>JAOPSE010000922.1:0-241493 GCA_029449295.1 Zea luxurians
CCCTTTGTCTTGGTCTTGCTTGGCTGCCCCTTGCGACCCTTTAGCACCGTCTTGAAGCGCTTGATGATGAGGGCCATCTCTTCATCATTAAGCCCTGCCGCCTTAACTTGTGCCACCTTGCTAGGTAGCGCCTCCTTGCTCCTCGTTGCCTTGAGAGCAACGGGTTGAGGCTCATTGATTGGACCATTCAACGCGTCGTCCACGTATCTCGCCTCCTTGTTCATCATTCGCCCGCTTACGAACTTCCCAAGAACTTCTTCGGGCGACATCTTGGTTGTTGGGGGCCATGCTCCGTCACGCCGAAGGTCCCGTAGAAAGAAGGCGCCAATGTTGGGGACTTGTTCTCAACTGCTACGAATTAAGAACAAGGCAACACAGAAAAAGGTTAATGGTAAATATTCTTCGTCCTTCGAAGCGTTATTTCCCTTAGGATATAATGATCTTCAGACGAAGGTCATGAAGGACATACCTTCATCATTATGATTTATACGATAAAAGGAGAAGCATATGAAACATGAGAGAATAACGTGAATAATCATATAACATTAATATGTGCCTTTTATTATATAATCATGAAAGAATAAAAGCAATAGTGAATTACATTTGTACCTTCGGCTTGGCAAAAGACAAAGATACAAGCGTGATGCAAGAGCGTGTACCAGACAGCGTGAACAGTACGTGGGTACTGTTCATCTATTTATAGACACAGGACACAGCCTGTGAAAAATTACAATTATGCCCCTCATAAAAGTTTATAACATTGACTCAGACCTTTATGGATTGAAAGGTCATTCTATCTTTAAGTCGGTTTGTAATACCGAAGCTTCATGAAGGGGAACCTTCGGTCATCTCTTGCGGACAGCTTCCGCCGAAGCTGCTTCTTTCTACGGGACCTTCGGCGTGACGGAGCATGGCCCCCAACATTGGTGTACCTAGGATTTTCACGAATATTGTTCGCCAGATGTGGATCAAGTACAGTAAAGGACCTTAGCATTAGGCGAACGACGTCGTGGTCCGTCCATCACGTGCTTCCGTAGCTCCTTATTTTGTTGACAAGGGTCTTGAGCCGGTTGTATGTTTGGGTTGGCTCCTCCCCCTTATCATCGCGAATCTCCCGAGTTCGCCTTCCACCAACTCCATTTTGGTGAGCATGGTGACGTCGTTCCCCTCATGTGAGATCCTGAGGGTGTCCCAGATATGCTTGGCATTGTCCAAGCCGCTCACCTTATTGTACTCTTCTCTGCACAAAGATGCTAAAAGGACAGTAGTAGCTTGTGCATTTTTATGAATTTGTTCATTTATAAACATGGGACTATCCGAGCTATCAAATTTCATTCCACTCTCTACAATCTCCCATATGCTTGGATGCAGAGAGAACAAGTGACTACGCATTTTGTGACTCCAAAATCCGTAGTCCTCCCCATCAAAGTGTGGAGGTTTGCCAAGAGGAATGGAAAGCAAATGTGTATTTGAGCTATGCGGAATACACGAATAATCGAAAGAGAAGTTTGAGTTAACCGTCTTTCTTTTGTCGTAGTCGTTGTCGTCGTTGTCCTTTTGGGAAGAAGTGGACTCGTCGCTATCGTCGTAGTAGACGATCTCCTTGATGCGCCTTGTCTTCTTCTTCTTCCCATCTTTATGTTTGTGGCCCGAGCCCGAGTCAGTAGGCTTGTCATCCTTCGGCTCGTTGACGAAGGACTCCTTCTCCTTATCATTGATCACAATTCCCTTCCCCTTAGGATCCATCTCTTCGGGCGATTAGTCCCTTCGTGAAGAGAACGGCTCCGATACCAATTGAGAGCACCTAGAGGGGGGGGTGAATAGGTGATCCTGTAAAACTTAAACTTAAGCCACAAAAACTTGATTAAGCGTTAGCACAATAATCGCCAAGTGGCTAGAGAGGAGTTCTTGCAAGACACAATAACCATAAGAGAATCAACACAGATAGACACAGTGGTTTATCCCGTGGTTCGGCCAAGTACAAAACTTGCCTACTTCCACGTTGTGGCATCCCAACGGACGAGGGTTGCAATCAACCCCTCTCAAGCGGTCCAAAGACCCACTTGAATACCACGGTATTTTGCTTTGCTTTTCTATATCCCGTTTTCGAGGAATCTCCACAACTTGGAGTCTCTCGCCCTTACACTTGAAGTTCACAAAGAAGCATGGAGTAAGGGAGGGATGAGCAACACACACAAGACACAAATATCACTACAAATACGCACACACAAAACCCAGACTTGAGCTCAAGAGACTATCACGAGTTTCTCACTAGAACAGAGCTCAAATCACTAAGAATGTCGAACAAGTGTGCAAGAACGAAGTGTGAGTGATCAACTATGCTCAAAGAATGCTTGGGTGTCTTCTCCATGCGCCAAGGGGTCCCTTTTATAGCCCTAAGGCAGCTAGGAGCCGTTGAGAGCATTGTAGGAAGGCAATTCTTGCCTTCTGTCGACTGGCGCACCGGACAGTCCGGTGCACCACCGGACACTGTCCGGTGCGGATTTCTTTCCTTCTTTGGCGAAGCCGACCGTTGGAGATTCAGAGCCGTTGGCGTACCAGACACTATCCGATGCACACCGGATAGTCTGGTGCTCCAATGTGATCGTTGGCTCGGCCACGCGTTACGCATGGAATCCTCGGCCGACCGTTGCCCCGGCTGACCGTTGGCTCACCGGACAGTCCGGTGAATTATAGCCGTACGCCGTTGATGGCTTCCCGAGACCGACGACTTCGCTTGTGAACGGCTCACCGGACAGTCCGGTGCACCATAGACAGTCTGGTGATTTATACCGTACACTGCCGTCGAAGTCCTGAGAGCAGCAAGTTCCCCAGAGCCAGCCTGGCGCACCGGACACTGTCCGGTGCACCACCGGACAGTCCGGTGCACCCAGACTGCGCAAACTTTGGCTGAACAAAGCCATCTCTTTTCTAACTTGATTTCTCCTGTTTCCAGCACTTAGACACAATACATTAGTCCATAAAACAATGTACTAAGTCTAGAAACATACCTTTTGACTTGATTTGCACTTTGTCCACCACTTTGCATAGATTAACACAAAAGCACTTGTGTTGGCACTCAATCACCAAAATACTTAGAAATGGCCCAAGGGCACATTCCCCTTTCAGTATCCCATCAATGTGACCGTGCACGAAGAGCGGCTTTAAATGGTATACCGATTCCTTTGGTTTAGTAAAGGCGGCTTCTTTAGGACCAAAATCAAACTAGGCAACAACAGGTTCATTGTCGCCGACAATAGTACAATCGCAAAAAATGTAATAACATTTATATCCATACCTGTGCGCTCTGGAGAAGCTTCATAGTCGACCAGGTCTTCTCCCTGTAGGTCGTCCTCCTCCATTGATGTCGGTATGTCGTCGGAGGCATCCTGGCGTGGTGCGGGCGGTCCGGACTCAGGGGTCGAATGGTCCGTGCCTAATGTTGATTGTCCAGCCTTGTTAGCCAGGCTGTCTTGCATACCTGCAGGGTGCTGCACAAGTGTTGTTTTATTTTCTATTTTTGTGGTCGTTTGCTTTTCCTCAATGGCCTTTGGTCTCCATTTCTTTTGCGGTGGCGAGTATTGTGGATGTGTATCATTGAATATCTTTTCCGCCTCCTTTTCCTAGTTCTCTTTTGATCTTAGGCATTGTAATTTTCGCTTTTGGGACCGTGTCAATCCCGCTGGGCACCATCGAGGCATGGAGTATTTTGGATCTACTGTCTTGATGGTAGTCGTTTCTTTTATAGTTGTGTTGGCCGATTCCCCAAAAATCATCGGCCCTTCATTACCTTCCTGTACGATGACATCTGCAATATCTATTTTGGTGATATCCTTTTTTGTTGTTCTTTCGGTCGTTGCAGGTATATGCCCCCCTATCGGATTGGTCGGCCTCTTAGGCCGAGTACTCCGGCAATCTTGTTGGGCTTGTGTCTAGTGACCAGATTGAGCGACGCTCAATCGATCTTGTACTAGAGGTGCCAACCTGTTGAATATAGATGTTTGGGGTGCCCCCCAAGCGGGGTACTATGGCATCCCAAATGGATATGGTGGCATGCCCCACATTTGATTTGGGACATATGGTGGAGGTAAATATGTGTATGGATATGGCATAGGTGGATAAGGAGGTGGAGGTGTCCATGTAGGTAGTTAGGTCTTTATTGTACAGTATGGACCTTTCATTTCTTCCGATTGGTGGGGTGGTCCAATCGGTCTTACCTGACATTGCTCACGAATGGGCGAGCGAGGTCGCTTTGCTGGCCGATCACTAGGGTCAGCCTTCTTTTTCACATATTTGGACAATAATTGATCGAAAGGTCGGACCGGATTTGACTAGCCGACCAGTTGCTTTAAATGTATTTGTTTTCCACGTATCTATTTCTGGTCATCGTGGTTTGAAGGTACGGGGTTGTTGCGGGTCCTGAGTGTAGCCGAACCGTCCGGAGACGCTTCGGACCTTCCGCGTTTGGGTGGCAGACCGTCCGTAATGCGCAGCACGGGTTCCCACGCCTGTCTCCCCTATCTGTGCTTGCCCCCCAGTGCTAGAGGTTGTGATAGTCACCTTCATGGTCTCCCCCTCCATCGGGAGTCTTTTCTGCACTACTTTCCTACAAGAAATTTTATTTCTTTCATCGGGCCTCTCGTGTGTTGCCGATGATGACTTCTTTGCCTTTTTCCTTATCGGCTGTGCTAGGCCAAACCTATGACTTTTTTTGCCTCGAAATCGATCATGTTCATTGGAAAAGGCTCCGTGTCTATCTACATTTCCTGAAATTTTAATCGTCCTTCGTTATTGGCCGATTGAATCTGTCGACGGAATACATTACAATCATTAGTGGCATGAGAAAATGAGTTATGCCACTTGCAGTATGCACGAAGTTTTAGTTTGTCGGCAGATGGAAACAGTGTGATTTATTTTAATGTTGCTATTTTTGAGTAATTCATCAAATATTTATCACATTTACCAACATTAAATGTAAACTTAACTTTCTCTAGCCATTTCTTTTGAACCGGCTGCAAGGAAGAACAAGCCAAAGATTTGGCCTGCTTTGGCCAAACCATTTCAGCAGCATATACTTTTGTTGATTCGTCATCCGAGCTACTTTGATCGCACTCTACTATATGGACATTGTGACGAATGGTTTTGGCAAGTCTCTTTGCTTCGGCTTTCACAAGCCAAAGCTCTCTGGTGTAATTGTGCTAGCATAAAAAATTGGATGCCTTCTAATCTTTCTTTTAAATAATATTGCAGACCATTAAAGGCTAATCCTGCTAGTTGTTTTTTCTGCTAAATGAATTTGGAAGCATCGGTTCCTTGTATCTCGGAATCTCTGGATGTAATCATTAACTGATTCATCTTTTGCTTGTCGCAGGGCCACTAAGTCTACTAAATCTAACTCATAGTCACCGGAGAAAAATGATCATAGAATTTTTGTTCTAAATCCCCCCATGACAAAATAGAATTAGGAGGTAAAGTGGCGTACCATGCGAACGCGGTTCCTGTTAAAGACAATGAAAATAAACGCACGCGAAAAGCTTCTGTGTCGGCCAATTCTCCTAATTGTGCTAGGAAACTGGCCTATGTGTTCGCGTGTGTTTTTTCCTTGGTCACCCTGAAATTTTTGAAAATTCAGGTATCCTGGTTCCTTATGGGTATGGGTGGTGATTAAATCGGCTGTCATAAGGTTTCCGATATGATTACCCCCTATGGACCATGCTTACTCCGAGCTTATCTCAGAACGCCCCCAGCTATTTCCTCCCTTACTATATCAATGGCAGCCGGGTGCGAGCCCACCGGCTCTCTAGTCAAACATAAGTGGGGTTGGCTGGATATTGGCATGTTGTTTCCCACCATTAGTTTGAGCTATGTGGTGCATTGACATTTGCCCTATATGGCTCATAGGATTGATCGTTCCTTTCCGACCTTCTAGGTGAGGCCAGAAAGCTTTCCTGGGGCTCTGGATTTTGTATTCATGGGCTGATGCATTGCATAGTGTGATGGGAAGTGTGGCTGGGACGGGTGAGGATTTAGGTAAACAATCCTCCTCAAAAAGTCATGCGCGGATTGTCCGGACATTGGCCCGGACCGTCCGTGATTATATGCGGACGGTCCGAGTAGTTTAGATTCTGTGCCATATGTTTGTGGTTCGAGTGCATGTCTGGGTAACTCATTAAAAATGGGCCCGACCGTGGCTGGCCCGGACGGTCCGCGCTCACGTGCGGATGGTCTGGGCATATGTAGATCGGCTGATTTACTGTTGATTTGCGGTTGCTCAGGGTATGTGTCCATCGGCATCCCATAAAGGAGTTGTGACTGGTCGTGACAACCTATAGCCGATGTATTATGCATGTTACCCATAATTCAAACCCCGTGCGAAGGAAAATTTGCGATATTAGATTTATCAAATGCACGTACTAGTCTCCTATAATCATTTTGCATACCCCCCTATGATATTTTGCATTTGTTCATGCTATTCATCTACATAATTCCTAAGAGAATTGTAGCTCGTTTGTATTACTTACATTGGGGATATCTGGTGGTGGGTTGGAGCGAAGCCGGATCCGTCGCCCGTTGTCGGACGACCTTGTTATTCCTATCCACTTTGAAGTGGGCCAAGAACTTTGCTTTTGCCTCCTGGATCATCCGCTCCTTGTGCTCCTCGAACTAAAGCTGTTCATCGGCCGGCAAGGTTTTCCCAAGTTTGGCTCTATAATGTTGTTGGGGGAGAACTTCAGAACTATCCCTTGAACCAACCAATGAGGGCCGATTTGATAGGTCTAGATGTGTTGTCCCCAACGGAGTCGCCAAAAAAAAGCTGTGTTGACACCTTTTTAGGGCGCCAATCACTTAACACGAACCAGTGGAGGTGCTCTCTGGTCAGGTGCGGACGGTCCGCGGCACAGGGCCGGGACGGTCCGTGACCTGGCGCGAGGCTAGGGTTCCCTGCCTGATGGTCGGACAGTCCGCGCGTGCGCAGGGGCGGCAGAGGATCGCCGGCGACGCCTTGATCTCGCTCCCGGGAGGGACCCCATCGGGGGAGGAGAGATCCTAGGTGATGTCTATGCTCGGGTAGACCGACCTAGACTTCTCTAATCGACGTAGAGTCGAAGAGAAGCGGAGGATTTGGGGATTGGAAAAACTAAACCTAAACTAGACTAGAACTACTCCTAGGATAAAATGTAAATTGTATTGATTGAAGGTTTGATTGGTTGTCTCTAATCGGTCATAATCCTCTGCTTTTATAGGAGTAGGGGGGCTGACAAAACTCCGAGCAAATCCTGTGATTCTCGCCACACTACAGGAAAACGCCCAGTTTCCGACGACCGCCACTATTTCCGACGGTTCCTAGGGTACCGTCGGAAATAGAGCTATTTCCGATGGCCCACGGCCAGCCGTCGGAAATAGCTCTATTTCCGACGGCCCACCACCTTGGTCGTCGGAAATAAGGGGAGTTCCCTAACGGCCGTTACCCCCGCGCACACACACACCCAACGCACACACCCACGTCCAAACGCCGCCCGCACAGCTGGCCGCCGCCGCCCGCACTGCGCGCCGCCGCGCCCCCGGGGGCTCACCAGATTCGCCGCCGGCGCTCGGGGGCCTCGCCAGAGCCTCCGCCGCCCGCCCCCTGGCCAGCGCCGCGGTGGACGCCGCCGCCTCCCCGCCCCTGGCTAGGCCCACCCGTGGCCGCCAGGGACCCTCCCCGCCTTGGGCCAGCGCCGCCCACGCCCCTAGGCCGCCCCTTGCCCAGGCCCGCCTCGCTCCCCGCCCCTGGCCGGCGCCGCCGAGCCCAGGCCACCTCGTCGCAGGCCGAGGCCGCTGCTGTCCGCGCCCCGAGACCGCCGCCGTCCACAGCCTCCGCCGCCGTTGCCCCGAGGCCGCAGCGGCCCGCCGCCGTGTTACCGAGGCCGCAGCCGTCCCCGAGCCGAGGCCGTCGTCGAGTCTTGTCACGTGAACGCGCGCACGCGGCCGTTCGCACGGGGCCGAACGCGGCCGCACGTGAGCGCGCGCACGCAGCTTCACACCGGTCGCCAGCCGTCACTTCCTGTGGACAACTCAGGTAATTTCTAACTTTATTAATGTCATGTTGTAGTATAATGTGATGCTGTAGTATAATTTGATGTGATGTTGTAGTATAATGCGATACTTAACTAAAATATGTCTAAACTTATGCGTCACCCGTTTCGGTCCAACACATTGCTTAATAAAGTAGTGTGTTGTACCGAATTGTCCCTTTTTGGACAGCCTTAGAGTGAACGACATATCAGATATGATTTATGATGAGTCAATGAGTTTGAGCGGAGATTTCGACAGGCATAACCCTCTTGTTCTCCGTTGCACCATTACGGGCGTGCAATGGAGAACAACGAGGTTATGCTGCCGAAATTTTGTTCAAACTCATTGACTTATCATAAATCTGTGATATGTCGTTCACTCTTAGGTGGGTTTAGGACCTATCCTTTCCTATAATTGTAGGACCACCGGCTGATAATATATCTAGAAATTAATGAACTTGTCTTGATCTTTAATTAGTCGAACGATGGGTGATAGTCGTCGCTGGAATGTATGAAGGCTGGCGAAAAAAATGATCCTTCGCTTGAGTGGATATAGAAAACCGAAGATTTATCAATCGTGTTTTTTCTTCGTCAAGAAATGGTCGAGTGTGGTGCCCATGCAGTTGTTTGCAAAAATTATCAACGTCAAACCAAGAAAGAGATGTCTGGTCATCTTTGCAAAAATGGCTACGTGCCAAATTATGAAGTTTGGGTGCATCATGGTGAGGAGCTTCCCCGTGGATATGCTCCAGAAGGTCAAGACGATTTTGACCCGGATTTAGACCGAATGGAGGAGATGGTTCAGGATTTAAGAGAGGATCCCGATTTAGTGTTTCCAGATAATCCTGAGGAACCTCAACCGCCGAAAGTTAAAAAAATTCTTTGAACTTCTCAAGGCAGCAGAAGAGCCGTTGCACGAACACACGAGAGTAACCATTCTTGCTTTTGTGACGCGACTTATGGCTATCAAGTCTAAGTTCGCATTCTCCATCAACTGCTTAAATGAACTTTTGAATTTGATCAGCGACGTATTACCACCAATCACAAAATGCCCAAAGACGTGTATCAGTCAAGAAGTTACTCTCTGGCTTAGGTATGGAGTATCAAAAAATTGATGTTTGTCCAGATAACTGTATGCTTTTCTGGAAGGAAAAATGAAAAATTAGACAAATGTTTGAGATGCAGCAAATCAAGGTTCGTTGAGGTCGTAAATGAAGATGGAGATAAATTGACAACAGAAGTTGCAAAGAAGCAACTTCGTTACATGCCTCTCACGCCTCGTGTAAAACGGTTGTTTCTCTCAAAAAAAAACACCGCTAAGCAGATGAGATGGCACAAAGAACGTGACCGCGAGAACCCTCAAGTTATGATGCACCCATCTGATAGTGATGCGTGGAAGGCGCTTGATGATTTTGATTCAGATTTTGCTAGTGAAGCTAGAAATATTTGAATCGGGTCGGCGACGGACGGGTTCTCACCTTTCAATATGACCGCATCGCCGTATTCTTGTTGGCCTGTATTTGCAGTTCCATACAATCTTCCACCTCACCTTTGCATGAAATACGATTACATGTTTCTGTGTCTAATCATTCCTGGATCAGAACACCCTGGAAAACATCTCAATGTAATGTTGGAACCTTTAGTCGATGAGTTGAAAAATTGTGGGAAGGAGTCGAAGCTTACAATTGCTACAAGAAAGAGAGATTCAATCTTCGAGTTGCGTACTTGTGGTCGATTCATGATTTCACGGCCTACGGTATTTTTGCTGGATGGAGTTGTCATGGAAAGTTGACATGTCCAATATGTGGTAAGGATACAGATTGTTTTCGTCTTGAGTTTGGTGGGGAAGATCTGTTACTTTGATTGCCACAGATGTTTCTTGCCTCTCGATCACCCGTTCAGATTTGAGGCAAATCAATTTCGAAAAGACACCATTGTTACCAAAGGCCCACCGAAGCGTTTGAGTGGCGCAGAGATTCATGCTGCGCTTGATAATTTGAAACCAGACAGTACTGGTTACCTGGGATTTGGAATAGAACATAATTGGACACATAAATGTTCTTTGTGGGAACTCCCTTATACGGAGGCCTTGATTCTGATGCACAACATTGATGTCATGCACCAAGAGCGGAATGTTGCTGAAAGCATTATTAGTACATGTATGGATTTTCCTGATAAAACCAAAGATAATATAAAGGCCAGAAAAGATTTACAGAAAATTTGTAACCGACCAAGCCTAGTCTTGCTTCAGAGTGGTGCTAAGCCACGTGCGTCATTTTGTCCTAAAATCTAAGCAAAAGAAAGAGGTGATGGTGTGGTTGAAAAACTTAAAATTTCCAGATGGGTATGCCGCGGGATTCAGAAGGTCCGTGAATTTGAGGACAGGAAAAATGAATGGATTGAAGAGTCCATGATTATCACATTATTATGGAAAGATTACTTCATGTAATGTTTCGGGGTTACTTGAATAATGATGTGTGGACGGCGTTAGCTGAGTTAAGCTACTTCTATAGACAACTTTGTGCTAAAGAAATTAAAAAGATGTGATGGAGAAATTAGAGAAGGAGATTTCGGTCCTTATTTGCAAATTGGAAAAAATATTTCCCCCTGAATTCTTCAATCCGATGCAACATCTACTTGTACACCTTCCATATGAAGCTAAGATTGGGAGTCCTGTGTAGTATAGATGGATGTATCACATAGAAAGGGCACTTAAGAAGCTTAGTGCAATGGTTGGCAACAAGGGAAGAGTTTGAAGGGTGTATTACTGAAGAATTTAAATATAAGAGATATCAGCCTTCACGAGTGTATACTTTGCAGAAGAACACAATGTAAATGCACCTACATTAAGGTATAATGTTGATCAAGCTGGTCCATGCAGTAAACTCAAAATTTTGTCATTCGAGGGAAGGACAGTTGGAGCATCAACTGAATATCACATTGGATGTGAAGAAAATTTGGATGCATTACTCTACATGTATGAAAACATGGAAGAGATGACTCCATACTTCAAGTAAGCATAGATTTTCAAATTGAAGAGCAACATGCGCTCATTACTCCTCGTAACTCTTTTATTTACTTTTTTTCAACAGAGAGTACGAACGACAGAATAAGGGTAAACTGTCGACGAGGCTGTATGAAATCATGCTTCGCGAAGGAAAAGAAGGCACTCCCAATTTCATTAATTGGTTTCGAGTTCATGTAAATATCACATCCATTTTCTTATGTGTTCATAGTTTATATTTTTAATAGTTCCTCCTATTGATCTATATTCATAACTGACAGTGCGAAAAAAACTTCCAACGTTGACGAGGACTTACGTCAGATGTCCACGTGCACTTGTCAAAGTCAGAAGCTATGGTCGTTATGATGTCAAGGGATATCGTTTTCGTTCAACCAAATTTGAATGTACTCGACCTTTAGCTGCGACAACAAATACTGGTGTGGTATGTTGGTCTTTTGATGAGCAAGGAAGGGAGATGAATTATTATGGAACTATCAAAGATATATTGGAATTTGACTTCGCTGGGGGAAAAAATCTGAAAGTTATGTTCTTCAAATGTGATTGGATCGATCCTAAACATGGGATACGACAAAACCAATTTGGTATGGTAGAAGTCAAACACGAGCGTATAATGACTCGTGGTTGTAGTAAATTTGTTCTTGGTTTTCAAGTGGACCAAGTGTATTATATGTCATATCCCTGTATCGATCTTAAAGACTGGTGGGTAGTGTACAACGTAAATCCCCGTGAAAGATTATATTTAAAGGGTGATACAAGTTATCAACAAAATGAGGTGGAAGCTGATGTTGAAGAAATTTATCAAGAAATTGAAGTTCCACCCGTTTTAATATAGAAACAACAATGGAGCCAGATTCAGTAGCGAGCGATCTTAATGATGCAATAGTTCCTCCAAAAAGGAAACGAAAGTCGAAGAAGAAAAAGACGCCCGAGAGAAAGTCGACGCGCTTGAGAAGACAACAAATTAATCCTGATTTCGAATATGATTAAGAAGTAAATATTTATTTTGATGAATTAAAATTTAATTTATTGTTATACTATGTTGTTATCTCTTTATTGTTATACTAATATAATTTTCAATATGTAGGATGGCGACTCGAAAGTTGAAGAATTTTGTGAAGGGCATGACGAAGGGCTCTTCTTCTTCTTCAGGAAGAAGCAAAGCACAGGAGTGTCTGTTCCAGGGTACCGAGTCGCTCTCGAGCAACAGACGATAGGCTTTGATGGAACATCTTCCACCTGATATGCAGGGACAGGTGTGATTACTCTAAATTATTATTTTATATTAATATAGTAATGTTTATATGAATCTAATGATTAAAGTGTTTCATGTGCAGGATGTTAACGAGACTCGAGAGGAGGAGGCGAGGGGTGAGGATGCGGCCGATTACGATGCGGCCGATGCAGACTATGAGCAGGAAGATGATGCTGGAGGTGGAGCTGGAGATGGGTGGTCTTCCGGTGGTGGTCAGTTTGAGGGTGAAGGGTCAGCAGGCGGATGGGACTCATGGCCCTAGCAGTGATGCTGGAGCTTCTAGTGGTGGAGGGTCTTTTTGGGCACGGAAGTCGAGGAAAACACATTGGGTGCCTCCTCCTAAGTTCCTGCTCGTGAGGAGGATAAGATTCTGATCGTACCGTGTGGCGACGAGTGAGTTGATTCTAATCTTAAATATTTGTTCATACATTATATGAAATTTTGTTAATGCTTCTTTTGTACAATGTGGTTGCAGGTCTTGGATTGATGCATCTTTTCAAGGTCAAGGACGTCGCACACAGGTGAATAAAGTTTTGGGAAGTATATGCAAATATCTCTGGCCTGGTGTAGTGATGGAGAAAGGCGTTGAGGTGCCTTGTATGTCTTGGATTAGTACGGGCTCGCGTTCAATGCGGAACATAGGAATGCCCAAGGTGCTGTGTGGCATGAGTTCTGGGTATGTTCTCTAGCCCAACTTGAATTGATTCAACTATACAATGTGCTAAAAATCTTGTTTCTTGTTTTTTTCAGAAAACGTTACAGGTTGCCTGAAGATGGAAGTATGAACGATCGTGCACGGATCGTTTTTAACAAGAGCGCGACTACCTTGGTTAGGGATCAGATGTATTATGCTCGGATCCAGGTCACTTCTGATTACATATTAAGGCAGGAAGGACGTCGGCCACATTCCAAAAGTGAGGCATCAAACAAATACTTAACCGAAGAAGAATATCTTGAGGTAAATTGTTTTTATCCTAATTCATGTCCAAGTGTTAGTACTAACAATACATTGGATCGAAATAAAGTTTTCAGACTCGGTGCCATGGATGGCATCAAATGAGGCTGGTTGGCGGGCTGTATGCAAATATTGGGCAACAGATGGATTTAAAAAGTGTTTCATTGAGAAACAGCTCAAATCGTGGGCATGATGTTCACCACAGATATGGTGGTGATGGCCACGTTCGTTTGGCAAAGCGCATGGTAAGTGTAATTTATGGTCGTGCATATCATGAATCTTCTATGTGTTTTATGTTATTTTCTTTTGCCTATAGGAAGCTAGTTCTGGTGTTACGCCGAGTGATGTTCAGGTTTACCTTAGAGGTCACAGGGGGTCGGATCCTACAAATCCAGAATAGTTGTGTTCTCAGTCAGCTGCTGAGCGTGTGGTGAGACTTTCGCAACTAGTTACAATGCACTTCTATTCTAAGAGTCGAGAAAAATATAACTGCATTGTTTTATTATTTGTCAGGCCTCATATGGTGCTTCCATGATGTCGGAGCATGGGCAAGACTATGATTGGATGAATCAGCCTATCGATCCTCAGGTTGTGTATGCTAGTGGAGGCGGAAAACCTCATGGACGGTGAGTTTGCTATTATTAATTCGTTGATTTGATCTTTTCTAACATGATGTGTTACGTGTTTAACTTCTTTCTATTTTTTTGTAGTTACCCCATGTTTGGTAGTGTTATCGACTCGACTCAGGTGAGGCCTGAAAGGTCTCGCCCATCGAGGTCGTCTAGCCGTGGTCCTCGCTCTAGTACCCAAGGAAACGCCGAGCTGATCCGGGTGCAGAAAAGCTTTGAGGCTGCAGGAGGAGTATAACAAGCAACAACAAGAGTACTGGGCTGCTCCAATTTGCACGACAGCAGGAGATGATGCAGGTAATTAGATCCTCGTGAGCCTCTGAAAGGGAATTAGGCTTACACCTAGTCATCAAATAATTTTGGTGGTTGAATTGCCCAACACAAATATTGGACTAACTAGTTTGCTCTAGTGTATAAGTTATAAAGGTGCAAAAGGTTCACACTCAGCCAATAAAAAGATCAAGTTTTGGATTCAACAAAGGAGCAAAGAGGCAACCGAAGGCACCTCTGGTCTGGAGGCACCGGACTGTCCGGTGTACACCGGACAGTGTCCGGTGCACCAGAGGACTTCAACTCGAACTCGCCACCTTCGGGAATTTCTCAAGGCGCTCCGCTATAATTCACCGGACTGTCCGGTGTACACCGGACAGTGTCCAGTGCTCCAAGGAAGCGCGGCCTCCGCAACTCGCCAGCCTCGGGTTTCGCGCGGCAGCCGCTCCGCTATAATTCACCGGACATGTCCGGTGTGCACCGGACTGTCCGGTTGTACCAGCGGAGCAACAGCTATTTCGGCGCCAACGGCTTACCTGCGCTGCATTTAATGCGCGCGCAGCGCGCGCAGAGGTCAGGCGCGCCCATACCGGCGCACCGGACAATGAACAGTGGTTGTCCGGTGTGCACCGGACACCCAGGCGGGCCCAGAAGTCAGAAGCTCCAACGGTCAGAATCCAACGGCATTGATGACGTGGTGGGGGCACCGGACATGTCCGGTGTGCACCGGACTGTCCGGTGCACCATCGACAGACAGCCTCCACCAACGGTCAAGTTTGGTGGTTGGGGCTATAAATACCCCAACCACCCCACCATTCATTGCATCCAAGTTTTCCAACTTCCAACCACTATACAAGAGCTAGCATTCATTGCAAAGCACACCAAAAGAGATCAAATCCTCTCCAAACTCCACACAAAGCCCTAGTGACTAGAGAGAGTGATTTGTAGTGTTCATTTGAGCTCTTGTGCTTGGATCGCTTCTTTTTCTTTGGCATTCTTTCTTGTGATCAAACACTCACTTGTAATTGAGGCAAGAGACACCAATTGTGTGGTGGTCCTTGCGGGAAGTTTGATTCCTAAGTGATTTGAGAAAGAGAAGCTCACTCGGTCCGAGGGACCGTTTGAGAGAGGGAAGGGTTGAAAGAGACCCGGCCTTTGTGGCCTCCTCAACGGGGAGTAGGTTTGAGAGAAACCGAACCTCGGTAAAACAAATCCGCGTGTCTCACTTCATTATTCGCTTGCGATTTGTTTTGCGCCCTCTCTCGCGGACTCTATTATATTTCTAACGCTAACCCGGCTTGTAGTTGTGATTATTTTTGAGATTTTCAGTTTCGCCCTATTCACCCCCCCCTCTAGGCGACTTTCAATTGGTATCAGAGCCCGGTGCTTCATTAGAGCCTAACCGCTCGAAGTAATGTCGGGAGATCACACCAAGAGGGAGATGGAAACCGGCGACAAGCCCACTACAAGCCAAGGGAGCACTTCATCGGAAGAGTCCCGCACCAAGAGGAAGGAGAAGAAGAAGGACTCCTCCAAACGGAAGGAGAAAAGATCTTCCTCTTCTCACCACAAAGAGAAGAAGGAAAAATCTTCTTCTCACAAGCCGCATCGGAGTGGGGACAAGAAGAAGAGGATGAGGAAGGTGGTCTACTACGAGACCGATTCTTCATCGACATCCACCTCCGGCTCCGACGCGGCATCCGTCACTTCTAAACGCCAAGAGCGTAAGAAGTATAGTAAGATCCCCCTACGCTACCCTCGCATTCCTAAACATACACCTTTACTTTCCGTCCCATTAGGCAAACCACCAACGTTTGATGGTGAAGATTATGCTATGTGGAGTGATTTAATGCGATTTCATCTAACCTCACTCCACAAAAGTATATGGGATGTTGTTGAGTATGGTGTACAGGTACCATCTGTAGGGGATGAAGACTATGATGAGGACGAGGTGGCCCAAATCGAGCACTTCAACTCTCAAGCTACAACCATACTCCTTGCTTCTCTAAATAAGGAGGAATATAACAAGGTGCAAGGATTGAAGAGCGCGAAAGAGATTTGGGACCTACTCAAGACCGCGCACGAGGGTGATGAACTCACCAAGATCACCAAGCGGGAAACGATCGAGGGGGAGCTCGGTCGCTTCCGTCTTCGCCAAGGGGAGGAGCCTCAAGATATGTACAACCGGCTCAAGACCTTGGTGAACCAAGTGCGCAACCTTGGGAGCAAGAAGTGGGACGACCACGAGGTGGTTAAGGTTATTCTAAGATCTCTCATTTTCCTTAACCCCACTCAAGTTCAATTAATTCGTGGCAACCCAAGATATACTCAAATGACCCCCGAGGAAGTTATCGGGAATTTTGTGAGCTTTGAATGTATGATCAAGGGCTCAAGGAAGATCAACGAGCTTGATGATCCCTCCACGTCCGAAGCACAACCGGTGGCATTTAAGGCGACGGAGGAGAAGAAGGAGGAGTCTACACCAAGTAGACAACCAATTGACGCCTCCAAGCTCGACAATGAGGAGATGGCTTTAATCATCAAAAGCTTTCGCCAAATCCTCAAGCAACGGAAAGGGAAAGACTACAAATCCCGTTCCAAGAAGGTTTGCTACAAGTGTGGTAAGCCCGGTCACTTTATAGCTAAATGTCCATTATCAAGTGACAGTGACAGGGACAACGACAAGAAGGGCAAGAGAAGAGAAAATAAGAGGTACCACAAGAAGAGGGGCGGCGATGCCCACGTGTGCCGCGAGTGGGACTCCGACGAGAGCTCCACCGAGTCCTCCTCCGACGAGGACGCCGCCAACATCGCCGTCACCAAGGGGCTTCTCTTCCCAAACGTCGGCCACAAGTGCCTCATGGCAAAGGACGGCAAAAGGAAGAAGGTTAAATCTAACTCCTCCACTAAATATGAATCTTCTAGTGATGATAATGCTAGTGGTGAGGAAGATAATTTGCGTATCCTTTTTGCCAATCTTAACATGGAACAAAAGGAAAAATTAAATGAATTGATTAGTGCTATTCATGAAAAGGATGACCTTTTGGATTCCCAAGAGGATTTTCTAATTAAAGAAAACAAGAAACATGTTAAGATTAAAAATGCTTATGCTCTAGAAGTAGAAAAATGTCAAAAACTATCTAGTGAGCTAAGCACTTGCCATGACACTATTGCCAACCTTAGAAATGAAAATGCTAATTTAATTGCTAAGGTTGATTCTCATGTTTGTATTGTTTCAACTTCCTATCCTAGAAATGATAATGTTGATTTGCTTGCTAGGATTGATGAGTTGAATGTTTCTATTGCTAGCCTTAGAGTAGAAAATGAAAATTTGATTGCTAAGGCTAAAAATTTTGATGTTTGCAATACTATTATTTCCGACCTTAGAACTAAGAATGATATGTTACATGCTAAGGTTGTAGAACTAAAATCTTGCAAACCCTCTACATCTAATGTTGAGCATGTTTCTATTTGTACTAGATGTAGAGATGTTGATATCAATGCTATTCATGATCACATGGCTTTAATTAAACAACAAAATGATCATATAGCATTATTAGATGCAAAAATTGCCGAGCATAACTTAGAAAATGAAAAGTTTAAATTTGCTAGAAGTATGCTCTATAATGGGAGACGCTCGGGCATCAAGGATGGCATTGGATTCCAAAGGGAGACAATGTCAAACTTAATGCCCCTCCAAAGAATTTATCTAACTTTGTTAAGGGCAAGGCTCCCATGCCTCAGGATAACGAGGGTTACATTTTGTACCCTGCCGGCTATCCTGAGAGCAAAATTAGGAGAACTCATTCTAGGAAGTCTCACTCTGGCCCTAACCATGCTTTTATGTATAAGGATGAGACATCTAGGTCTAGGCAACCAACCCGTGCCAAGTTGCCTAGACAGAAAACTCCTAATGCATCATATGATCATGCTATTTCATTCAAACTTTGATGCATCATATGTTTTAACTAACAAATTCGGCAAGGTAGTTGCCAAAATTGTTGGGGGCAAACACAAGGGCTCCAAGACTTGTGTTTGGGTACCCAAAGTTCTTGTTTCTAATGCTAAAGGACCCAAAACCGTTTGGGTACCTAAAGTCAAGAACTAAAATTGTTTTGTAGGTTTATGCATCCGGGGGCTCAAGTTGGATACTCGACAGCGGGTGCACAAACCACATGACAGGGGAGAAAAAGATGTTCTCCTCATATGAGAAAAACCAAGATCCCCAACGAGCTATCACATTCGGGGATGGAAATCAAGGTTTGGTCAAAGGATTGGGTAAAATTGCTATATCACCTGACCATACTATTTCCAATGTTTTTCTTGTAGATTCTTTAGATTACAATTTGCTTTCCGTATCTCAATTATGTCAAATGGGCTACAACTGTCTATTTACTGATGTAGGTGTCACTGTCTTTAGAAGAAGTGATGATTCAATAGCATTTAAGGGAGTGTTAGAGGGTCAGCTATACTTGGTAGATTTTGATAGAGCTGAACTCGACACTTGCTTGGTTGCTAAGACTAACTTGGGTTGGCTCTGGCACCGCCGACTAGCCCATGTTGGAATGAAGAATCTTCACAAGCTTCTAAAGGGAGAACACATTTCAGGACTAACCAATGTTCATTTTGAGAAAGACAGGATTTGTAGCGCATGCCAAGCCGGGAAGCAAGTTGGCACTCATCATCCACACAAGAACATCATGATTAGTGACAGGCCACTAGAGCTCCTACACATGGACCTATTCGGCCCGATCGCTTACATAAGCATCGGCGGGAGTAAGTACTATCTAGTTATTGTGGATGATTATTCACGCTTCACTTGGGTGTTCTTTTTGCAGGACAAATCTCATACCCAAGAGACCTTAAAGGGATTCTTGAGACGGGCCCAAAATGAGTTCGGCTTAAGGATCAAGAAAATTAGAAGCGACAATGGAACGGAGTTCAAGAACTCTCAAATTGAAGGCTTCCTTGAGGAGGAGGGCATCAAGCATGAGTTCTCTTCTCCCTACACTCCACAACAAAATGGTATAGTGGAGAGGAAGAATCGAACTCTATTGGACATGGCAAGAACCATGCTTGATGAGTACAAGACACCGGATCGGTTTTGGTCCGAGGCGGTCAACACCGCCTGCTACGCCATCAACCGGTTATATCTACACCGAATCCTCAAGAAGACATCCTATGAACTCCTAACCGGTAAAAAGCCCAATATTTCATATTTTAGAGTTTTTGGTAGCAAATGCTTTATTCTTGTTAAGAGAGGTAGAAAATCTAAATTTGCTCCTAAAACTGTAGAAGGCTTTTTTCTAGGATATGACTCAAACACAAGGGCATATAGAGTCTTTAACAAGTCCTCAGGACTTGTTGAAGTTTCTTGTGACGTTGTGTTTGATGAGACTAACGGCTCTCAAGTAGAGCAAGTTGATCTTGATGAGATAGGTGAAGAACAGGCTCCATGCATAGCGCTAAGGAACATGTCCATTGGGGATGTGTGTCCTAAGGAATCCGAAGGGCCTCCACATGCACAAGATCAACCATCCTCCTCCATGCAAGCATCTCCACCAACTCAAATTGAGGATGAGGCTCAAGATGTTGCACAAGAAGATCAAGAAGATGAGCCACCTCAAAATGACGGCAACAATCAAGGGGGAGATGCAAATGATGAAGACAAGGAGGATGAACAACCAAGGCCGCCACACTCAAGAGTCCACCAAGCAATACAACGAGATCACCCCGTCAACACCATCCTCGGTGACATTCATAAGGGGGTAACTACTCGATCTCGTGTTGCACATTTTTGTGAACATTACTCTTTTGTTTCCTCTATTGAGCCTCACAGGGTAGAGGAAGCACTTCAAGATTCGGATTGGGTGATGGCGATGCAAGAGGAGCTCAACAATTTCACAAGGAATGAGGTACAAGGGGTATTCACAAGTCGAAGGTTTGGATTTTGGTGAAACCTATGCACCCGTAGCTAGGCTTGAGTCAATTCGCATATTATTGGCCTATGCTACTTACCATGGCTTCAAGCTTTATCAAATGGACGTGAAGAGTGCTTTCCTCAATGGACCAATCAAGGAGGAAGTCTATGTTGAGCAACCTCCCGGCTTTGAAGACAGTGAGTACCCTAACCATGTTTATAGGCTCTCTAAGGCGCTTTATGGGCTCAAGCAAGCCCCAAGAGCATGGTATGAATGCCTTAGAGATTTCCTTATTGCAAATGGCTTCAAAGTCGGCAAAGCCGATCCTACTTTATTCACCAAAACACTTGATAATGATTTGTTTGTATGCCAAATTTATGTTGATGATATTATATTTGGGTCTACTAACAAATCTACATGTGAAGAATTTAGTAGGATCATGACACAGAAATTCGAGATGTCTATGATGGGGGAGTTGAAATATTTTCTAGGATTTCAAGTCAAACAACTCCAAGAGGGCACATTCATTTGCCAAACAAAGTATACTCAAGACATTCTAAGCAAGTTTGGAATGAAGGATGCCAAGCCCATCAAGACTCCCATGGGAACAAATGGGCATCTCGACCTCGACACGGGAGGTAAGTCCGTGGATCAAAAGGTATACCGGTCGATGATTGGTTCATTGCTTTATTTATGTGCATCTCGACCGGACATTATGCTTTCCGTATGCATGTGTGCAAGATTCCAAGCCGACCCTAAGGAATCACACCTTACGGCCGTAAAACGAATCTTGAGATATTTGGCTTATACTCCTAAGTTTGGGCTTTG
Source organism: Zea luxurians (assembly GCA_029449295.1). Lineage (NCBI taxonomy): Eukaryota > Viridiplantae > Streptophyta > Magnoliopsida > Poales > Poaceae > Zea > Zea luxurians. The sequence goes on from JAOPSE010000922.1 coordinate 20,935, forward strand.
GTACCCTCGGGGATCCACATTTGATTTGATTGGGTATTCGGATGCCGATTGGGCGGGGTGTAAGATTAATAGGAAGAGCACATCGGGGACTTGCCAGTTCTTGGGAAGATCCTTGGTGTCATGGGCTTCAAAGAAGCAAAATTCGGTCGCTCTTTCTACCGCCGAAGCCGAGTATATTGCCGCAGGTCATTGTTGCGCGCAATTGCTTTGGATGAGGCAAACCCTGCGGGACTACGGTTACAAATTAACCAAAGTTCCTCTTCTATGTGATAATGAGAGTGCAATTCGCATGGCGGATAATCCCGTTGAGCATAGCCGCACTAAACACATAGTCATTCGGTATCATTTTCTTCGGGATCACCAACAAAAGGGGGATATCGAGATTTCATACATTAACACTAAAGATCAATTAGCCGATATCTTTACCAAGCCACTTGATGAACAATCTTTTACCAGACTTAGGCATGAGCTTAATATTCTTGATTCTAGGAATTTCTTTTGCTAATTTGTACACATAGCACACAAGTATACCCTTGATCATATCTCTTTTATATATGCTATGACTAATGTGTTTTCAAGTGTATTTCAAATCAAGTCATAGGTATATTGAAAGGGAATTGGAGTCTTCGGCGAAGACAAAGGCTTCCACTCCGCTCTACTACTCATCCTTCGCCGTCGCTCCGCATCACTCTCCAACGTTGGTATAATCTTCACTCATTTATTTTATGACCAAAGGAGGAGAAAGTACGTCAAAGGGCTTATATCTCACTCAAAGTATCCGTTTTTGGCGATTCATGCCAAAGGGGGAGAAAATATGAGTCCAAAGCAAAAGGACCACACCACCACCCTAATTTTAAAAATTGATGATTTTCAATTAGTAAATTTCAAAATTGGTATCTCTTTGTGTTCTAAAGGGGGAGCAAATAGTATTTTCAAAACTTGATATCTTAAAACCCTCTTGAACACTAAGAGGAGAATTTATTTGAGGGGGAGTTTTGTTTAGTCAAAGGAAAAGCATTTCAAACAAAAGGAGAAAATTTCAAATCTTGAAAATGCTTCTCAAAATCTTATTCATTTACCTTTGACTATCTTGCAAAAGGACTTTGAAAAGAATTTACAAAAGAGTTTTGCAAAAACAAAACTTGTGGTGTAAATTTGGTCCAATATGTCAAAAACAAAGAAAACAATCCATGCGCATCATGTAAGCATTTATATTGGCTCAATTCCAAGCAACCTTTGCACTTACATTATGCAAACTAGTTCAATTATGCACTTCTATATTTGCTTTGGTTTGTGTTGGCATCAATCACCAAAAAGGGGGAGATTGAAAGGGAATTAGGCTTACACCTAGTCCCCAAATAATTTTGGTGGTTGAATTGCCCAACACAAATATTGGACTAACTAGTTTGCTCTAGTGTATAAGTTATAAAGGTGCAAAAGGTTCACACTCAGCCAATAAAAAGATCAAGTTTTGGATTCAACAAAGAAGCAAAGAGGCAACCGAAGGCACCTCTGGTCTGGAGGCACCGGACTGTCCGGTGTACACCGGACAGTGTCCGGTGCACCAGAGGACTTCAACTCAAACTCGCCACCTTCGGGAATTTCTCAAGGCGCTCCGCTATAATTCACCGGACTGTCCGGTGTACACCGGACAGTGTCCGGTGCTCCAAGGAAGCGCGGCCTCCGCAACTCGCCAGCCTCGGGTTCGCGCGGCAGCCGCTCCGCTATAATTCACCAGACATGTCCGGTGTGCACCGGACTGTCCGGTGTACCAGCGGAGCAACGGCTATTTCGGCGCCAACGGCTACCTGCGCTGCATTTAATGCGCGCGCAGCGCGCGCAGAGGTCAGGCGCGCCCATACCGGCGCACCGGACAATGAACAGTGGTTGTCCAGTGTGCACCGGACACCCAGGCGGGCCCAGAAGTCAGAAGCTCCAACGGTCAGAATCCAACGGCATTGATGACGTGGCGGGGGCACCGGACATGTCCGGTGTGCACCGGACTGTCCGGTTCACCATCGACAGACAGCCTCCACCAACGGTCAAGTTTGGTGGTTGGGGCTATAAATACCCCAACCACCCCACCATTCATTGCATCCAAGTTTTCCAACTTCCAACCACTATACAAGAGCTAGCATTCATTGCAAAGCACACCAAAAGAGATCAAATCCTCTCCAAACTCCACACAAAGCCCTAGTGACTAGAGAGAGTGATTTGTAGTGTTCATTTGAGCTCTTGTGCTTGGATCGCTTTTTTTTTTCTTTGGCATTCTTTCTTGTGATCAAACACTCACTTGTAATTGAGGCAAGAGACACCAATTGTGTGGTGGTCCTTGCGGGAAGTTTGATTCCCAAGTGATTTGAGAAAGAGAAGCTCACTCGGTCCGAGGGACCGTTTGAGAGAGGGAAGGGTTGAAAGAGACCCGGCCTTTGTGGCCTCCTCAACGGGGAGTAGGTTTGAGAGAACCGAACCTCGGTAAAACAAATCCGCGTGTCTCACTTCATTATTCGCTTGCGATTTGTTTTGCGCCCTCTCTCGCGGACTCTATTATATTTCTAACGCTAACCCGGCTTGTAGTTGTGATTATTTTTGAGATTTTCAGTTTCGCCCTATTCACCCCCCCTCTAGGCGACTTTCAGCCTCTACTATAATTGGAGCACATATTTTCTAATATATTCTCGTAACATAGCTTTCAATTTCTTTCAGCAAATAGCACTAGGGCAACGTCCAGATTTTTCAGCGATGACTATGCCACCTCCTCCACCTATCCCGTAGTTTGTATCGACTCCACAGTTTAGTTGGCCCACACCTGCACCTCAGGTTATATTACTTGACTTTTTCTTTTGACGTTGCATAACAAGAATTTAACTACTAACACATTTTTTTGAATGTTGTAGGTCCCTCCAGGAAACTTGCTAACTCCGGGGAAGATGCGGTCGCTTCTTTTGTGGACGGTCTTCTAAACAGCGGAGGAGCTAGCGGATCAAATCAACCCCCTCCATTTGATCAACCTCCTCCATTTGAGTAGCCTGTCTCCTTGTGTTTTTCTCGTACTATGGACTTGTGAACTTGTGCTATTGTGAACTTGTTAACTTGTGCTATTGTGAACTTGTGAACTTGTGGACATGTGAACTTGTGAACTTGTGCTTTAATTTGTGGATGGGTGAACTTTTTGTCAATTTAATTGTGTTTCATGTGAAACGATGAATTATGGATATTTGTGTGGTATTGTATGTGATTCTGGATGAATTATTTGGAAACTGGATATTGTATGAGATTGAATTTGTGTGTTTGTTTGTAAAACAAAAAGCAGGAAAATTCTGTTTCTCTATTTTCTAATTACTTCCGACGGCCACCTATTTCCGACGGGGCCGTCGGAAATAAACCGTGACGGCGTCAGGCGCCGGCGGCCGGCCGTCTGCGGGGCCCACCTCGCTTAATTTCCGACGGCCCCACCCTAGCCGTCGGAAATAAACTTACTTCCGACGGCCCCGTCGGAAGCGCGGGTACTTCCGACTGGGTATCCCCTACGGCGTTACTTCCGACGGGGTCACCCTTAAGCCGTCGGAAGTAACTACTTCCGACGGTTCAGGACTTATTTCCGACGGTTTAGGCCGTCGGAAACTGGGTGTTTTTCTGTAGTAAACACAGCGAAAAACTCGGAACCCTAATCTGTTCTACGCGTGCGCGGACCGTCCGGACCGCGGTCCCTCCGGCCTCAGGGCTGGACCGTCCGGCTCTTTTTGGTGCTCAACAGTAACATAAGCAGTTAAAAAACCTGGATATGATTAATTGAAAGATGAATAGACGATCAATCTTTGTGAACACAGCGTGACAGGACAAATATAATGTGTTAAATGCGACGTTGATTTTGACAATGAACATTGTTGGATCTAAGGTACACTGCATGCATTGCATCTGAAGCAGCGGCAGAAAAGGGTTCAGAAATTGGCTAGCTTTTTGCTTGGGGTACCTGATGTCTGAAGTGGAGCATTAACTCTCGTGTTCATGAGTTCGCGTAATAAGATAAGAAATAGATCTTGTAAGGCTTAAAAAGCTGAGTAAACCTACTTCAACTGCATTCGTTCATTACACATGATGTCTGCATAATCCAACAGAATATGATTGATCAATCGTTCTGTCGTTCTAACCTTCGTAAAAGAAATGGAAGCAGCCTGTTTACACAATTCTATCCATGTCGTCGTGCCCAGAAAGAGTCAAATCCATCTCTCTTTGTCTTCGACAAATATCTGCCTCAATGAAAATAAAGTACAACATTCGTTTCTTGAATATTTGTTGTCCGCTAGTTCAATTTTAAACTAAAATATGATAAATAAAAAAGAACGGATCGAGAAGAGAGCAGCACGAACTACTATATGTACTACTATATGTACGTAGCAATATATATATATATATATATATATATATATAGTTTATCTATTTGGAGCCCTGGGCTTCCAATAAAACAACCGGCCAACTGGACCACAATCTCCCACGCTTGCGCATACATTTTTTCCATCCATTCAACCTAAACTGTCACCTAAAATCTAGGATATATTATTTCCCCCAAAACAAACCCTAACCGACCGGCCCAATTCTCACGCGCTCGCCACAGATCTAGCCCTGCCTACAGCGATCTCACCGCCGCGCGTCCTGTTCACGTCGTCGTCCGCCCCTGGCCCTTCCTCACCGACTCATGGCCGTCGGCAGCTCCACGTGGGACACGGCCACGCCTGACGCCTCCACCTCCACGACTGAGCTGACGGCTCCTCTCCATGGGACGGTGCACGGCGGCGCTATGGCGGTTCACCGGCTCCAACCTTCCCCTTCCGGCCTACAGTGCTCCACCGTCCGGTCGCCAGTGGTCCTCCATGGGCCACGGCTGACGGGTGCATGCACTGGTATGCATCCCTTGCTGCTGTATTCCCAACGCTCTAGCTCGTGTACCAGTTGTGCAGCCTGTCGCTAGCCCTGCTCCGGCGTGAAGTCTTGATGCTAGACGCAAGTCCTGATGCTTCTGGTTGTTTTGTCTTAAATAAAGATGCTAATATGCATGTGGCTATGTGAGGTCTATTGCATCCGATTTACTGCTGCACATTTAAGTAATGTTGATGATTGATTCAAGCAATTTTTTACTTGGCCTTTATATTCTAGATTATGTAACCGGTTGAAACTAAGAGATACATGATGATTTGCTAAATCATAAATATATTTACATTGCATAATCTGCTACCTAAGGCCTTAGTGCCTAACCTTAACAAATATTTTTTATACTTGATTCTATTGTGTAGGTATGGCTGTAAAACAGGCCGTTTAACGAGCACCTCATTATCTAGAGTCTCACAATTTAAATGGCTTGATTTCTAAAGTCCAATTATATTTCCAGTCAGCAATCACATATTAACTACACAAGCAAAGTGCAGAGACATATTATGTTCTTTTTTGAAACAAGTTATTTCTTACAATACCCTTTTCATTGTGTTCTTTTCATTGTATTTTTGCTTCATCTATCATGTCACGTTGTGGACCTGGCTAGCTTCAATCATGCTTTTCCTTTTTCAGTTTCGCCTTCTCCACAAACATTCTTTAGATTTGATAGCCTTTTTAATATCTAAATTCTAAGAATGTGCTTAGTCTGTATTATGTGCACAAATAGTTCAAGAAAAAATAGTAAAAAGGAGATAAATGTCCCAGAAGAAAATAGATGAATTAACAGGGCTATTAGAACCTTTTGTCAAAGAAGTTTTGGTCCCTATATTCAATGTAATAACGACTTACAGTATTTTAGCCTCACAATTTCCTTTAATGGTCTAGCTTTGTAATTGATAACATAATTTTTTCATGCTCTTCCTTTTCATGGGGTAAACAGGAAAACATTGGGCTTTAAAATTTTTGTATGGCTCGATTGTGGTACTAGAAATGTATAATAATTGTTCTAAAGAAATGTTAGAGGATAAAGAAGTAAGTTACTAAAGTTTGGGACTGTATTCTTTCATTTCCATCTCACTTATCCTATTTCTTTCAGGAATCATAAAAGCATATGAAGGAACTATGTATAGGCTACAAAGAAGCATTTTTATAGCAAGAGCCAAGTGTTCTGATGATTTTGTTTTTTCAATTGTTTTTTCTGTTATTGGTTCAGCATGCACATATATTGACATGATTTATGGTATGGCATCTGCCATCTTTGTTATATTTATGACATCGTTATTGATTGATGTGTGCGACATGAATGATGGATCTTTTTAACATCCTGACCATCATTGTGTCGCTCATTATCGTATTTTGTATATCATTTATGGGTTCATGGATATGAAATGACAGGTTTCTTATTTTTGAGATCTAAACCATGTGTTGCCTTTTGGTTGTTACATAATAAATGGTCCTATCGATGTGTTTTACGTTCAAAAACTTCTATGCGACATGCACGGAAACTAACGCTAAACATGCGCGATTTAAACTCTGTAATTAGTTATGAAACAGATCAACGATTTATGCTAAAATTCATACCCATTTACGCTATTTTGGATCACATTTTACGCAAAAATCCGTCCGAGCCATAACCCGCGCACGATCGGACGCGCGTGATTTTTACGTCGTAATTTTTGGGCCACGTTCGTCGTTATGAAACAAATTTACGATTACGCTAAAATTTGTACACACTTACGTTGTTTTGGTTCACGTTTTAAGCAAAAAATTGTTCGAGCCAGAACCCGTGCGCGATTTTTACGCTGTATTTTTTGGGTCTCATTCGTCATTACGAAACAGATCTATTATTTACGCTAAAATTCATACCCATTTACGCTGTTTTGGTTCACGTTTTACATAAAAATTCGCCCGATCTAGAACCCGTGCATGATCGGAAGCGCGCGATTTTTACGCCGTAATGTTTGGGCCCATTCATCGTTATGAAACGGATCTACAATTTACGCTAAAATTCGTACTAATTTACGCTGGTTTGGTTCACGATTTACGCTAAAATCTATCTGAGCCAGAACCGTGCACGATCGAATGCACGCCTACCTGCGCGTAGGTATACCTGGCTGGGGCTTCCATTAGTTCGTCTATATATATATATATATATATATATATATATATATATATATATATATATATATATATATATATATATATATATATATATATATAGTATATGTATTTAGAGCCCTAGGCTCTATTTAACTATAGGAAGCCCCGACCACGTACCGACCAGGTGCGCGACCGCACCGGACCCTTTTTGGCTTATTGTACCTAACTGCTTACGCCAAAATATAATACGAGTTATGCTGATGTGTGTATCAGTTTATGCAAATATAGTCTGCGCATATTACGTGCATCGGGCCCACGATCCGGCCCACGCCACCACTATAAAAACACCCCCACGCCGCCAGGAATTAAGTTTTAGCGGCGGCGGCGGTTCTCTAGGGCGTGCGAGCGGCGGTGATCCTGGGGGCCAGCAGCGGTGTCACCTCGAGGCAGGCGACCGACGGCGGCGCTCCACCAGGAACGAGCGACAACGACGCTCCGAGGCAGGCGAGCAAGCGGTGACGGCGCTCTTGAAGCGGACGGACGACGGCAGCGCACCCTAGGCCCCGTGACAACGGCGGTTGTCCCGTCCGTCTCTGCGATGGCCACCGCCACCGCCGCTCCAGCATCTGTGGCGCGACGACGGATCTGGGGACACTCTCGCGACGGCGGATCCCTGAGGCGCGACGGCGGATCTGGGTACACGCTCGCGATGGCGGATTCCTGTGGCGCGACGACGAATCTAGGGACATGCTGCGGTGCGCACGACGGCGATGTGCCAGCGGTCGCGACGGCGGATTTCCCTAGGCGCTAGCGACGACGGCATCCTCCCCTAGGCACGAAGTGGTGGCGCATCCCAGATGCGAGGCGCTGGTTCCGCAGGACGGCGATCCTATTTTTATGCTATTTTGTATACATATTTATGCCAATGTCAATAGGATTTTATGACCTATATTTCAGTTCATGGATCTGCTTCCATCTATTTGTCTGTTTCTGATATTTCTATTCATTTACGCTAAAATTTATACTCATTTACGCTGTTTTGGTTCACGATTTACACTTAAATCCGCTCGAGCCAGAACCCGCGCACGATTTTTACACCGTAATTTGTCCCCATTTGCCGTTACGAAATCAATCGATGATTTACGCTAAAATTCATACTCATTTACGCTGTTTTGGTTCACGTTTTATGCCGAAATCCGCCCGAGACAGCGCCTATGGCGATTTTCATGCCGTAATTCGAGACCCATTTGTCGTTACGAAACAGATCGATGATTTACGATAAAATTTGTACTCATTTACGCTGTTTTGGTTCACGTTTTACGCTAAAATCCACCCGATCCAGAACCCGCGCACGATCGGGTGCACACGATTTTTACGCCGTAATTTTAGGCTCCGTTTGCTGTTACAAAACAGATATAGGAATTACGCTAAATTTCGTACTCATTTACGCTGTTTTAGCTCACGTTTTACGCTGGAATCCGCCCGAGCCAGAACCCGCGCACGATCGGCTGCATGCGATTTTTACGCCGTAATTTTAGGCCCCGTTTGCTGTTACAAAACAGATATAAGATTTACGCTAAATTTCGTACTCATTTACGCTGTTTTAGGTTACGTTTTACGCTGCAATCCGCTCGAGCCAGAACCAGAACCAGAACTAGATCGAGCGCGCGTAGATATACCTGACTGGGGCTTCCCATACTAATGGAAGCCCAGGGCTCCCATTACCATCACCCTATATATATATATATATATATATATATATATATATATATATATATATATATATATATATATATATATATATATATAGTTGTTGTCTTGTTGACCTAAGCTAGCTAGCTGTGTCGTCCATGCAAGCGTAAATCTTCTACCATCAGGAGAGGAGAATACGACACATGATGAGCGCGCCGGCCTGGCGTCGTGGCGAGCGGGTCACGACGTTCGCCAACACTCCCAGCAGTCTCAGCAATGGATCCGTCGATGCATGCAGAGACTTGACTTTTGAACTCGATGAAGAGAGCTAGCTGTCGGAAGCCCTTTGTTGAAAACGTCCTCAAACTAGCTAGTCACAGCTCGGTCGTACGTGTGGAACCCGAACTTCGCCGAGAGCCACTTTTTCCCGAAACGAAGTGAACGTTGAGCTCGATATGCTTGGTGCCGTTGTGGTGTACCAGCTTCTTGCTCTTGTAGATGGTAGATACATTATGTCCTCCGAATTAAGACTACAATTGTGGCCTTGGTCACGGGCAAGAGCAGCTCACCGAGGAGATGACGCAACCAGGTGTATTAGGCTACTGCACTCGCGACGCCCCTGTATTCAGCTTCCGCGCTTGATCGGGACACTGTTGTTTGTTGTTTGAAGCTAAGGACCATGACACACGATCGAGTCACCCACGAAAACGCATGCAGCTAGAGGTATACGTACCGAAGAAAATGTTTGTGCATAGCTGTATGGACGTCTTTGTGCAGGTGCATGTGTAGTCACAGTTGTTGGACGACATATGCCATATCTGGGCGTACACTGGCGTAGACAAGGAGGGCTAGTAGTGGTGTCGTGGTCCCCTGACAAAAAGAAATTTTGTTTTAGGGCTAGTATGGAAACTATATTTTATTAGAAATTTTGTTTTAGGTTAGTTTAGGAACTATATTTTTTCAAGGAATTTCTATTTTCGCAAGGGAAAATGAACTAATTTTCCTTACGGCTAGTTTGGAAACACGATTCTTATTTTCTCGAGGGAAAATGAACTAATTTCCCTTTGGAAAAATGAAAAATCTTTAGGAAAATGAGGTTTCCAAATTAACTAGCCCTTAGAAAAATAGAAATCTCGTGGAAAATTAGGGTTCCCAAACTAGCCCTTATAGTTATATATCTATGGCTAAAATAAAATAATTAGTTTATAATAAGTTAAAATTTAGTATATACTTAATGCATATCTATGTTAATTGTTATGACTAGTAACCATTGTATATTAGGTATGTATATATATTTTATTTATTAATATTATAATTGTAGTTATATATGCATTGCTCCCCTAAAGAAAAATCCTAACTACACCTCTAGGGGCGTGCGACTATATGTGAGGTATTGAAGGGCGCTGGCCAAGCCCCTTTAGGGCTTTGTTCGGTTATGTCAATCTAGAAGGTAATTGGAGGGGATTAAATCTCTATCTGGATTGGCGTAACCGAACAAACCCTGTGCTGGATCATCGATGAGTTTGCCATCGGCACAAGGGGACTTGAGAGCGATGCTAGAGGGTGTCGATGCTGGCTTGCAGTTACCCATGCTGCCACGGTCAAGGACATCATCGACTTAGTGTTCTTTTTTTAGATAATGGAAACAAAAAAGTTCCAGCCTTTTGGGCTCTCCTACGTACGGCCTTATAGATCAAAACTTAATAAAAACACACGCCATAAAAAGTAACATCCTTAGAAAGAAACACGTCCTCTAATCAAGTGCCATCTAGTCTAGCATTACACTTCCATCCATATCTTGCGAAAATCTCCATTGCCACCATCTCTAATGGATTGACATATCACAAGAACCTCGTAGTGAGCTTCTTCTTTCTGCAACAGTCTTCAGAGTCTGAATCAGTATGTTCCCCTGAAAAGAACCTGCAAAATTGATGGCATTGGTTTAAAAGTAAAGGTCACCTCATTGCCATAAAGCCAAATTGACCAAAACATTGCCGCCGCTCCAATTAGGAGTTTTTTCCTATGTGTTGTTCATTTGTTAGCAGCCCAATTCATAATTATATGATTAATATTGTTGGGTCTCTGTATATGTAAAGCAAAGTAAATAATTGTCCAAATATTTCTAGCAAGGTAGCAATCAAAAAACATATGCTGAATAGACTCAAAATTTTGATTACAAAAGCAGCATTTCATACTACCTATCCACCCACGTTTAACTAAGTTGTCTTTAGTGAGAGTAACCCCTTTCCTAGATACCACAAGAAAATTCTAATTTTGAGAGGGAGTTTAAGTTTCCAAAGCAGCATATTGCGAGTTGAATTAGGAGCATTCATTAAAAGGCAGTACATTGAGCAAACCGAGAACATTCCATCTCGATGCCCTCTGCAGAGGAACTTATCCTTCGATTGTCACAAAGAAACAGATGCATGTAAATTTGATAAATTATGCCACTCGACCAGTTTTATCTCTACAATAGCTCTACGAAAAGATAGGTTGGGTACATTTCCATGCATAACATCTTTGACTAAAGCATTCTTTTTATGCACAATACTAAAAATGTTTAGAAAATAGACCTTTAGCGGTCCATCCAAGATCCACCTATCATCCCAGAACCTGGTCGCTTGACTGTCGTCTACTTGGAACCTCCCCCATCTCAAAAAATCTTCTTTAATATTCATGAGGCCAGCCCAGAAATGTGAGTCTCCTGGTTTTCTCACGATTTGGGTAAGCGATTTGGACTGTCGACTTAGTGTTCTTGCGATAGGTACAAGCCGTGGGTGGTGCGATGAACATCGATGCGAAGGAAGTATAGAGGAGGGTCTAGGTCCTTGAGAACAAACTCATCCTTCAGCTTGTGGATGATCTGGATGAGTAGAGTTGAGGATGACGCCGTAAGCACCATATCATTGACTTAGAGCAGCAAGTAGGCTGTGTGTTGTGGCTGTAATGATGAACGAAAGCAACAAATCTAAACGAGTTTGCACAAAACCTACCAAGGTGATGAACATGACGAATTGCATAAACCGTGCATGGGGAGCATGACGAAGGCCAAGGAGGGATCACGACAGAAAACACTCCATGTCAGGCTGTTGAGAACCAACGAAGTCGCTTAGTTGATGACAATATACTTGTTTGGTGAGGGTGTCGTGAAGAAAGACGTTGGAGACATCAGGCTGATGCACGAGCTAGTGCTTGGTGGCGGCGATGGTGAGCACTGTGTGGATCATCACTAGCTTGACGACGGGCTTGAATGTTTCGCCGAAGTCGACACCGGGTCGGTAACCACACCCAGCATACCTTAGGGCTGGTTTGGAACAAACGGGAGATAAACCCATGGAGACAAAATCTCCCATATATAACTAAATATCTTATGCAAATAATATCCCTTGGATTGCTCACCCTAGGAAAATATAGGGATCCCAAGGGATTTTGGTTTCCAAACTTTCCCTTATATCGCTCGAGGGACCCATATGATTGCAACTTATATATGTTTGAACACTAACTTGCCCGTGATTATATGTGTGCATAGTGGTCGAGCAACAAGTGTACATGTTCAGTTGTGCTGGAGTGCGTCGATCTCGACCTGCATAGCAGCATGATAGTTGGGGTCATGAAGACCTGCACGAACAAAGCTAGGAACTAACGAGATTGGTGTGGCGAGCGTACATTCTAACTACAAGTAGCTTGTATTTAAATTTGTTTGAAGGTACTAAGCTTAGTTTTCTGTTTGAATTAGTGTCACACACCCAGTTTTAAAAACAAAAATAGTTGTACATCACATGTATGTCAGGATTTGTTCATTTGAATATGAAACAATAATATAACGATATAACACAATGTTTATTTCAAAAGCTTAACTTATTACAGAATGTCCAAAGCGTAAAACATAAAATACATCAAAGTTATAGCAAAGCAGGACCTCCATTCCCATAAGAAGCAAATCAGGTGTACACTAGCCTAACATCAACACCATCTTTAGGCAACACCATGTCTAGAAAACTCCATCTTCTAGTCGAAATAGATGGGTGGGTAGTAGGGGAACAAAGAGAAGGCTGAGTACATTAAAATGTATTCCTCAAGTCTAGGAAACTTGGACCTGAGGCTTACTCAAGGAAAGGATTATGAGGCTTGAGACAAGCACTTAAAAGACACCTCCTAATATAACTGCTTAGCAACTAAATACTAGGTTAAATCATCTCCCATCGTAGAACCACTGGATTAATATAATACTCAATTTCCATTTGACCCAACCAACACTTTGATTCCATCCAAGCTTCCTAACTGAACCATCTTTCCTTAGAAGATTCACTAATCTCGAGTTCAAGTCGTTCTTGACCATGAGCACAACTGTTATATTAGTTTTATACCATGTAGTGGTTGCAAACTTTCATCACGAGCCGTGATGCTTAATTTCTTGAGGTGATCGGTCTCTTGACCCATTTCCAATGTGCATAGGTAGGGTTTACTAGAAGGTATCCATAAAATAACTCCAAGCATATTGTTTTACACCTCCAGTAAGGTTTCATCACTAATAGTGAGCGTCTTTCAACTCCACTATAGAAGCCGCCACTTGTGCCACTCAAATTGACCTGATGTAAACTAGAACTTTGAGGAAACTAATTACTTGGCCAAGGCCAGAGCAATATAGCCCTCATGGTTGCATTGTTATGTCGAGTTACATGCTCAAAAATGATCCTTACAATTCAGGTATGTAGGAGCACAAAACCATTCCACTAGTTCGAACAATCTACCAGAAAACATGTAACAAAGACCAACAATACATCGCAACCATGACCAACCTTCCGACGTGATTTCTATTCACCATATTGTTATAAAATATTACTAATCTACATGTTTTGCATTGTCAATTAATCAAGGTTAACATTAAATCCATTCCAAGATGGCATGGCTAAGTATAAATCCTACCCATCCAAACCAGGTATCAAAGATGATATAACAAGTTCTAGTAAACCCTAACATGTGATTCAAATTTATGAGTCATCATGCAACTAATGGTCTAATTTCTCTAACTCAAAATGAAATAAATGTATTTGTGGTATGATCAAGGACACCCACCTCAAAAATCTATTTAGACATTTGATCCTTCTTTTTTGGTTCACCCTCGATAAACTCTCCTTCAATAGTAGGAACCATAGGAACAAGCATAATAAAACATCCTAAGAACAACACATCAAACATGAGAAACATCTATAGAAGGACACACCAAATGTTCTTATTTGATTTAAGTACTTCAGCCCTGACGTACTTAATATAACTGACTTTCTTTAAACGTCGTTTTCTTGTAGTGCTCGGTCGCGCTCATTGATAATGGGAGTGCAAAAAGAACCTAAAATGGTGCTATGTATAGTTTAAAGGATATAATCTTTTATAGTTTAGGATACTTAATTAAAAAGATATTTCAACTAAATTAAATATTTAGGAAAAGAATAAGTTAAAAAAAGAATTACGACCGGATATCAAGGACTGCCAAGAATGATGGCAATGATGTAGATTATATGGTTAGATTGCTAAAGGGGTGTTTATGTAAATGGGTTTATCAAGTAAAACAATATGTATATGATATCAAAATGTGGTGAAATTTCAATGAAATGTCGATGTAAGCAAGGTATATGAAGAATGTAATTTGTATAATTATCAACGTTGTCATGTGCATGCATGGAACTCTGGAATTAACACTTGTTGTCTCAAGCAGCGGTATTTGAATGCCTCATTTCTAACATGTGGGCTAGCATACCACAATCACACTTCGACTTATTAGTTAGTTCAGGATGTACATGTGCATTATTGCAAGACGCGTCCAAATATAAAGCTTTGGGATGACCCAATTTTCTCCACTTATTCATAGGTCACATGTCATCCATCTTTCGAAAGAGAAAGTACTATGAAAATAAATCCAATATAGTTGCCTTCCAAAACTATTCTAAATAGTTAATATAGACATATGCACTAAACTAACTAGCTAATAAATTATTCTAAATATAAACATAATAACTAATTAATAATATAACCTATACACGTGTTTGTAAACGTAACATAAACAACTTTGCATATATACCAAAAATAAGAATTGTTTTAAACCATACATGTCAAGAAAACTAGAGTCACAAAATACACCTAACATAGACAAAATCGTCACGTACAAATTAAGGATGGCAGAAAGGATATCTTGCTATCTAAAATTTATATGAACCAAATATAAACTTTAAAGATTGAATTAATCAATTGGAGAACGAAGGTAGAAAGGATAGGAGAGGAGGATGGGAAATGGATGAGCATAGATCTGCTAGGAAACTGACCTCATAGGGCATAGGGTTTTGAAATAAAGTTCGACGACATAAAGCCATGACCTAACCTCGGCACTAAGATCTGTGACGCTAAACTTTGTACAACACCATAGTAGAGTTCACATGAACTAAGGGCCTGTTTGGGAATGCAGTTTTAAAATACTGTAGTTTTGAGATACTATAGTTTACAATTGTACATAACATAAATACTACGGTATTGCTTTACCACAATAAAACTACAGTATTGTTCAAAACCGAGTTCTGTTTGGTTCTATTGTAAAAACAAAGTATATGTAGAGAGAAGAGAAGAAAACTGAGGTCCTGAGTGGAGTTTCGAAAACTCCAAAAATACCGCAGTTTTGGGTAAACCATAGTATTTAAAACTGAGTTTTGACTCTACAAACCAAACACCTTTTAAGCTCCAATACTATAGTATCATCAAATACCATAGTATTGTTTCAAAACTGCAAAAATATTACAATTCCAAACAGGGCCTAAGGTGTATATGGACGGAGCTACGTGTTCTATTCAGGTTTTTTTGACCATAAAACTTGGTAAATTCTATATAAATGTATTGTTAACTGAAAACAGATATATGATCGATCACCCGGAATGTAAACATGATTTTTATTATAGCTAATCAAAAAATTCGGAACTAGTGTACTTGCAAGAGCCTTCGTCGCTACTGTGATCCATCGTGTGAGATAAAGGATCGGAACGGCACAAATAAAGCCGCGAAAAAAGGTGCCAAGCAAGCGTCAGGTCAGGATCCAGGACCATTTGTCGACTTGCACGAGTGGACGCAAGGAGTAAAGCAGGTTGACTCTTGTACAGTTCTTGTCCTTCCGTTGCTTAATTAATTGAGGCTGTAAATTAACCTGCACGTGTGTTATATAGCTGCGTTTCCAGCTGGAATGGTAAAACATGTGCGCGAAAAAAAATCCTAGAGCTATATAGATATACAGGAGATCCTACTACCTATTTAAAAACTAACATGAGAGTGTGTGCCTATCGTCGATAGCTAGTTCAATTCAATTGCCTATGGTCCAGCTCGAGCGTGCACGGTGATGAATGGGGCAACCCAGCAGCTAGATCCATGCACAGACGACCAGCCCTACTCAAGCTCAATTATAGAGGTGAAAACGGGATCCATAGTAGCTCATCCTGTATTACCCTAAGGTATTTCAATCAAATTCAGGATTGGATACAAATAGTTAGAAACGGGATGAATACGGATAGAGGGACTGGATATTTATTCGGACGAATATATATGGATATTATTTGGTCGGATATCCGATACTTATCGGATAATACATGAATTGCTTAGCATAAAATATGCATAATATATTCTTATCGACTACGAAATTGCAAATAAATTATCAAGACTAATAAGCATTTCATAAGAAGAAAACCTCAAGTCCTCACATAAAAATGATAAAGTGAAGTATTGATTGTGTTGAAACTTGGATACTTAGAGTGATTTCACGTGTAACTCGCGTAATAAATGGAAGTGAAATAGAAGAAACACCGGCATCTTGTGGATTTTATGGTCCCATTATTTTTTATGACAATACATGTGCCTTCGTATAATTTTGTGAATTTCTGAGGTTGTTTGTGCATTATTAATTTATTTCTGTAGAAAATCATCAAATGTAATTAAATTCATAAAATACTCTAGCTTCGGTCGAAAATTGCAAATAAGTTACCAAAACTAATAAATATTTTATACGAAGATAACCTCAAGTCCCCACATAAAAACGATAAGTGAAGTGTTGATTATGTTGAAACTTCGATACATAGAACGATTTCACGTGTAACTCGCTCAATAAGTGGAAGTGAAATAGAAGAAACGATGGCATTTTATGAATTTTATGGTCCAAATATTTTGAGAACTATATGTGGATATATGTTGTGACTCCGTAAAAATTCATAAATTTCTGAGACTATTTGTGTATTATTATTATTATTCTGCAAAAATCATCAAAATGAAATTAAATTCATAAAAATTATAGTTTCGCTCGAAAATTGCAAATAAGTTACAAAAACAAATAAACATTATGTATGAATGTAAACTCACGTCCCCACATAGAAATGATAAAATGAAGTATTGATTATATTGAAACTTGGATACTTATAGTGATTTCACAAGTAGTTCACGCAAAAGTGAAAGTAAAATGGAAGAAACGCCGGCATCTTGTATATTTTATGATCCAAAAAATTTTATGGTTATATATGAACATATGTTGCACCCCATAAAATTTCATGATTTTTTGGGCTATTTGTGTATTATTGATTTCTTTTCACAGAAAATCATTAAAATACAATTAAATTCATTAAATATTTTAGTGATGACCGAAAATTGCAAATAAATTACCAAGACTAATAAATAGTCTATAAGAATATAAACTTAAGTCCACACATGAGAATGATAAAGTTTATTAATTTTATATATAAATTTGGACATTATTACAATGATTTTGGTCTGAAGATGTGTTCAAACAAAAATGTAATGTACTATAAAGTTATATATCTCTTCAAGCTATACAATTTTCATATAAACTTTATCTTTATCCGATTTCATACGTAAAAGTTATAATTTTATAATTATATTATACAGAAAAAGAAAAAAATAGGTAACCGAATTCCGGGTAGCTGTATCCGACCCGAATATCCGGATATACTAGATAGTCCTTGCTTCTTATCTGACTCAAATCCAAAGTTGCACTAATGGGTACTACCTGTATCTATCTTGAATATAAAAATATGTGAATTTGTATCGAAAAATAGGTATTTATGGTATCTGTACACGGTAGCTGATAGATATATAACCGACGCGTTTTCACCTCTATTCAACTATGCCAAACTGTACTACGAAGCGGACGTTAATGCATGAGATGCATGGCTGCCTCGGGCACAGGCTTCAACTGCAGATGGGGCGCAGCCGTGGAGCCCCAGCAGCCACCCGATTGCATGTCAAACCGTTTGCATTACTGGCAAGACGTTTGTCCATCTGTTACATCCATCTTGTCACATTAACAAATAAAATCTCTGGATTTATCTATCAAGCAGAACAATTAATGCAATGTCAAATACCGCATTATCTCGTACCGGGTCTAGCAATTTACTCATATAGTTATCTAAAATATTGTTTTGCACTATTATGTATTATAAATTACATTGTTCGTTGAATGAAGTTTGAATATGAAGATGTGTAAGCTGCTGAAGATAGTCTTAGAACAAGGTTTTAATAATACAGTGGATTGTTGGCGGTAAGGATCTTTATGTCAACCTCTTAGTCCATATATTGTTAGCTCTCACCTTATGAGAGAGGTAACAAGTCGGCTTTATAAAGCCCACGGTTGTGTAACCTCTAAGTTGGCTTTATAATATTGTTGCTACATATAGCCAATTAAAAGTCTACTTATATAATAACTCTGTAATAATATAAATTGTATATTTAATGACGAGTTCACCTCTTTCTCTCACAAACTATCTTGTAGTCCGTGAACAGACTGCTTTTAACTGGCTTACTAGTGAGTAGTCTGCTTTCCTTCTCTCTTCATTTCTCTTCCACGTCTCAGAAATCTTACGTGGCATCTCTTGTAGTTCGCATACATCCAGTGGCGGACGCAGGATAAAATTATAGGTGGGGCGACATTATAAAAGCTAAATCACTAGACTAGATCACAACTCACAAGATAAAACTAGTTTTATGATGATAATATAGAAGCTAAGTAATAATATTAGAAATGTTTCATAATAACATGCATACCGAAATTTCTCTCTTAATCTGCAGTGCGACACCAAAATCACCAACAAAAATCCAATCTACAGTTAGAAAAGATGTATATTAGATGAACATCAATACAAGAAAAGTACATTGATGAAAATAGTGCACTGAATATACCACTAAGTTATCAATCTTGTAGTTGTGACTCGAGGCAATTGCATTCTTCTAGTTTGAAAACGCTGAAATCTTCTAGTAATAGTCTCATCATCAAGGGATTTGAATATCTCTTTCTCCATATAGCAAACCATCAAATCATTCATCCAATCATCTTCAATTTTGTTACGCAATTCTCTCTTAATGATGTTCATTGCCAAAAATATTCTCTCAACACTTGCTGTTGAGACGGATAATAACAAGGCCAACTCAATTAGCTTGAAAACCAAAGGGAACACAAGATGCTTTTTAGTTTCAACCATGTTCATAGATAGAGATGCAATATCTTCACAAGTACCAAAAGCAGCATGCCTTCGCACGTGGACAATGTATGTCTCAAGTTGCTCTCTTAACATTGCACATTCATTAACTGAAAAATCCTTATCATATAGAGTACCAAGACGCACAAGTTTCTCTATATCAAAATTGCAAAATAAGTTCTTTGGATCGAGGCAAGAAAAGCAAACGAGCAACTCGCTAGAAACTTCATTAAAGCGATGGCATAACTCAGTGTTGATTTTATCAAGAACAACAAAGAATATCTCGGTGCGGTAGTAGTGAAGGTTTGTGATTGTGAAGCCATCTCGCCTTCAACGACCTCTAAAGGCACTTCTTCATACATATCTACCACAGGAATACCCTTTTGAGCATAAAATTCTTTCACGCTTTGAAAGAATGACTCCCAACCACTATCTGCCCTCATTGTAGCCATTCGGGTTTTCACAACATCAAGCAACTCCATAGCATGAACAATGTTGGCATTCTTCCTTTGCAAGGTTTGAGAGAGCTCATTTGTGACTGCAAGCATTTTCAACATCAATTTTAAAATGAAAACAAATTTGAAGCTCTCCATTTTTTCAATCAATCACGCTGCCTGTGTTGGTACACGACCATCTTCATGCACAATGGTAAGAACATGCAATACTGAGTCCCACATTGTCTCTCGAAGCAATGTTAAATAATGTGAACCCCATGTTGTGTCACCAGGTCTAACAAGGTTAGTTTCTTGATTCACACCTCTACCAGATAAAATTTCACCCCTTTCTAGTTTTTCTAAAATAATCTGGTGGAGTTTTTCTTTTAGAGCATCCCTTCTCTTGCAAGATGAGCTTGTGGTGGTGACAATTAAGTGAATGTACTCAAAGAAGTCATGAACCGATTGGCAACAAGCACTACTAGCAATAGAAACCACCACAAGTTGGAGTTGATGTGCAAAACAATGAACATAATAGGCATGTGGATTAATATCAAGTATCTTTCTTTCTAAGCCATTAAATTCACCTTGCATATTCGATGCTCCATCATATCCTTGCCCCCTAATCTTGGATATAGATAATCCATGGTGATCAAGAAGGCCAAAAATAGCTTCCTTCAAGGCATCTGATGTAGTATCCTTGACATGCTTGAGGGCAAGAAACCGTTCCATCACATGGCCTTGTTTATTCACATATTTATCTTACAAAAAAATAGTTAGCTAAGCAACACATGAAAATAAAATATGAAACTACAATATGCAAATAAAATATGAAAGTACTATTACCTCAATATCACCACCATTTTTCTTTAATAGAAACATCACGTGATTCATCAATAAGAATAGAGAAGTTTTTATCTCCTATTTCTCCTAGGATGTTCTCTGTGATCTGTTGAGCACAACACTTTGCAAGATCTTTTTGAATATGTGGTGATATCATAATGCAATTTCTTGGAGCATGCTCAAAAGCATCTCTCACTTCTTTAATTTTATCTTTCATCCAATAAATCAATTCTAGAAAATTTCCTCTTATTTAACGAACTAGATGATTCATCATGATCACGAAAAGCCAAACCTTGCATCAAAAGAAATCTTGAACAAGCCAATGAAGAAGTCAAACGAATTTTATAAAGGTCTTCAGCCTCACGACTAGCACTAGACATGATAGTAGATATGCTTTGTCTTTGGTTGTTAAAATCATCAAAATGTAACCTAGCATTGTTGTGGATACTGTTAACACCACCAACATGTGATTTCAACCTTTCAACTGCATCCTTCCAATTATTATACCCAACTTTAGTGAAAGCTTCATATTTATCACCCTTCACTGCTTGCTTAAAAAGAAAGCAATAAAAGCAACACACTGCATCTTTTGATTCACTATACTCCAACCAATCATACTTGTCATACCATTCCTCTTTAAAAGGCCTTGAACTTTGTCCATACTGTCTACGAGGGAAATCTAAACCCTTTGGTTGGCATGGACCATTCAGAACATATGCCCTTCTCACTTGGTCTTGGACATCTTTATCATATTGATCAATTTGCCTCCTTAAAGCGGGATTTGCAACTATGTCATCCGGATTGAACGTCCCTCCAATAGTTGGTGTGTTATTCACATTATTATTAGCACCAGTGCCAGCGCCTCTTGAAAGTGGCTATAAAAACCTTCTCATTTGCTCTAAAAAATTATAGAAACAATATTTGATAACACACAACAGTTGACCAGTTGTTAACTGAAATTCTATGGGCTGGTGCATTTCGTCGAACATCTTGCGCGGACCAATGGACTACTGCCCCCATTCGGCTAATCGGTTCTATCTAAGAATCGAACTCTGCTTTGGGCCTTTGGTGCTATAGGACACCAGGTCGCTAGTGCTAGCAGTAGCAGCCTGCAGCGGTGCATCTTGCCTAGCTACAAGTGCGAGTGGGAGAGCGGCCGACGAACCGAGCGTAGAGCGCAGAGCGAACGCGGGAGAAAGAAGAAGGGGCAGGGGAGGGGGTTTACCTATGGGGCGGTGTCGTGGTAGGATGTGGGTGGTGGCCGGTGCCGGCCGACGGAAGACCTGAGACTCCCTAGGAGAACAACGCATGGGCGGCCGCTGCTTAGGCGATGTGCTTGGCGGCTGAGATCTCCTGCTCCCTCTAATCCTCTATGGTATTATGAATATTATAAAATTTGAGGTGGGGCCATGGCCACCGTTGCCCACACTATAGATCCGCCTCTGCATACATCACCTTATTATACTTGATCTTATAGTCCACCTCTCCTCCCTCTCCTCTATCTCACTATATTTAGCCTACTTACAACTTGTTATTATACTTGCTCATACTAATGGCTAACTATTTTTAGGATTACGAGGTTGTTTGGTCGTTGGAGCTCTGATGCCAAGTAACCTAGATAGGCATCATTTTGAACATAAGGCAATTTTATGAAAATGTTGCTTAACTTGAATATTTTTTATTTCTAAAACAAATAGCTCCTATGCTACTATGTATGTATAACTGCTCCATTGGCCAAACTCAGTACCTTCGAAATAAAATCTTATCGAAACTCTGACCAACATAACGTTATATATACACATACTAGTTAGGTGTCCGTGCATTTCTATGGTTTCTGTATATCACATAGATAGATATTGTTTATAATTCATCTATTTCGTGTTCATACCCGAGTAATGAGGGTGCAAATTGCTTTACAATGGGTAAACTTGGCTTCGACCTCTTGTATCCTAGCCTCTTTACCAGTAGAAGACTCTGCCAAGTTTACTTGAAAAGATGATGACCATGTTTTCACTAAATTTTTAGTAAAATTAAACAAACATTTGCAGGATATACACCCAATCCCTGAGATAAAAGAGCATTATGAAAATGAAAAAAAAACTAAGAGCCTTTTTGGTTGGCTGCTACACATGACATGGAACTTGTGGCGCAACAGCTTAGGCAGAGAGGGCTTCATGTTGATACCCTATGTGTGCACAAGTAGACAACACACTCAGAAACATTACATGATCTAGGCTAAACCTATCTTTTGTCATCCTGTCAAAGAGTGCCAGAGCTTCAGCAACTAGACCATGATAAGCATATCGCAATCATGACATTCCATGTCATTGTATCCAGTTGCACAATCAGGTCAAAAACTTGGGAAGCTTCAATAATTAACCCGCACTTGGAGTACATGGAGATTAATGAGCTCATCACCAAAGCATCATGCTCAAAGCCAATTTTGATCGTGTAAATGTGCACCATTCTCCCACACCCGAGAGTAGTAGGAGAGGCACAAATAGAAATAGCCATGCTCCAAGTGGTCAGGTCATGTTAATATCCTCATTGGGTCATTTCGAACAACAAACTTAGTGATCCTTCATCTTTATACCCAGAGATCACTATGTTCTATGATGTCTCATCTTTCTCTAGCATGCTCCTAAACTAGCTAGTTGCACTATCCATGTCCCCATGTTGAGTGTATCCTTGTAAGATTGTATTCCATGACACCAAATCTCTATCAGGCATGTCATTAAACAGTCTTAACGCATCATCCAACCTCTCACTCACCACAAAATCAACCATCATTTTGTTCCAAGCACAGACATCACAATCAGGGATGTCCTAGAACAACTTCCATGCAACATCAACATATCCATTCTGTAACTTCTTCCTGTGTGGCAGCCTCAAGTTCAACAATTGGCCTATTCATGTAACGCCTCTAAAATAGGAGGATAATACCAAGGCATTATAATTATACAAGGAAATATAGTGTTTCAATCTTTAGGTTAATGCTATGAGTCATGAAGTACATGGGTTGTTTTTACTTCCCTAGAAGTCTAGACAAGACAACACCTCATTACCCAAGCCAAAGGCAATGCAACAACAAGGATCCAACATAATTTTGTAAGTTTTGAGTGCTTCTAGGAGTAGAACTTTGTCACAATAATATCAAGTGCAGAAAATACACATTGAATTTGAAGATGAACATGTTGTATTTAGACCTTAAACTCAGCCAAGACTTTAGGTGCAGTCCTCCTAGAGGCACAAATCATGAACACGAAGCCAAACTTATCAATGTAGAAAGTGGAGGAAAAAAATAAAACTAACTCTAGAGTTTATATATGATTGACATAGGGAAATCTGTGAGAGATGATGTAACATCTGGGCCATCGAATCTATGGTTGTGGAGAGCAACACTGATTGCTCCTCCTTGCTTCACCCTATCGACACAGAAACTATAAGCTGATGTAGCACCCTACAGGCACGAAAATGCACCACAATGGCATAGTTCCATTGGCCGATGTCGCTAGTGGACCATCACAACCATTCGGACTAACTAGTTTGCATAGTCTTTGATTCACAGGTTCTAAGTCAGAATAAGCTCGGGTACAACCATATAGGGGTAAAACATGGAATAGATGAACTACCAATAGTTCTTCTCTTTGGATAAGTTCTAAATACCCCGAGGAACCTATTCAACACTTCTAGAAAGGTTGAAAAGCTCGAAATCAACATATCACTATTTTGGAGCTAGTTTGAGCAAAAGAAGAAATATGAGTTAAAGAATTAAAATGTTCATGATCCATGACTTAGACTAGATGGAAAGCCACTTGAGATGTTTGTCTAAGTCATAGGATCTCTCTCAAGTTTAGCCAAAGCAACTTGGAGAAGATTATTCAAAGATCAACGGGAAGTCAGAAACTCAAGTTCTGAAATCGTCGAGTGTGGACTGTCCTGCTCCCTCTGGCGTACCGTCTGTGACACCGCTTTGACTTCGGCCAGGAACTGTAAATCGTGGATAGTCCGACTAAACAGTGGACCGTCTGGCTATACAGTGCAGACTGTCTGGCTATAATTCACGATCTATCCACCTATGAAGACTTGGTTCAGCCCGAAGGTGACAAGTTGAGCAAAAGGAATTTTAGAGCTGGCGTGGACCGTCCGGGACCAAGGGAATATCGTCTGCGGGGTGTCACCGAGGCAGATAGCTGTTGATCTAGCCTTTGATCTATCAGGCTTATTCGTTGAAGATGTCAGAATCGACTGTTGGAGGGTCACGGACCGTCCGGGCACTAGCCACGCATCGTCCGCCAGTGCAGTTTCTAGCAGATGCGCCCCAACTGCTATATGGGTGGTTGAGGGCTATAAAAGCCACCCCAACCAGCCCATTATTCAATTCATTGATCCATATCATACACAAGAGTTGGGTATTCACTCCTAACTACTAGAGCAACACTTCTATACACATCAAAGCCTGACAAGTTCCTCAAAAGAGAGATCAAGCGAGAAAGAGCTACTCGTGTGCGTTTATGAGAGCACCTAGAGGGGGGTGAATAGGTGATCCTGTAAAACTTGAAACTTAATCCACAAAAACTTGATTAGGAGTTAGCACCAATAAAGCCAAGTGGCTAGAGAGGAGTCTTAGCAAAACACAATAACCACAAAGAGATCAACACAGAGATGGCATAGTGGTTTATCCCGTGGTTCGGCCAAGACCAACGCTTGCCTACTCCACGTTGTGGCGTCCCAAAGGACGAGGGTTGCAATCAACCCCTCTCAAGCGGTCCAAAGACCCACTTGAATACCACGGTGTTTTGCTTTGTTTGCTATATCCCGCTCGCGAGGAATCTCCACAACTTGGAGCCTCTCGCCCTAACACTTTGATGTTCACAAAGAAGCACGGAGTAAGGGAGGGATGAGCAACACACACAAGACACAAAATCAGAGTAACAACACACACACAAGTCGCAACAAGAGCTCATAACACAACCCAACGAGTTTGCAACTCAAATGAAGCTCTAGTTGCTATCACAAAGAATCAAATGCGCGGAATCGAAGTCTTGGTGCTCAAGAATGCTTAGAGAATGCTTGGTGTACTCCTCCATGCGCCTAGGGGTCCCTTTTATAGCCCCAAGGCAGCTAGGAGCCGTTGAGAACATTCCAGGAAGGCAATTCTTACCTTCTGTCGCCAGGCGCACCGGACAGTCCGGTGCACCACCGGACACTGTCCGGTGCGGATTTCTTTCCTTCTATGGCGCAGTCGACCGTTGAAGATCTAGAGCCGTTGGCGCACCAGACACTGTCCGGTGCACACCGGACAGTCCGGTGCCCCCTTGTGACCGTTTGCTCGGCCACGCGTCACGCGCGGTCCGGTGCACCACCACCGGACAGTCCGGTGCACCCAGACCGAGCTGTGTTTGGCTGAACAAAGCTATCTCTTTTCCAATTTGATTTCTCCTGTTTCCAGCACTTAGGCACAATACATTAGTCCATAAACAATGTATTAAGTCTAGAAACATACCTTTACTTTTGATTTGCACTTTGTCCATCGCTTTGCATACTTTAACACTTAAGCACTTGTGTTGGCACTCAATCACCAAAATACTTAGAAATGGCCCAAGGGCACATTTCCCTTTCAATCTCCCCCTTTTTGGTGATTTATGCCAACACAACAAAAAGCAACTAAAAGAAGTGCAACATTAATGCAAATGAAAACTCAAAATTGTTTTGATTCAACTTTGGCATATTTGGATCATACTTTGCCACCACTTGGTTTGTTTTTGCAAATCAAACTCAATTTCCTATCTCTAAGTCAAATTCACTTATAGAGACATAAAAAGAGGTACTCCCAGAGAAATTGATCAAAGATTCAAAACTCCCCCTTTTTCCCATAATCAAACATTCTCCCTTCAAAAGACCAACTTTTGACAAAGAGATACAATAAGAGGATTTTGCCAAAACAAAAGCTCTCTCTATTCTACTGTTTTCAAAATTCTCAAGTGGTAGCTGATCCATTTCTTGCTTTGGCCTTATTTTCTCCCCCTTTGGCATCAAGCACCAAAATGGGATCAATCTTGGCCCTTAAACCTCATTGCCTCACCAAAATCTTCACATAAGAGTACAAAGGCAATAAGAAGATGGGGATGAACTTGGAGTGAGTTACCCTCTCATCGGAGTGCAATGGAATTCTTTCATGGTCCAAGTCCACTTTTCCCTTTCAATCCACCTTTGAGACTAAATCAAGCAAACTCAAGCACACGGTTAGTCTCAAGGGGTCAAGTTGTAGCACATCTCCCCCTAAATATGTGCATCACTCACACATGGACTTTTGAGGTCCGGGGAGTGTTTGTACAACTTGAGCACCATAAATAAACAACAAAATGCATAAGGAACATGATCAAAGCATAATACACATGTATGCTACAAATCAATCCAAGTTCCGCGAATCTAAGACATTTAGCTCACTACGCAGCCTGCAAAAGGTCTTCTCATCTAGAGGCTTGGTAAAGATATCGGCTAGCTGGTTTTCGGTGCTAATATAAAACACTTCGATATCTCCCTTTTGCTGGTGGTCTCTCAAAAAGTGATGCCGGATGTCAATGTGCTTTGTGCGGCTGTGCTCAATAGGATTGTCCGCTATGCGGATATCACTCTCATTATCACATAGGAGTGGGACTTTGCTCAGATTGTAGCCAAAGTCTCGGAGGGTTTGCCTCATCCAAAGTTGTTGCGCGCAACACTGTCCTGCGGCAACGTACTCGGCCTCAGCGGTGGATAGGGCAACGGAGGTTTGTTTCTTAGAACTCCATGACACCAGGGACCTTCCTAAGAATTGGCACGTCCCTGATGTACTCTTCCTATCGACCTTACATCCAGCATAATCAGAGTCTAAATATCCAATTAAGTCAAAGGTAGACCCCTTTGGATACCAGATCCCGAAGCAAGGCGTAGCGACTAAATATCTAAGAATTCGCTTCACAGCCACTAAGTGACACTCCCTTGGATCAGATTGAAATCTAGCACACATGCATACACTAAGCATAATATCCGGTCTACTAGCACATAAATAAAGTAAAGACCCTATCATAGACCGGTATGCCTTTTGATCAACGGACTTACCTCCTTTGTTGAGGTCGGTGTGTCCGTCGGTTCCCATCAGAGTCTTTGCGGGCTTGGCGTCCTTCATCCCAAACCGCTTTAGCAAATCTTGCGTGTACTTCGTTTGGGAGATGAAGGTGCCATCCTTGAGTTGCTTCACTTGGAACCCAAGGAAGTAGTTCAACTCGCCCATCATCGACATCTCGAACTTCTGAGTCATCACCCTGCTAAACTCTTCACAAGACTTTTGGTTAGTAGAACCAAATATTATGTCATCGACATAAATTTGGCACACAAAAAGATCACCATCGCAAGTCTTAGTGAAAAGAGTTGGATCGGCTTTCCCAACCTTGAAAGCATTAGCAATTAAAAAGTCTCTAAGGCATTCATACCATGCTCTTGGGGCTTGCTTAAGTCCATAGAGCACCTTAGAGAGCTTACATACGTGGTCGGGGTACCGTTCATCCTCGAAGCCAGGGGGTTGCTCCACGTACACCCCCTCCTTGATTGGCCCGTTGAGGAAAGCGCTCTTTACATCCATTTGGAACAACCTGAAAGAATGGTGAGCGGCATATGCTAGCAAAATACGAATAGACTCTAGCCTAGCCACAGGAGCAAAAGTCTCCTCAAAGTCCAAACCTGCGACTTGGGCATAACCTTTTGCCACAAGTCGAGCCTTGTTCCTTGTCACCACCCCGTGCTCGTCTTGTTTGTTGCGGAACACCCACTTGGTTCCCACAACATTTTGCTTGGGACGAGGAACCAGTGTCCAAACTTCATTTCTCTTGAAATTATTGAGCTCCTCCTGCGTGGCCAGCACCCAGTCCGGATCTAGCAAGGCCTCTTCTACCCTGAAAGGCTCAATAGAAGAAACAAAGGAGTAATGCTCACAAAAATTAACTAATCTAGAACGAGTAGTTACTCCCTTGCTAATGTCACCCAAAATTTGGTCGACGGGATGATCCCTTTGAATCGTTGCTCGAACTTGGGTTGGAGGTGCCGGTTGTGCTTCTTCCTCCATCACATGATCATCTTGTGCTCCCCCTTGATCACACGCCTCCTCTTGATGAACTTGTTCATCAATTTGAGTTGGGGGATGCACCATTATTGAGGAAGAAGGTTGATCTTGCTCCTTTTGTTCTTGTGGCCGCACATCTCCAATTGCCATAGTGCGTATTGCGTCCGTTGGAACTTCTTCTCCATCTACATCATCAAGATCAACAACTTGCTCTCTTGGAGAGCCATTAGTCTCATCAAATACAACGTCGCTAGAGACTTCAACCAAACCCGATGATTTGTTGAAGACCCTATACGCCTTTGTATTTGAGTCATAACCTAACAAAAACCCTTCTACAGCTTTGGGAGCAAACTTAGAATTTCTACCTTTCTTCACTGGAATGTAACATTTGCTCCCAAATACACGAAAGTAAGACACATTGGGTTTGTTACCGGTTAGAAGCTCATACGAAGTCTTCTTGAGGAGGCGGTGAAGGTAGACCCAGTTGATGGCATGGCAAGCCATGTTCACTGCTTCCGACCAAAACCACTCGGGGGTCTTGAACTCTCCAAGCATCGTCCTTGCCATGTCTATGAGCGTCCTGTTCTTCCTCTCTACCACACCATTTTGCTGTGGTGTGTAGGGAGCGGAGAACTCGTGCTTGATCCCTTCCTCCTCAAGGTACTCCTCTACTTGAAGGTTCTTGAATTCGGACCCGTTGTCGCTCCTAATCTTCTTCACCTTGAGCTCAAACTCATTTTGAGCTCTCCTTAGAAAGCGCTTGAGGGTCCCTTGAGTTTCAGATTTATCCTGCAAAAAGAATACCCAAGTGAAGCGGGAAAAATCATCAACTATAACAAGACCATACTTACTTCCTCCTATACTTAGATAGGCGACGGATCCGAAGAGGTCCATATGAAGCATCTCCAATGGTCTTGATGTGGTCATCACATTTTTTGTATGATGAGAACTTCCCACCTATTTACCTGTTTGACAAGCTGCACAAGGTCTATCTTTTTCGAAAGTAACATTAGTTAGACCTATTACGTGTTCTCCCTTTAGAAGCTTGTGAAGGTTCTTCATCCCCACATGTGCTAAGCGGCGATGCCACAACCAGCCCATGCTAGTCTTAGCAATTAAGCATGCATCTAGACCGGCCTCCTCTTTTGCAAAATCAACTAAATAAAGTTTGTCGTCTAGTACACCCTTAAAAGCTAATGAACCATCACTTCTCCTAAAGACAGACACATCTACATTTGTGAATAAACAGTTATATCCCATATTACAGAGTTGACTCACACACAACAAGTTATATCCAAGCGACTCAACTAAAAACACATTAGAAATAGAGTGCTCGGATGAAATAGCAATTTTTCCTAACCCTTTCACCTTGCCTTGGTTCCCATCACCGAATATTATTGATGAAAGTGCATTCGTCCCTTTTGTGAGTTTTGGTGATTTGGATAACAACACATTTAAAGGTCTAACAAGTTTGCTAAGTGTTGAACAGAAAATTCAGTATGATGAACATACTTGAATAGTGTATAATGATCAGCGAACAAAGGTTCAACACAAGGTTAAATAACCAGTGAGACAATGCAAATGGATATAATATGGTCTCTATATTGGTTTGAATATATGGACAAGACCTGAGAAATCACTCTGCATAAATATGATCAGAATAGAGGTTGAAGTGATTAAGAGGATTGGTCAAGCCAATGTGAATAGGATATGAGGAATCATGAATTGGCTTGACCATATTACTATTAGTCCATATATGCTTCTATGAGAATCAAACTAGAGCTTGATTGATCTTAGCATTTATATCTAGATGACATTCAAGCAAGGTTCACAATATTGAAGAAATGATTCTCTCAATGGATGCTCAATAGGATGTGACTCAAGAATGGCTTGATAGGGTGAAGATAGCAAGGAAAGGGCTTCGAGGAACTAAGCGAAGGTGAAGGCCAAGCGATGGCTTGTCGACCGAGGTACCATGGCTAAGGTGAAGAAGAGAGTACTTGCACTAAGTCGATGAACTAATCAGCTATAAAGAGTTACAACATGTTGATGCATCAGTAAGGTGACTTGAAGCCATGATTTGAACTCATATATGGTGAAATGGTACAAGTCACAGGGTTTGTTTTGTGTTTGCTTCAAAAGGTGAGACAAGGATGTTTGTGATCCTTATGAAGCAACGCCATGGAGAAATCACACATGAGACACTAATTTCTCAAGGAGTTTACTTAACTATATTTTATTTAACTTGAGTAAAGGAATCGTCGTACTATCAAGGGGGATTCAAAAAGAAGGTTGGTGTTGGTACTAAAGCTCAAAATCCTTGATCTAAAACTTCCATTTTACCTTTGTTAACCCTTGGTGAAAGTATGTAGTACAACCTTTTTAAGTCTATCTTGGCCAAAATTGCTCTTTGAAAAAAACAGGTTCAACCGGTTTTTGCACTGTTCACCTTTTTTGAAAATACTGGTTCAGCCAGACACTCAACCGGACACTCAACCGATTTTTGTCTGGTGGAAACAGGTTCAACCGGTTTTAAAACAGGTTCAACCGGTTTTTGCACTGTTCACTTTTTTCTGCCAGTCTGCTGTGTCAGCCAAAAAGCTGTGCGCAGCTTTTTGAAAACCGGTTCAACCGGTTTTGGGACCGGTTCAACCGGTTTTTGGGCAGAAAAATCAAAAACGGCTAGTTTTGGAGCCCCACCTATATATACTCACTCCCACCTCTCTCCTCCATAGGAGAGCACGACTTGGACTCCATTTCTAACCTGAGAAACACCTCCCACTCTCTCTCACACACCTCTTGCCTCTCCCATTTCAAATCTTTGGAGAGAAATCTTTGAGTGAGATTGAAGAGCTGCGATTTTGGTACTTCATCTCTAAATCCCTCTTGCTCTTCTTGATTCGAGCTTTGGTACTACATCGAGTTCTTTGTGGATTCATTACTCTTGGAGTTTCTAGCTCCTAGACGACTAGGTGTCGCTTGTGAGTCTCCAAATCTTGTGGAAGACCACAAGAAAGTTTGTATTACCCGCTCGTTTGAGCAAAGATTATTGTGTGGGCTTGACCTTTGTGGTCGGCAAAGGGAGGATTAGGGTTGAAAGAGACCCGGCTCTTTGTGGGCGCCTCAACGAGGAAGTAGGGCACCTTGGTGGTGTGACCGAACCTCAGGATAAATCTTGTGTCTCTTGTGTTCTTGCTCATTGTGTTTGTTTGTGTTCTTCATTCTCTCACCATTCCGTGGAAGATTTGTTCATATCTTTTTGGTGTGTGGATTTTGAGAAGTGCCCTTCTCAGATCTACTACTTTGAACCCTGTGGATCATTTAAAACATCTTATTTCCAAAGTTAACTGGGTGAATTTCGAGATCAATTCAGTTTTACCCAGTTTGCTTCTAGTTTTTGTTGAAACAGTTTTAACTTGCCTATTCACCCCTCCTCTAGGCAACTTTCAATTGGTATCAGAGCATAATCCTCGTTCTAACGCTTAACCGCTTGAGGAAAAGATCATGTCGGGGGTACTAAGAAACAAAAGTGCTTCTAAGCTTGAAAAAGTTGAGGTTGTCTCGACTTCATCTTTTGGTGCAGATGTTGGTCCTAGGGCAATAGATCTTGCCATGAGAATCGCCGAAAGGATGTTCCTCAAAATGAAGGAAGATGAGGCGAAGAATAGTATTGAAGAAGAAGAAAATGATCGATGGAGACCAAACGATGAATCCACCTCTTCACAAGGTTCGTCTTTCAAATCCACTTCTCATATGTGCTTTGTTGCTAATGAGAGTGACAGTGAAAGCGAAAGTGAGGATGAGGAGGAGCATGAAAGTGATAATGAAGATGAGGATGATCTTCAAAAATTCTTCGCTCAACTAAGCAAGAAGAACCAGATGAGTAGGGATGAAAACAGTAATCCGAACTGTTATAATAAATTTAATATTTTAAAATAGATATGTATAAAATTTGATGTTGATCTTTTCTTATGTTATCAAGCACATTATTACAAATATGAATAAAATATTACATAAGTTTTTTTATGTATTATCTGCTCCCTACAACACAAAAAGTTGAAAAAATTACCGAATTTATTTCCGAATCCATACCGAAGTTTATATCTATTATTTGAGAAAATATAGAATGAATTTGATGTTTATCTTTTATGAATCTTTACAAGCTGGATGTTAAAAACAAGAATACAAATTTGTATTGTAGATTCTATATCCTATTTATTCACAATCAAAGAAAAACGACTCAAAAACTGATTACCGAATAAATACCGTTCCGACCGTTTTCATCCCTACAGATGAGCTTGCTCAAACTCATGAAAAGAGCGGAAGAACAAAAGGAAATGCTTCATAAGCAAGAAGATATCCTCATCGAAAAAATTAAAGACTTGGAGAAGTTGACCAAAGAGAATGAGAAGCTAAAGTGCTCTCATGATGATTTGGTCCAAAGGTATGAAGACATTTCAATTGAGCAAATTAAAGCTATTAATCATTTATCATATATTGCTCAATTAGAAAATAAAAATGCTATGCTCAAGAACGGTAGAAAAGCTAAACATTGAAAATCTAGCTTTGCAAGAAAAACATGATATGCTTGTATGCTCTCATAATAAATTTATGGATTCACATATCATGTTAGAAATGGCTCATGAGGTTGTGTTAACTAATTTGAAATCATACCAACCTCACATGTGCACATGTGTTGAAATTGAAACTATATTACCATGTGCTAACAATTGTTGTTATCAAGCAAGCCAATCTTCCATTGAGCTAGAAATTTCAGGAATTAGTGATATTTCTATCACACAAGAAAATAAAGAGCTCAAGGAAGAAGTTGGAAGGCTAAGAAGGAGCTTAACTCTTTTGAAGGGAAAGTGTCATGCTCAACCTTCTCACAATAACCGTGATAACATGGTGAAGAAGCTTGAGAAGGGGACAACTGTAGCATGCACAAACCCGCTTCAAAATAATGCTAAGTTCCCTAAGAAAGGCATGAGCAAACATCAAGAGAAGAAAGCCAAAGCTCATGACAAGTGCCTCAACCATGCCTCCACATACACCACACAAGGTAAGAAACAAGCCACTCTTCCAAATAAGAGAAGATGCACTAGAAAGTGTTATCAATGTCATGAGAAGGGACATGAGATTAAGTCATGTCCTTACATAAAAGATAGTGGTTTAACTTTGGAAAGAAAGAGGCTCACTTACCATGTAGCAAACAAGAAGCAAGGCAAGAAGGAGTCTTGCAAAATTAAAAATCATATTTGCTACACTTGCCGAAGAAAGGGACACCTTTGCAAGGATTGTCCCATGAGTAAGTATCCTAAGTCTACCATGTCAATTCATTCATATTCGCTTAGGAGACCCAAAAATGACACTTGTGCTAGAAAGGTAATTAGTTCACCTAAAACTAGCACAAAGGCCATTTGGGTGCCTAAGTACTTATTAGCTAACCTTGGTGGACCCATCCAAAAATGGGTACCAAAATGTACTTAATAAGTTTTGCAGGTACCCAGAGATGATATGAAGCTTTGGGGTGCTTGAGAAGTTTAACTCGATTCTTATCTCAAGCTATCAATCTTACATTGTCTATCCTTTAAGATTGACCCAAAGATGAATTGAGTTGTTATATCACTATCTTCATATTCATCTCTAGCAAGAACTTGTGTTGTAGGGAATAAGGATTAACCTTTGTGGGAATCAAGCAAAAGGCCTACAACCAAGGGATATCCAAAGGATGGTAACAATTAAATCTTAAGTGCACATTACTTTTAATTAGTATATTCATTTGTGTCTTTCGTAGCCACATAAAAGAAAAATGAAGCACTTGAGAATGAACTTAAAATATTTTACCTTGTCTTTGAAAAGTTCCAATCATATGGTAGATTGCATATTTGTTATTCTTATATGTGGAAATCTACATGCTTTAATTGATGATAATTAATTTGTGTCATATTTCAAATGAATTATCGTATTATTGCCATGACCTAGACATAAAGAGGATTATCCCATGTTCCTAAATGAATATAGTGCTAAGTAAGAAATTCAAATTCTTAAAGCACTTACCAAAAGGGGAATTCTCTATATGACTAGAGTTGTGAGACTAATGTTTTTATCTAAGTGATTTATGTAGTTCCACAACATGAGAATGTGTTTCCCAAATGGAGTGTGCCATTAAACATTCAAAGAAGATCGAACCAATACTATGTGATATATTCATTCTTGTTTAAATTGGTTTTCAGTCTTCTACATTAATCACTCACCATGTTATGAATTAAACTTGCCCTATAAATTTAATTAAACAATCATGCTACTTTTATCTTGTTTCAATTGATGTTATGCATGATGCCTGTAAGGGTAATTTAGTTCATATCATGAGGTTTCCTTAATTTAGTAACCTTCTTGTCATTCATATAATAGAAGTTGCTAAATAGGAAACTATTGCTTGTGTTTCTAATGCAATCTCTTTTAAGCTATTTCATGAAGTTCATAAGTAGAGATTGTGCTCTTTCAATTGGTAAAATCACAAGCTTTAAAGGTTAATCTTCACCTAAAAGAAAGATTAGGAATGCTCAAGGCAAAGGTATGGAACAAATTGCTTCAATTGGTAGTTGATCAATACTAGTTCCTTCCAAGTGGCATTCTTTCAATTGGTAATAATATATTCTATGGAAAGGAATGTCAATATGAAGGTTAAATTCCTTTTGGCTTAAATTTGTAAATTAGTGCATATTGTGAATTCACTGCTCCATGTGCATTAACTTAGAAGGAATTTAATTTATGCCTTTATGCCTCATAAATGATGATTTATTTGCCATTCATATATAAATATCATCATTCATTAAATACTTCCTTGTACTACTAATACCTCTTTTCAAAGTGCTTTTCGACTAGTTTTAAAAGGAAAAGAGATAACAAGCTAAAGAAGGAAGTCTCCACGAATGAAGACAAGAAGAATACTTAGATGACACCATCTCATATAGCAAGACCTTTCAATTGGTATAACAAATGGTACATTCTATATGGTAGTAAGTATTCTTAGGCATAAGTTAATTCATTGAAAATTTGTCATGCCTTGACCATGATATGTAATATACTCCTCATGAGCCTCTTAACTAAACTGAAAGTGCATGTGGCAAGTCATTCAAATACTTGATGCACATATCTAGTGGGAGAACATTATATATCTTGTGTCATAGAGAATAAGTTTCACTTGAGTAAGCTATACTAAGACAATCCAAAATGGTAAATTTGTATCTCATTCATATGGATTGTAATCTTTGTTTTCTAAATAGCTACTCTTGATGCAGTTTAAAATTCTCTTATCGTTAATTCTAAAAGTGCATAAGAATCTTTTTGTTGATATTCATCACATACATATGCACTAACATGGATATGATTTTTAAACTGTAAAAGGTACAATTAGTGATCCATACTCTCTAAATTTTGGAAACCCATATTTTGATATCTTAGAAATCTACTTCAATCGATATCCATATGCTTCACATTGAATTGGATCACTAAGTTGTAAATTCCATGCATAACTTGTCTTTATGATATGAATGCTTGTGCGACTAACCTTGATAAGCTAGGTGCACCCAGAGTCAAGGTAGGTTCATCATCAAGAAGGCAACACAATGATGTATTAATAAAAGGAGAAAAGGCTCCTATTCTTAACT
Source organism: Zea luxurians (assembly GCA_029449295.1). Classification (NCBI taxonomy): domain Eukaryota; kingdom Viridiplantae; phylum Streptophyta; class Magnoliopsida; order Poales; family Poaceae; genus Zea; species Zea luxurians. Next base: position 57,215 of record JAOPSE010000922.1, read on the forward strand.
GTAGTTTTTATCTATGTGATTAAATATTGACTTGAAACCATGTAAGATGGTTGTCAAGTATATGTGGGTGCCTACACAAAGAGAAAGGCCACAATAAGGATTGTGTGGGTACTCAAGGCTCTTACTACTAATCTCAAAGGACCCAATTCAAATTGGGTACCAAGATATGAAGCTTAAACTTGTTTTGCAGGATCACCCCTTCAATGGATCAAGTTGGGTGCTCGATAATGAATGTATAAATCATCTTTGGAGATAGTAGCTAGGGTGGTAACAACTGAATCTCAAGTGCATATTATTTTCAAATCTTATCTTTTAGTGACTTGTGTAGCCACTAAGGAAAAAGAAGCACTTGAGGATATACATCAGATGTTGATTATGAAATAAAGGTCTAATTGGAAGTTGAATGAATATTATCATATGGTGAACAATCCAAAATTATGTGACGTATTTTCTATCTAGTTAATTTGGATTTTATTCTTCCATATTAGACACTCACCATAATATGGATTAAGTCAGCCCTTTAAACTTCATTGAACAACCATGCATATTAACCATGTCATTCAAAATATATTGTGCATGAGGGTTCAAGGGAAATTTAGTCCATATTATGAGGTTTCTCTATTTTAGCAACTCGTTTGCCTTTCACATATAAAGGGTTGCTAAATAAGAAACTAGTGCTTGTGCTACTAATGCCATCTCTTGTGTTGAGTTTATCCACAAAAAATCTATGTTGAGAGGTGGTGCTTATTATTAAATTGGATAAATCACAAGCTTAAAGGATACTATTCAACTAAAGTAAGATGAAGTTGATAAGAGGCCAAGGTATGAAAACTTCCTCTCCTTCAGTTGTTTTAGTATTCTATCCTTAGTGGGATGTACCATAGTATAGGTTAAATTCATTGCATTATAAAATGTTCAATAGTGCATATAACTTTGACATCAACTATATGTGTGCACTAATTTAAAGGAATTTAGTCTATCCTTTTGGGTTTCAAGAATGATGGTTCATTTTCATCCACATATAAGGATCATCATTTGTGAAACCCTCCCTTGTGTTTCTAATGCTCTCTTTTCTAAGTGTTTCAATAAGGTCCTTCCAAGTGCTTTCAAGATGGATTCAAAATCTACGGATATAAGAGTCTTGGTTGTTTCAATCATTGAGTTTCAATTGATCTCATATCAAATATGATCAAATCAAGAAAAGATGAAAGAAGTTCAAGATCACTTGGTTGGATGAAATCGTAGAGAAAAGAGATCACAGTGATTCAAGAAGGGAGTTACATTTTTTGTCAACCAAATAATGAAGATGCAGTGACATATTTATATGATATCCTTCATTATGAGGTTTGAGGTTCATATTAGCATGCTCTACCCTTCAAGATTTCAATTGATATACTTTTAGTTCTTAAACTTTTAATTGGTTTAATTTTCATCATCTATGTAAAGCATGTTATGTTAAACCAAGATATAGTGCAAACATCTCCTTTAACCTCGTATTGTTGATGTGCATAAGTGTACTTTGTGTACTCTTGCATGCACAAATTGATGGAGAGTTTAGCTTATATCTTGTGAGACTAATGATTTCTTTCAAGTTCATGTTGTGTAGTCTCACACCTTGGAGAACATCAAATGAGGATGAGTGGTTCCAAGGAAATGATCAAATATTTACCACATGTCACCCCATGGATTAGTTCTATTGGGGAAAGATATGTGTTCTCTAGCATAAATTCAATTATTTCAAATATATTATGCCTTGACCAAGATATATGATGAACTCCTCTAAGAATCTTAATTGAATCAAGTGCATGTTACAAGTAATTCAAGTACTTGATGCATACATTTAGGGGGAGCTCATTCTATATCTTGTGTCCTTAAAGACTAACATTTTCTTTTAGTGAATTTGTGTAGTTCTTTGAAGAGAATGAGTTTCTCTTGATCGTTTAAAGAGGATAAGTTTCTCTTTGAAATGTCAAGCCTATCAAAAGCTAAGATAGAAATTTATGATTATAATGAAGACCATATGGCATGGAACAAAGGTGTGTCACTCCATGAACTATTGTATTACATTTCTGTATCTAGGCTCTTACAAGTTAGTGCATGCATGTATATGCAATATCTTAAGTCACATCATAAGGTTTCACTTGAATCTTGGCTTAAAATATTGCATATCATTCTATTAGTATACCCTTTGATTATGAGTAATTCCTTAAATTGGTGCAATTTCATATTTTCATACTTTATTTGTACCAAGGTTCAAATTGTAGAACTTAATCCCCTGGTCTCACAAGTCCAAGTGCATAAGCTAAACAAGTATTCATCACTTGTATGTACACATTTAGGGGGAGAATGGTCTATAATTTGAATCTTTGACACTAACTTCATTTTCAAGTCTATTATGTGTGTAGTCTCAAATTAGAAAGGAATCTTCAAGCAAAGACAATCGCTTCCACTGCAAATTTTGATGGGTATCAAAGATTCTTTGCTCCAATAAATGTATCTTCTATACATTTCATAAGAGAATGAGTTTCTCTTGTATATGCTACTCCAACGTCATCTAAAACTGGTAAATATGTATCACATCTTTTTGGATTACAAATATCTGAAGTAGCATAGCTTATAGATTCTCCTGTCTAGAACTTAATTGATTAAATAGTGCACATGTTTCTTATGTTGCATGATTATGTTCAATTGATACTCCTTTTATGCCAATGGTACTTTATGTTGCAAATAAGTACTCTCAACATGTATCAATTGAATTCATATATATGTGTGCACTAAAACTTGAGGAGAACTTAGTGTAATATGCAATTAGTGATCTGATTATCTATCAAATTGTATCAATTGGTGGTTTTCAATTGATATTTTTCGTACATGATCACTAGTTGTATAATTCATACTTGTGCAATTTTCATACTGCCTCTAGTTATGATAAGAAAATGCTAGGTGACATCTAGACTCCAGATATCAAGATTTATCTTTAAATTAGTATGACAATATTCATTTGATATCTTGGACCTATGTCACAATTATGCCAACAAGAGATTGCAAAATGAACTCTAAATACAACACAAGTGTGGAACACCCCTTTGAAAAGGTAAAACGCAAAGGTACATCACTTATGACACTTCTCCATTACCTTTGTGCCATATAAGGACCCTTTTCATGATAGTGTGTTCAAATCTTGATTAATCATAATTTCTACCCTTTATATTCTTTATATCTTTTTTTTGGAGATTTATGACAAATGGGGAGAAATTGTGCATTAAAGCTTACCTTTAGTCTTATGTAACTAAGTGTAAGAAGACTTTTGAAAAGGGGGAGAAATAATTGACAAAAGGGGGTTGAATCATAAGTAAAACATAAGATGAAGGAAATTGATGAGTGCATAATATGTCATGAGCATCACGTTTATTTATGACACAAAGCACCCTATGAATAGTATGATATAAGTTGTCTTCACTCTTTGACCCAAATATGTGGTTTTGGCATTTGAGTACAAAATTGGTATTTTCTGAAATGCACATATTTAGGGGGAGGAAACTATATCATAGGATTCAAAATCTTATTTATCAAATCTTATGTAAGCTTTAAATGTGTTGTCATCAATCACCAAAAAGGGGGAGATTGAAAGTGCATTCTTCCCTTTTGTGAGTTTTGGTGATTTGGATAACAACACATTTAAAGGTCTAACAAGTTTGCTAAGTGTTGAACAGGAAATTCAGTATGATGAACATACTTGAATAGTGTATAATGATCAGCGAACAAAGGTTCAACACAAGGTTAAATAACCAGTGAGACAATGCAAATGGATATAATATGGTCTCTATATTGGTTTGAATATATGGACAAGACCTGAGAAATCACTATGCATAAATATGATCAGAATAGAGGTTGAAGTGATTAAGAGGATTGGTCAAGCCAAAGTGAATAAGATATGAGGAATCATGAATTGGCTTGACCATATTACTATTAGTCCATATATGCTTCTATGAGAATCAAACTAGAGCTTGATTGATCTTAGCATTTATATCTAGATGACATTCAAGCAAGGTTCACAATATTGAAGAATTGATTCTCTCAATGCATGCTCAATAGGATGTGACTCAAGAATGGCTTGATAGGGTGAAGATAGCAAGGAAAGGGCTTCGAGGAACTAAGCGAAGGTGAAGGCCAAGCGACGGCTTGTAGACCGAGGTACCATGGCTAAGGTGAAGAAGAGAGTACTTGCACTAAGTCGATGAACTAATCAGCTATAAAGAGTTACAACATGTTGATGCATCAGTAAGGTGACTTGAAGCCATGATTTGAACTCATATATGGTGAAATAGTACAAGTCACAGGGTTTGTTTTGTGTTTGCTTCAAAAGGTGAGACAAGGATGTTTGTGATCCTTATGAAGCAACGCCATGGAGAAATCACACATGAGACACTAATTTCTCAAGGAGTTTACTTAACTATAATTTATTTAACTTGAGTATAGGAATCGTCGTACTATCAAGGGGGATTCAAAAAGAAGGTTGGTGTTGGTACTAAAGCTCAAAATCCTTGATCTAAAACTTCCATTTTACCCTTGTTAACCCTTAGTGAAAGTATGTAGTGCAACCTTTTTAAGTCTATCTTGGCCAAAATTGCTCTTTGAAAAAAACAGGTTCAACCGGTTTTTGCACTGTTCACCTTTTTTGAAAATACTGGTTCAGCCAGACACTCAACCGGACACTCAACCGGTTTTTGTCTGGTGGAAACAGGTTCAACCGGTTTTAAAACAGGTTCAACCGGTTTTTGCACTGTTCACTTTTTTCTGCCAGTCTGCTGTGTCAGCCAAAAAGCTGTGCGCAGCTTTTTGAAAACCGGTTCAACCGGTTTTGGGACCGGTTCAACCGGTTTTTGGGCAGAAAAGTCAAAAACGGCTAGTTTTGGAGCCCCACCTATATATACTCACTCCCACCTCTCTCCTCCATAGGAGAGCACGACTTGGACTCTATTTCTAACCTGAGAAACACCTCCCACTCTCTCTCACACACCTCTTGCCTCTCCCATTTCAAATCTTTGGAGAGAGATCTTTGAGTGAGATTGAAGAGCTGCGATTTTGGTGCTTCATCTCTAAATCCCTCTTGCTCTTCTTGATTCGAGCTTTGGTACTACACCGAGTTCTTTGTGGATTCATTACTCTTGGAGTTTCTAGCTCCTAGACGACTAGGTGTCGCTTGTGAGTCTCCAAATCTTTTGGAAGACCACAAGAAAGTTTGTATTACCCGCTCGTTTGAGCAAAGATTATTGTGTGGGCTTGACCTTTGTGGTCGGCAAAGGAAGGATTAGGGTTGAAAGAGACCCGGCTCTTTGTGGGCGCCTCAACGAGGAAGTAGGGCACCTTGGTGGTGTGACCGAACCTCGAGATAAATCTTGTGTCTCTTGTGTTCTCGCTCATTGTGTTTGTTTGTGTTCTTCGTTCTCTCACCATTCCGTGGAAGATTTGTTCATATCTTTTTGGTGTGTGGATTTTGAGAAGTGCCCTTCTCAGATCTACTACTTTGAACCCTGTGGATCATTTAGAACATCTTATTTCCAAAGTTAACTGGGTGAATTTCGAGATCAATTCAGTTTTACCCAATTTGCTTTTAGTTTTTGTTGAAAAAGTTTTAACTTGCCTATTCACCCCCCCTCTAGGCAACTTTCAATTGAATCTTGGGGATCCTTGTTGATAGTCGCCTAGAGGGGGGGGTGAATAGGGCGAAACTGAAATTTACAAAAATAATCACAACTACAAGCCGGGTTAGCGTTAGTAATAAAGAAATGAGTCCGCGAGAGAGGGCACAAAACAAATCGCAAGCAAATAAGAGTGTGACACGAGGATTTGTTTTACCGAGGTTCGGTTCTCGCAAACCTACTCCCCGTTGAGGAGGCCACAAAGGCCGGGTCTCTTTCAACCCTTCCCTCTCTCAAACGATCCCACGGATCGAGTGAGCTTTCTCTTCTTCTCAATCAACCGGGAACAAAACTTCCCCACAAGGGCCACCACACAATTTGGTGCCTCTTGCCTTGGTTACAATTGAGTGATGATCTCAAGAACAAATGAGAAAGAAAAGAATGCGATCCAAGCGCAAGAGCTCGAAGGAACACAAGCAAATCACTCTCTCTAGTCACTATGGAGTTGTGTGGAATTTGGAGAGGACTTGATCTATTTGGTGTGTCTAGAATTGAATGCTAGAGCTCTTGTTGAGGTTGAGAAGTGGAAAACTTGGATGGCAATGAATGTGGGGTGGTTGGGGTATTTATAGCCCCAACCACCAAAAGTGACCGTTGCTGGAACTCCTCTGTTCGATGGCGCACCGGACAGTCCGGTGCACACCGGACAGTCCGGTGCCCCTGCCACGTCACCAGTGCCGTTGGATTCTGACCGTTGGAGCTTCTGACTTGTGGGCCCTCCTGGGTGTCCGGTGCACACCGGACATGTACTGTTTGATGTCCGGTGCACCGGCATGGGCGTGCCTGACGACTGCGCGCGCTGCGCGCGCATTTAATGCACCGCAGGGAGCCGTTGGCGCCGCAGAGAGCCGTTGCTCCGCTGGTACACCGGACAGTCCGGTGCACACCGGACAGTCCGGTGAATTTTAGCGGAGTGGCTGCCGAGCGAACCCGAGGCTGACGAGTTCCGGAGGCCGCGTCTCCTTGGAGCACCGGACATGTCCGGTGCACACCGGACAGTCCGGTGAATTTTAGCGCGCCGGCTTCCGAGAATTCCCGAGGGCGAAGAGTTTGGAGTCGAAGTCCTCTGGCCGCACCGGACAGTCCGGTGCACACCGGACAGTCCGGTGCCTCCGGCCAGAGGAGCCCTCGGTTGCCTTGCTGCTCCTTTGTTGAATCCAACACTTGGTCTTTTTATTGGCTGATTGTGAACCTTTTGCACCTGTATAACTTATGCACTAGAGTAAACTAGTTAGTCTAATGTTTGTGTTGGGCAATTCAACCACCAAAATTATTTAGGAACTAGGTGTAAGCCTAATTCCCTTTCAATCTCCCCCTTTTTGGTGATTGATGCCAACACAAACCAAAGCAAATATAGAAGTGCATAATTGAACTAGTTTACATAAAGTAAGTGCAAAGGTTGCTTGGAATTGAGCCAATATAAACTTATATGATGCGCATGGATGGTTTCTTTGTTTTTGACATATTGGACCATATTTGCACCACGAGTTTTGTTTTTGCAAATTCTTTTGTAAATTCTTTTCAAAGTACTTTTGCAAGATAGTCAAAGGTAAGTGAAAAAGATTTTGCAAAGCATTTTCAAGATATGGAATTTTCTCCCCCTATTTCCAAAGCTTTTCCTTTGACTAAGCAAAACTCCCCTTCAAATAAGGTCTCCTCTTAGTGATCAAGAGGGTTTTCCATTTTTTTTGAAAATACTACTTGCTCCCCCTTTAGAACACAAAGAGATACCAATTTTGAAATTTACCATTTGAAAATCATCAAATTTAAAATTTGGTGGTGGTGCGGTCCTTTTGCTTTGGGCTCATATTTTCTCCCCCTTTGGCATGAATCGCCAAAAACGGAATCATTAGAGTCCAATGAAGTACATTCTCCCCCTTTGGTCATGAAATACATGAGTGAAGATTATACCAACGTTGGAGAGATGATGCGGAGCGACGGCGAAGGATGAGTAGTAGAACGGAGTGGAAGCCTTTGTCTTCGCCGAAGACTCCAATTCCCTTTCAATACACCTATGACTTGGTTGAAATACACTTGAACACACATTAGTCATAGCATATATAAAAGAGACATGATCAAAGGTATATTCATGTGCTATGCGTGCAAGACTTAGCAAAAGAAATTCCTAGAATCAAGAATATTAAGCTCATGCCTAAGTCGGGTAAAAGATTGTTCATCAAGTGGTTTGGTAAAGATATCGGCTAATTGATCTTTAGTGTTAATGTAAGAAATCTCGATATCCCCCTTTTGTTGGTGATCCCGAAGAAAATGATACCGAATGGCTATGTGCTTAGTGCGGCTGTGCTCGACGGGATTGTCGGCCATTTTGATTGCACTCTCATTGTCACATAGCAAAGGAACTTTGGTTAATTTGTAACCGTAGTCCCGCAGGGTTTGCCTCATCCAAAGCAATTGCGCGCAACAATGGCCTGCGGCAATATACTCGGCTTCGGCGGTAGAAAGAGCGACCGAATTTTGCTTCTTTGAAGCCCATGACACCAAGGATCTTCCCAAGAACTGGCAAGTCCCCGATGTGCTCTTCCTATTAATCCTACACCCCGCCCAATCGGCATCCGAATAACCAATCAAATCAAATGTGGATCCCCGAGGGTACCAAAGCCCAAACTTAGGAGTAAAAGCCAAATATCTCAAGATTCGTTTTACGGCCGTAAGGTGTGATTCCTTAGGGTCGGCTTGGAATCTTGCACACATGCAAACGGAAAGCATAATGTCCGGTCGAGATGCACATAAATAAAGCAATGATCCAATCATCGACCGGTATACCTTTTGATCCACGGACTTACCTCCCGTGTCGAGGTCGAGATGCCCATTAGTTCCCATGGGTGTCTTGATGGGCTTGGCATCCTTCATTCCAAACTTGCTTAGGATATCTTGAGTATACTTCGTTTGGCTAATGAAGGTGCCCTCATGGAGTTGCTTGACTTGGAATCCTAGAAAATACTTCAACTCCCCCATCATCGACATCTCGAATTTCTGTGTCATGATCCTACTAAATTCTTCACATGTAGATTTGTTAGTAGACCCAAATATGATATCATCAACATAAATTTGGCATACAAACAAATCATTATCAAGAGTCTTAGTGAATAAAGTAGGATCGGCCTTGCCGACTTTGAAACCATTTGCAATGAGGAAATCTCTAAGGCATTCATACCATGCTCTCGGGGCTTGCTTGAGCCCATAAAGCGCCTTTGAGAGCCTATAAACATGGTTAGGATACTCACTGTCTTCAAAGCCGGGAGGTTGCTCAACATAGACCTCCTCCTTGATTGGTCCATTGAGGAAGGCACTCTTCACGTCCATTTGATAAAGCTTGAAGCCATGGTAAGTAGCATAGGCTAATAATATGCGAATTGACTCAAGCCTAGCTACGGGTGCATAGGTTTCACCAAAATCCAAACCTTCGACTTGTGAATACCCCTTGGCCACGAGTCGAGCTTTGTTCCTTGTCACCACACCATGCTCGTCTTGCTTGTTGCGGAAGACCCACTTGGTTCCTACAACATTTTGGTTAGGACGTGGAACTAAGTGCCATACCTCATTCCTCGTGAAATTGTTGAGCTCCTCTTGCATCGCCATCACCCAATCCGAATCTTGAAGTGCCTCCTCTACCCTGGTTGGCTCAATAGAGGAAACAAACGAGTAATGTTCACAAAAATGAGCAACGCGAGATCGAGTAGTTACCCCCTTATGAATGTCGCCGAGGATGGTGTCGACGGGGTGATCTCGTTGTATTGCTTGGTGGACTCTTGGGTGTGGCGGCCTTGGTTGTTCATCCTCCTTGTCTTCATCATTTGAGTCTCTCCCTTGATCGTTACCGTCATTTTGAGGTGGCTCATCTTCTTGATTTTCTTGTTCAACATCTTGAGCCTCATCCTCAACTTGAGTTGGTGGAGATGCTTGCATGGAGGAGGATGGTTGATCTTGTGCATTTGGAGGCTCTTCGGATTCCTTAGGACACACATCCCCGATCGACATGTTCCTTAGTGCTATGCATGGAGCCTGTTCTTCACCTACATCATCAAGATCAACTTGCTCTACTTGAGAGCCGTTAGTCTCATCAAACACAACGTCACAAGAAACTTCAACAAGTCCTGAGGACTTGTTAAAGACTCTATATGCCCTTGTGTTTGAGTCATATCCTAGTAAAAAGCCTTCTATAGTTTTAGGAGCAAATTTAGATTTTCTACCTCTTTTAACAAGTATAAAACATTTGCTACCAAAAACTCTAAAATATGAAATATTGGGCTTTTTACCGGTTAGGAGTTCATAAGATGTCTTCTTGAGGATTCGATGAAGATATAATCGGTTGATGGCGTAGCAGGCGGTGTTGACCGCCTCGGCCCAAAACCGATCCGGTGTCTTGTACTCATCAAGCATGGTTCTTGCCATGTCCAATAGAGTTCGATTCTTCCTCTCCACTACACCATTTTGTTGTGGAGTGTAGGGAGAAGAGAACTCATGCTTGATGCCCTCCTCCTCAAGAAAGCCTTCTATTTGAGAGTTCTTGAACTCCGTCCCATTGTCGCTTCTAATTTTCTTGATCCTTAAGCCGAACTCATTTTGAGCTCGTCTCAAGAATCCTTTTAAGGTCTCTTGGGTTTGTGATTTTTCCTGCAAAAAGAATACCCAAGTGAAGCGAGAATAATCATCCACAATTACAAGACAATACTTACTACCGCCGATGCTTATGTAAGCGATCGGGCCGAACAAATCCATGTGTAGGAGCTCCAGTGGCCTGTCGGTAGTCATGATGTTTTTGTGTGGATGATGGACACCAACTTGCTTCCCGGCTTGGCAAGCGCTACAAATCCTGTCTTTCTCAAAATGAACATCGGTTAGTCCCAAAATGTGTTCTCCCTTTAGTAGTTTGTGAAGATTCTTCATTCCAACATGGGCTAGTCGACGGTGCCAGAGCCAACCCAAGTTAGTCTTAGCAATTAAGCATGTGTCGAGTTCAGCTCTTTCAAAATCTACTAAGTATAGCTGACCCTCTAACACACCCTTAAATGCTATTGAATCATCACTCCTTCTAAAGACAGTAACACCTGTATCAGTAAAAAGACAATTGTAGCCCATTTGACATAATTGGGATACGGAAAGCAAATTGTAATCTAAGGAATCTACAAGAAAAACATTGGAAATAGTATGGTCAGGAGATATAGCAATTTTACCTAAACCTTTGACCAAACCTTGATTTCCATCCCCGAATGTGATAGCTCGTTGGGGATCTTGGTTTTTCTCATATGAGGAGAACATCTTCTTCTCCCCTGTCATGTGGTTTGTGCACCCGCTGTCGAGTATCCAACTTGTGCCCCCGGATGCATAAACCTACAAAACAAGTTTAGTTCTTTGTTTTAGGTACCCAAACGGTTTTGGGTCCTTTGGCATTAGATACAAGAACTTTGGGTACCCAAACACAAGTCTTGGAGCCCTTGTGTTTGCCCCCAACAATTTTGGCAACTACCTTGCCAGATTTGCTAGTCAACACATAAGATGCATCAAAAGTTTTAAATGAAATGGCATGATCATTTGATGCATTAATAGTTTTCTTTCTAGGCAACTTGGCATGGGTTGGTTGCCTAGATCTAGATGTCTCACCCTTATACATAAAAGCATAATTAGGGCCAGAGTGAGACTTCCTAGAATGAATTTTCTTAATTTTACTCTCAGGATACCCGGCAGGGTACAAAATGTAACCCTCGTTATCCTGAGGCATGGGAGCCTTGCCCTTAACAAAGTTAGACAAGTTCTTAGGAGGGGCATTAATTTTGACATTGTCTCCCCTTTGGAAGCCAATGCCGTCCTTAATGCCCGGGCGTCTCCCATTATAGAGCATGCTTCTAGCAAGTTTAAATTTTTCATTTTCTAAGTCATGCTCTCTAATCTTAGCATTAAGTTGTGCTATATGATCATTTTGTTTCTTAATTAAAGCTAGGTGATCATGGATGGCATCAACATTAATATCTCTACATCTAGTACAAATGGACACATGCTCAATAGTAGATGTAGAGGGTTTGCAAGACTTTAATTCAATGACCTTAGCATGCAACAAATCATTTTTAGTTCTAAGGTCGGAAATAGTAGCATTGCAAACATCAAAATCCTTAGCCTTAGCAATTAATTTCTCATTCTCATCTCTAAGGCTAGCAAGAGAAATGTTCAATTTTTCAATTCTAGCAAGCAAATCATTATTATCATTTCTAGGAATTGAAACATTGCAAATGTGAGAATCAACCTTAGCTAGCAAATTGGCATTTTCATTTCTAAGGTTGTCTAAAGTCTCATGGCAAGTACTTAGCTCACTAGACAATTTTTCACATTTTTCTCTTTCTAGAGCATAAGCATTTTTAACCTTAACATGTTTCTTATTTTCCTTGATTAGGAAGTCCTCTTGGGAGTCCAAGAGATCATCCTTTTCATGGATGGCACTAATTAGCTCATTTAATTTTTCCTTTTGTTCCATGTTAAGGTTGGCAAAAAGAATACGCAAATTATCTTCTTCATTTTTATCATCATCCTCATCACTAGATGTTTCATATTTAGTGGAGGACTTTGATTTTACCTTCTTTTTGCCGTCCTTGGCCATGAGGCACTTGTGGCCGACGTTGGGGAAGAGGAGGCCCTTGGTGATGGCGATGTTGGCGGCGTCCTCGTCGTCGGAGGAGTCGCTTGAGCTTTTGTCGGAGTCCCACTCCCGACAAACATGGGCATCGCCGCCCTTCTTCTTGTAGTACTTTCTCTTTTCCTTCCTCTTGCCCTTCTTGTCGTCACCCCTGTCACTATCACTTGATAATGGACATTTAGCAATAAAGTGACCGGGCTTACCACACTTGTAGCAAACCTTCTTGGAACGGGATTTGTAGTCCTTCCCCTTCCGTTGCTTGAGGATTTGCCGGAAGCTTTTGATGATTAGGGCCATCTCCTCGTTGTCGAGCTTGGAGGCGTCAATTGGTTGTCTACTTGGTGTAGACTCCTCCTTCTTCTCCTCCGTTGCCTTGAAGGCCACGGGTTGCGCCTCGGATGTGGAAGGCTCATCAAGCTCGTTGATCTTCTTGGAGCCCTTAATCATGCATTCAAAACTAACAAAATTCCCGATGACTTCCTCGGGGGTCATTTGTGTATATCTAGGATTGCCACGAATTAATTGTACTTGAGTAGGGTTAAGAAAAATAAGGGCTCTTAGAATAACCTTAACCACTTCGTGGTCATCCCATTTTGCGCTCCCGAGGTTGCGCACTTGGTTCACCAAGGTCTTGAGCCGGTTGTACATGTCTTGTGGCTCCTCCCCTTGGCGAAGACGGAAGCGACCGAGCTCCCCCTCGATCGTTTCCCGCTTGGTGATTTTGGTGAGTTCATCACCTTCGTGCGCTGTCTTGAGTAGATCCCAAATCTCCTTGGCGTTCTTCAACCCTTGTACTTTGTTGTATTCCTCCTTGCTTAGGGAGGCAAGGAGGATGGTTGTGGCTTGGGAGTTGAAGTGCTCGATTTGGGCTACTTCGTCCGTGTCATAATCCTCATCCCCTACAGATGGTACCTGTACACCAAACTCAACAACATCCCATAATCTTTTGTGGAGAGAGGTTAGATGAAATCGCATCAAATTACTCCACATAGCATAATCTTCACCATTAAAAGTTGGTGGTTTGCCTAATGGGACGGAAAGTAAAGGTGTATGTTTAGGAACGCGAGGGTAGCGTAGGGGGATCTTACTATACTTCTTACGCTCTTGGCGTTTAGAAGTGACGGACGCCGCGTCGGAGCCGGAGGTGGAGGTCGATGAAGTGTCGGTCTCGTAGAAGACCACCTTCCTCATTCTTTTGTGCTTGTCCCCACTCCGATGCGGCTTGTGAGAAGATTTTTCCTTCTTCTCCTTATGGTGAGAAGAGGAAGATCTTTTCTCCTTCCGCTTGGAGGATTTCTTCTTCTTCTCTCTTCTCTTGGTGCGGGACTCTTCCGATGAAGATGAAGTGCTCCCTTGGCTTGTAGTGGGCTTGTCGTCGCCGGTCTCCATCTCCCTCTTGGTGTGATCTCCCGACATCACTTCGAGCGGTTAGGCTCTAATGAAGCACCGGGTTCTGATACCAATTGATAGTCGCCTAGAGGGGGGGGTGAATAGGGCGAAACTGAAATTTACAAAAATAATCACAACTACAAGCCGGGTTAGCGTTAGTAATAAAGAAATGAGTCCGCGAGAGAGGGCGCAAAACAAATCGCAAGCAAATAAGAGTGTGACACGAGGATTTGTTTTACCGAGGTTCGGTTCTCGCAAACCTACTCCCCGTTGAGGAGGCCACAAAGGCCGGGTCTCTTTCAACCCTTCCCTCTCTCAAACGATCCCACGGATCGAGTGAGCTTTCTCTTCTTCTCAATCAACCGGGAACAAAACTTCCCCACAAGGGCCACCACACAATTTGGTGCCTCTTGCCTTGGTTACAATTGAGTGATGATCTCAAGAACAAATGAGAAAGAAAAGAATGCGATCCAAGCGCAAGAGCTCGAAGGAACACAAGCAAATCACTCTCTCTAGTCACTATGGAGTTGTGTGGAATTTGGAGAGGACTTGATCTATTTGGTGTGTCTAGAATTGAATGCTAGAGCTCTTGTTGAGGTTGAGAAGTGGAAAACTTGGATGGCAATGAATGTGGGGTGGTTGGGGTATTTATAGCCCCAACCACCAAAAGTGACCGTTGCTGGAACTCCTCTGTTCGATGGCGCACCGGACAGTCCGGTGCACACCGGACAGTCTGGTGCCCCTGCCACGTCACCAGTGCCGTTGGATTCTGACCGTTGGAGCTTCTGACTTGTGGGCCCTCCTGGGTGTCCGGTGCACACCGGACATGTACTGTTTGATGTCCGGTGCACCGGCATGGGCGTGCCTGACGACTGCGCGCGCTGCGCGCGCATTTAATGCACCGCAGGGAGCCGTTGGCGCCGCAGAGAGCCGTTGCTCCGCTGGTACACCGGACAGTCCGGTGCACACCGGACAGTCCGGTGAATTTTAGCGGAGTGGCTGCCGAGCGAACCCGAGGCTGACGAGTTCCGGAGGCCGCGTCTCCTTGGAGCACCGGACATGTCCGGTGCACACCGGACAGTCCGGTGAATTTTAGCGCGCCGGCTTCCGAGAATTCCCGAGGGCGAAGAGTTTGGAGTCGAAGTCCTCTGGCCGCACCGGACAGTCCGGTGCACACCGGACAGTCCGGTGCCTCCGGCCAGAGGAGCCCTCGGTTGCCTTGCTGCTCCTTTGTTGAATCCAACACTTGGTCTTTTTATTGGCTGATTGTGAACCTTTTGCACCTGTATAACTTATGCACTAGAGTAAACTAGTTAGTCTAATGTTTGTGTTGGGCAATTCAACCACCAAAATTATTTAGGAACTAGGTGTAAGCCTAATTCCCTTTCACTTGTTCTTGACGTAGGAGGTGAACATCTTCTTCTCCCCCGTCATGTGGTTTGTGCATCCGCTGTCGATAATCCAGCTTGAACCCCCGGATGCATAAACCTGCAAGGCAAATTTAGGCTTGGGTCTTAGGTACCCAACTCTTGTTGGGTCCTACAAGGTTAGTGACAATATCTTTAGGGACCCAAATGCAAGTTTTATCTCCCTTGCATTTTGCCCCTAATTTCCTGGCAATCACCATTCTATCCTTTCTACAAATTGCAAAGGAAGCATTGCAAGTATGATAAATTGTAGAAGGTTCATTTATCTTCCTAAGAACATGTGCAACATTTCTCCTAGGCATATGATGAATGACATTTCTCCTAGACATATCTCTACCATACATATAGGAAGAACTAGAAGCAATCATAGCATGAGAATTAAAAGCATCATAACTTCTATTAGCATTCCTAGATTGTCTTCTATCATGATACATGAAAGCATGGTTCTTTTGAGCACTATTAACCATAGGGGCCTTCCCTTTCTCCTTGGTGGAGATGGAAGCCTTATGGCTTGTTAAGTTCTTGACTCCCCTCTTGAAGCCAAGACCACCCTTAATTGAGGGGTGTCTACCAATCGTGTAGGCATTTCTTGCAAATTTTATTTTATCAATTTCACTCTTGCTAGTCTTAAGTTGGGCATTAAGACTAGCCAATTCATCATTCAGTTTAGAAATTGAAACTAGGTGTTCACTACAAGCATCAACATCAAAATCTTTACACCTATTACAAATTGTAACATGTTCTACACAAGATATTGATTTATTTGCTATTTCTAACTTAGCATTCAAATCATCATTTATGCTCTTTAAGCTAGAAATAGAGTCATGGCATGTAGACACTTCACTAGAAAGCATTTCATTCCTTTTAATTTCTAAAGCAAGGGATTTTTGTGCCTCTACAAACTTATCATGTTCTTTATATAAAATATCCTCTTGCTTTTCTAGTAACCTATTCTTATCATTCAAGGCATCAATTAATTTATTTATTTTATCAACCTTGGTTCTATCTAGGCCCTTGAATAAACATGAATAATCTATTTCATCATCATCACTAGACTCATCCTCACTTGAAGAAGCATAAGTACTATTCTGAGTACATACCTTCTTCTCCTTCGCCATGAGGCATGTGTGGCGCTCGTTGGGAAAGAGGGCCGATTTGTTGAAGGCGGTGGCGGCGAGTCCTTCGTTGTCGGAGTCAGACGACGAACAATTCGAGTCCCACTCCTTGCCAAGGTGTGCCTCGCCCTTAGCCTTCTTGTAAGCTTTCTTCTTTTCCCTCTTGTTCCCTTGTTCCTGGTCACTATCATTATCAGGACAGTTAGCGATAAAATGACCAACCTTACCACATTTGAAGCATGAGCGCTTCCCCTTCGTCTTGTTCTTGTTAGGCTGCCCCTTGCGTCCCTTTAGCGCCATCTTGAAGCGCTTGATGATGAGGGCCATCTCTTCATCATTTAGTCCTGCCGCCTCAACTTGCGCCACCTTGCTAGGTAGCACCTCCTTGCTACTCGTTGCCTTGAGAGCAACGGGTTGAGGCTCATGGATTGGACCATTCAACGCGTCGTCCACGTATCTCGCCTCTTTGATCATCATTCTCCCGCTTACAAACTTCCCAAGTACTTCTTCGGGTGACATCTTGGTGTACCTAGGATTTTCACGAATATTGTTCACAAGATGTGGATCAAGGACAGTAAAGGACCTTAGCATTAGGCGAACGACATCGTGGTCCGTCCATCACGTGCTTCCGTAGCTCCTTATTTTGTTGATGAGGGTCTTGAGCCGGTTGTATGTTTGGGTTGGCTCCTCTCCCCTTATCATTGCAAATCTCCCGAGCTCGCCCTCCACCAACTCCATCTTGGTGAGCATGGTGACATCGTTCCCCTCATGTGAGATCCTGAGGGTGTCCCAGATCTGCATGGCATTATCCAAGCCGCTCACTTTATTGTACTCTTCCTTGCACAAAGATGCTAAAAGGACAGTAGTAGCTTGTGCATTTCTATGGATTTGTTCATTTATAAACATGGGACTATCCGAGCTATCAAATTTCATTCCACTCTCTACAATCTCCCATATGCTTGGATGGAGAGAGAATAAGTGACTACGCATTTTGTGACTCCAAAATCCGTAGTCCTCCCCATCAAAGTGTGGAGGTTTGCCAAGAGGAATGGAAAGCAAATGTGTATTTGAACTATGCGAAATACGAGAATAATCGAAAGAGAAGTTTGAATTAACTGTCTTCCTTTTCTTGTAGTCGTTGTCGTCGTCCTTTTGGGAAGAGGAAGATTCGTCGCTGTCGTCGTAGTAGACGATCTCCTTGATGCGCCTTGTCTTCTTCTTCTTCCCATCTTTTCGTTTGTGGCCCGAGCCCGAGTCGGTAGGCTTGTCATCCTTCGGCTCATTGACGAAGGACTCCTTTTCTTTATCATTGATCACAATCCCCTAGCCCTTAGGATCCATCTCTTCGGGCGGTAAGTCCCTTTCTTGAAGAGAACGGCTCTGATACCAATTGAGAGCACCTAGAGGGGGGTGAATAGGTGATCCTGTAAAACTTGAAACTTAATCCACAAAAACTTGATTAGGAGTTAGCACCAATAAAGCCAAGTGGCTAGAGAGGAGTCTTAGCAAAACACAATAACCACAAAGAGATCAACACAGAGATGGCACAGTGGTTTATCCCGTGGTTCGGCCAAGACCAACGCTTGCCTACTCCATGTTGTGGCGTCCCAACGGACGAGGGTTGTAATCAACCCCTCTCAAGCGGTCCAAAGACCCACTTGAATACCACAATGTTTTGCTTTGTTTACTATATCCCGCTCGCGAGGAATCTCCACAACTTGGAGCCTCTTGCCCTTACACTTTGATGTTCACAAAGAAGCACAGAGTAAGGGAGGGATGAGCAATGCACACAAGACACAAAATCAGAGTAACAACACGCACACAAGTCGCAACAAGAGCTCACAACACAACCCAACGAGTTCGCAACTCAAATGAAGCTCTAGTTGCTATCACAGAGAATCAAATGCGCGGAATCAAAGTCTTGGTGCTCAAGAATGCTTAGAGAATGCTTGGTGTACTCCTCCATGCGCCTAGGGGTCCCTTTTATAGCCCCAAGACAGCTAGGAGCCGTTCAGAACATTCCAGGAAGGCAATTCTTGCCTTCTGTCGCCAGGCGCACCGGACAGTCCGGTGCACCACCGGACACTGTCCGATGCAGATTTCTTTCCTTCTGTGGCGCAGTCGACCGTTGAAGATCCAGAGCCGTTGGCGCACCAGACACTGTCCGGTGCACACCGGACAGTTCAGTGCCCCCTTGTGACCGTTGACTCGGCCACGCGTGAAAGTGCATTCATCCCTTTTGTGAGTTTTGGTGATTTGGATAACAACACATTTAAAGGTCTAACAAGTTTGCTAAGTATTGAACAGGAAATTCAGTATGATGAACATACTTGAATAGTGTATAATGATCAGTGAACAAGGTTCAACACAAGGTCAAATAACCAGTGAGACAATGCAAATGGATATAATATGGTCTCTATATTGGTTTGAATATATGGACAAGACCTGAGAAATCACTATGCATAAATATGATCATAATAGAGGTTGAAGTGATTAAGAGGATTGGTCAAGCCAAAGTGAATAAGATATGAGGAATCGTGAATTGGCTTGACCATATTACTATTAGTCCATATATGAATATATGAGAATCAAACTAGAGCTTGATTGATCTTAGCAGTTATATCTAGATGACATTCAAGCAAGGTTCACAATATTGAAGAAATGATTCTCTCAATGGATGCTCAATAGGATGTGACTCAAGAATGGCTTGATAGGGTGAAGATAGCAAGGAAAGGGCTTCGAGGAACTAAGCGAAGGTGAAGGCCAAGCGACAGCTTGTAGACCAAGGTACCATGGCTAAGGTGAAGAAGAGAGTACTTGCAGTAAGTCGATGAACTAATCAGCTATAAAGAGTTACAACATGTTGATGCATGAGTAAGGTGACTTGAAGCCATGATTTGAACTCATATATGGTGAAATGGCACAAGTCACAGGCTCGATTTGTGTTTGCTTCTAAAGGTGAGACAAAGATGTTTGTGATCCTTATGAAGCAACACCATGGAGAAATCACACTTGAGACACCAATGACTCAATGAGTTTAATTAATTATATTTTATTTAACTTGAGTATAGGAATCGTCGTACTATCAAGGGGATCCATAAAGAAGGTTGGTGTTGGTACTAAAGCTCAAAATCCTTGATCTAAAACTTCCATTTTACCCTAGTTTCACTTCGGTTTTCTCAAAATCTATGCAACAGTTCAAAAACCGGTTCAACCGGACCTAAAATCGGTTCAACCGGTTTCTGCACTGTTCCCCTCTGTCACTGCCAGTCTGCCAGTCAGTCCTGTCAGAAAAATTCGTGTGCAGATTTTTTGAATCCGGTTCAACCGAATTTGAAACCGGTTGAACCGAATTTGAAACCGGTTCAACCGAATTTGAGTCCGGTCCAGTCTCCGACTGAGTCCGCCAGTGAACCGAAAACCGGCTGGTGGAATCCGGTTCAACCGGTTTTAAAACCGGTTCAACCGAATTTCAGTCAGTTTTCCCCAACGGCCACCAGCTTTTGGGGGCACCTTTATATACACCTCCCACACTCTTCCCCACAATATAGCACGCACAAAACTCCATTTCTAACCTTAGAAACACCTCCCACTCTCTCTCACACACCTCTTGCCTCTCCCATTTCAAATCTTTGGAGAGAAATCTTTGAGTGAGATTGAAGAGCTGCGATTTTGGTGCTTCATCTCTAAATCCTTCTTGCTCTTCTTTATTCGAGCTTTGGTACTACATCGAGTTCTTTGTGGATTCATTACTCTTGGAGCTTCTAGCTCCTAGACGACTAGGTGTCGCTTGTGAGTCTCCAAATCTTGTGGAAGACCACAAGAAAGTTTGTATTACCCGCTCGTTTGAGCAAAGATTATTGTGTGGGCTTGACCTTTGTGGTCGGCAAAGGGAGGATTAGGGTTGAAAGAGACCCGGCTCTTTGTGGGCGCCTCAACGAGGAAGTAGGGCACCTTGGTGGTGTGACCGAACCTCGGGATAAATCTTGTGTCTCTTGTGTTCTTGCTCATTGTGTTTGTTTATGTTCTTCGTTCTCTCACCATTGCGTGGAAGATTTGTTTATATATATTTTGGTGTGTGGATTTTGAGAAGTGCCCTTCTCAGATCTACTACTTTAAACCCTGTGGATCAACTAGAACATCTCATTTCCAAAGTTAACTGGGTGAATTTCGAGATCAATTCAGTTTTACCCAGTTTGCTTCTAGTTTTTTTGTTGAAAAAGTTTTAACTTGCCTATTCACCCCCCTCTAGGCAACTTTCAATTGGTATCAGAGCCTAATCCTCGTTCTAACGCTTAACCGCGTGAGGAAAAGATCATGTCGTGGGTACTAAGAAACAAAAGTGCTTCTAAGCTTGAAAAAGTTGAGGTTGTCTCGACTTCATCTTTTGTTGCAGATGTTGATCCTAGGGCAATAGATCTTGCCATGAGAATCGCCGAAAGGATGTTCCTCAAAATGAAGGAAGATGAGGCGAAGAACAAAATTGAAGAAGAAAATGATCGATGGAGACCAAACGACGAATCCACCTCTTCACAAGGTTCGTCTTTCAAATCCACTTCTCATATGTGCTTTATTGCTAATGGGAGTGACAGTGAAAGCGAAAGTGAGGATGAGGAGGAGCAAGAAAGTGATAGTGAAGATGAGGATGATCTTCAACAATTCTTCGCTCAGCTAAGCAAGAAACATCGGATGAGCTTGCTCAAACTCATGAAAAGAGCGGAAGAACAAAAAGAAATGCTTCATAAGCAAGAAGACTTCCTCATTAGAAAATTTGAAGACTTAGAGAAGTTGACCAAAGAGCATGAGAAGCTAAAGTGCTCTCATGATGATTTGGTCCAAAGATATGAAGACATTTCAATTGAGCAAATTGAAGTTGTTAATCATTCATCATATATTGCTCAATTAGAAAATAAAAATGCTATGTTCAAGAACATGATAGAAAGGCTAAATATTGAAAATCTAGCTTTACAAGAAAAACATGATATGCTTGTGTGCTCTCATAATAAATTGATGGATTCACATATCATGTTAGAAATGGCTCATGAGGTTGTGTTAACTAATTTGAAATCATACCAACCTCACATATGCACATGTACTCAAGTAGAAACTATATTATTATGTGCTAACAAATGTTGCTCTCAAGAAAGCCAATCTTCCATTGAGCTAGAAATTTCAGGAATTAGTGATATTTCTATCACACAAGAAAATAAAGAGCTCAAGGAAGAAGTTGGAATGCTAAGAAGGAGCTTAACTCATTTGAAGGGAAAGTGTCATGCTCAACCTTCTCAAGATAATCGTGATAATATGGTGAAAAAGCTTGAGAAGAGGACAACCGTAGCATGCACAAAACCCCTTCAAAAGAATATCAAGCTTTCCAAGAAGGACATGAGCAAACATCAAGAGAAGAAAGCCAAAGCTCATGACAAGTGCCTCAACCATGCCTCCACATGCTCCACACAAGGTAACAACCAAGCCACTCTTCCAAATAAGAGAAGATTCACTAGAAAGTGTTATCAATGTCATGAGAAGGGACATGAGATTAAGTCATGTCCCTACATAAAAGATAGTGGCTTAACTTTAGAAAGAAAGAGGCTCACTAACCATGTAGCAAACAAGAAGCAAGGCAAGAAGGAGTCTTGCAAAATTAAAAATCAGATTTGCTACACTTGCCGAAGAAAGGGACACCTATGCAATGATTGTCCCATGAGTAAGTATCCTAAGCCTACCATGTCAATTCATTCATATTCGCTTAGGAGACCCAAAAATGACATTTGTGCTAGAAAGGTAATTAGTTCACCTAAAACTAGCACAAAGGCCATTTGGGTGCCTAAGTACTTATTAGCTAACCTTGGCGGACCCATCCAAAAATGGGTACCAAAATGTACTTAATAAGTTTTGCAGGTACCCAGAGATGATATGAAGCTTTTGGGTGCTTGAGCGGTTCAACTCAATTCTTATCTCAAGCTATCAATCTTACATTATCTATCCTTTAAGATTGACCCAAAGATGAATTGAGTTGTTATATCACTAACTTCATATTCATCTCTAGCAAGAACTTGTGTTGTAGGGAATAAGGATTAACCTTTGTGGGAATCAAGCAAAAGGCCTACAACCAAGTGATATCCAAAGGATGGTAACAATTAATTCTTAAGTGCACATTGCTTTTAATTGGTATATTCCTTTGTGTCTTTTGTAGCCACATAGGAAAAATGAAGCACTTGAGAATGAAATAAAGAGATTTTACCTTGCTTTGGAAAGGATCTAATTATATGGTAGATTGCAAGTTCATAAGTTTATAGTGTGACAATCTACATGCTTTAAATTGATTGTATGAATTTTGTGGCATGTTTCCAATTTATTATCGTATTATTGCCATGATATAAAGAGTATTATCCCATGTTCTTAAATGAATGGAGTGCTAAGTAAGAAATTCAAATTCTTATAGCACTTACCAAATGGGGAATTCTCTATATGACTAGAGTTGTGAGACTAATGTTTCTATCTAAGTGTTTATGTAGTCTCACAACATGAGAATGTGTTTCCCAAATGGAGTGTGCCATTCAACATTCAAAGAAGATCGAACCAATACTATGTGATGTATACATTCTTGTTTAAATTGGTTTTCATTCTTCTACATTAATCACTCACCATGTTATGAATTAAAATTGCCCTATAAATTTAATTAAACAATCATGCTACTTTTATCTTGTTTCAATTGATGTTATGCATGATGCCTGTAAGGGTAATTTAGTTCATGTCATGAGGTTTCCTTAATTTAGTAACCTTCTTGTCATTCATATAATAGAGGTTGCTAAACAGGAAACTATTGCTTGTGTTTCTAATGCAATATCTTTTAAGCTATTTCATGAAATTCATAAGTAGAGATTGTGCTCTTTCAATTGGTAAAATCACAAGCATTAAAGGTTAATCTTCACCTAAAAGAAAGATTAGGAATGCTCAAGGCAAAGGTATGGAACTAATTGTTTCATTTGGTATGTGATCAATAATAGTTCCTTTCAAGTGACATTCTTTCAATTGGTAATAATATATTCTACGGAAAGGAATGTCAATATGAAGGTTAAATTCCTTTTGGCTTAAATTTGTAAATTAGTGCATATTGTGAATTCACTGCTCCATGTGCATTAACTTAGAAGGAATTTAATTTATGCCTTTATGCCTCATAAATGATGATTTATTTGCCATTCATATATAAATATCATCATTCATTAAATACTTCCTTGTACTACTAATACCTCTTTTCAAAGTGCTTTTCGACTAGTTTTAAAAGGAAAAGAGATAACAAGCTAAAGAAGGAAGTCTCCACGAATGAAGACAAGAAGAATACTTAGATGACACCATCTCATATAGCAAGACCTTTCAATTGGTATAACAAATGGTACATTCTATATGGTGGTAAGTATTCCTAGGCATAAGCTAATTCATTGCAAATTTGTCATGCCTTGACCATGATATGTAATGTACTCCCCATGAGACTCTTAACTGAATTGAAAGTGCATGTGGCAAGTCATTCAAATACTTAATGCACATATCTAGTGGGAGAACATTATATATCTTGTGTCGTAGAGATTAAGTTTCACTTGAGTAAGCTATACTAAGACAATCCAAAATGGTAAATTTGTATCTCATTCATATGGATTGTAATCTTTGTTTTCTAAATAGCTACTCTTGATGCAGTTTAAAATTCTCTTATCATTAATTCTAAAAGTGCATAAGAATCTTTTTGTTGATATTCATCACATACATATGCACTAACATGGATATGATTTTTAAACTGTAAAAGGTACAATTAGTGATCCATACTCTCTAAATTTTGGAAACCCATATTTTGATATCTTAGAAATATACTTCAATCGATATCCATATGCTTCACATTGAATTGGATCACTAAGTTGTAAATTACATGCATAACTTGTCTTCATGATATGAATGCTTGTGCGACTAACCTTGATAAGCTAGGTGCACCCAAGGTCAAGCTAGGTTCATCATCAAGAAGGCAACACAACGATGTATTAAGAAAAAGGAGAAAAGGCTCCTATTCTTAAATCTAGTTTTTATCTATGTGATTAAATATTGACTTGAAACCATGTAAGATGGTTGTCAAGTATATGTGGGTGCCTACACAAAGAGAAAGGCCACAATAATGATTGTGTGGGTACTCAAGGCTCTTACTACTAATCTCAAAGGACCCAATTCAAATTGGGTACCAAGATATGAAGCTAAAACTTGTTTTACAGGATCACTCCTTCAATGGATCAAGTTGGGTGCTCGATAATGAATGTATAAATCATCTTTGGAGATGGTAGCTAGGGTGGTAACAACTGAATCTCAAGTGCATGTTATTTTCAAATCTTATCTTTTTGTGACTTGTGTAGCCACTAAGGAAAAAGAAGCACTTGAGGATATACATCAGTTGTTGATTATGAAATAAAGGTCTAATTGGAAGTTGAATGAATATTATCGTATGATGAACAATCCAAAATTATGTGACGTATTCTCTATCTAGTTAATTTGGATTTGATTCTTCTATATTAGACACTCACCATAATATGGATTAACTCATCCCTTTAGACTTCATTGAATAACCATGCATATTATCCATGTCATTCAAAATATATTGTGCATGAGGGTTCAAGGAAATTTAGTCCATATTACGATGTTTCTCTATTTTAGCAACACGCTTGTCTTCCATATATAAAGGGTTGATAAATAAGAAACTAGTGCTTGTGCTACTAATGCTATCTCTTGTGTTGAGTTTATCCATAGAAAATCTATGTTAAGAGATGGTGCTTGTTTTAAATTGGATAAATCACAAGCTTAAAGGATACTATTCAACTAAAGTAAGATGAAGTTGATAAGAGGCCAAGGTATGAAAACTTCCTATCCTTCAGTTGTTTTAGTATTCTATCGTTAGTGGGATGTACCATAGTATAGGTTAAATTCATTGCATTATAAAATGTTCAATAGTGCATATAACTTTGACATCAACTATATGTGTGCACTAATTTAAAGGAATTTAGTCTATCCTTTTGGGTTTCAAGAATGATGGTTCATTTTCATCCACATATAAGGATCATCATTTGTGAAACCATCCCTTATGTTTTTAATGCTCTCTTTTCTAAGTGTTACAACGAGGTCCTTCCAAGAGCTTTCAAGATGGATTCAAAATCTACAAAAAATGAATGAAGTTCAAGATCACTAGGTTGGATGAAATCACAAAGAGAAAAGAGATCACAGTGAATTAAGAAGGGAGTTATATTTTTTTGTCAACCAAATAATGAAGATGTATTGACATATTAATATGATATCCTTCATTATGTGGTTGATGTTCATATTAGCATGCTTTACCCTTCAAGATTTCAATTGATATACTTTTAGTTCTTAAACTTTTAATTGGTTTAATTTTCATCATCTATGTAAAGCATGTTATGTTAAACCAAGATATAGTGCAAACATCTCCTTTAACCTCGTATTGTTAATGTGCATAAGTGTACTTTGTGTACTCTTGCATGCACAAATTGAGGAAGAGTTTAGCCTATATCTTGTGAGGCTAATGATTTCTTCAAGTTCATGTTTTGTAGTCTCACACCTTGGATAACATTAAATGAGGATGAGTGGTTCCAAGGAAATGATCAAATATTTACCACATGTCACCCCATGGATTAGTTCTATTGGGGAACGATATGTGTTCTCTACATAAATTCAATTGTTTCAAATATATTATGACTTGACCAAGATATATGATGAACTCCTCTAAGAATCTTAATTGAATCAAGTGCATGTTACAAGTAATTCGAGTACTTGATGCATACATTTAGGGGGAGCTCATTCTATATCTTGTGTCCTTAAAGACTAACATTTTCTTTTAGTGAATTTGTGTAGTTCTTTGAAGAGAATGAGTTTCTCTTGATCGTTTAAAGAGGATAAGTTTCTCTTTGAAATGTCAAGCCTATCAAAAGCTAAGATAGAAATTCATGATTATAATGAATACCACATGGCATGGAACAAAGGTGTGTCACTCCATGAACTATTGTATTACATTTGTGTATCTAGGCTCTTACAAGTTAGTGTATGCATGTATATGCAATATCTTAAGTCACATCATATGGTTGCACTTGAATCTTGGCTTAAAATATTGCATATCATGTCTATTAGTATACCGTTTGATTATGAGTAATTCCTTAAATTAGTGCAATTTCATATTTTCATACTTTATTTGTACCAAGGTTCAAATTGTAGAACTTAATCCCCTGGCCTCACAAGTCCAAGTGCATAAGCTAAACAAGTATTCATCACTTGTATGCACACATTTAGGGGGAGAATGGTCTATAATTTGAATCTTTGAGACTAACTTCATTTTCAAGTCTATTATGTGTGTAGTCTCAAATTAGAAAGGAATCTTCAAGCAAAGACAATCGCTTCCACTGCAAATTTTGATGGGTATCAAAGATTCTTTGCTCCAATAAATGTATCTTCTATATATTTCATAAGAGAATGAGTTTCTCTTGTATATGCTACTCCAACGTCATCTAAAATTGGTAAATATGTATCACATCTTTTTGGATTACAAATATCTGAAGTAGCATAGCTTATAGATTCTCCTGTCTAGAACTTAATTGATTAAATAGTGCACATGTTTCTTATGTTGCATGATTATGTTCAATTAATAATCCTTTTATGCCAATGGTACTTTAAGTTGCAAATAAGTACTCTCAACAGGTATCAATTGAATTCATATATATGTGTGCACTAAAACTTGAGGATAACTTAGTGTAATATGCAATTAGTGATCTGATTATCTATCAAATTGTATCAATTGGTGGTTTTCAATTGATATTTTTCGTACATGATCACTAGTTGTATAATTCATACTTGTGCAATTTTCATGCCGCCTCTTGTTATGATAAGAAAATGCTAGGTGACATCTAGACTCCAGGTATCAAGATTTATCTTTTAATTAGTATGACAATATTCATTTTATATCTTGGACCTATGTCACAATTATGCCAACAAGAGATTGCAAAATGAACTCTAAATACAACACAAGTGTGGAACACCCCTTTGAAAAGGTAAAACACAAAGGTACATCACTTATGACACTTCTCCATTACCTTTGTGCCATATTAGGACCCTTTTCATGATAGTGTGTTCAAATCTTGATTAATCATAATTTCTACCCTTTATATTTTTTATATCTTTTTTTGGAGATTTATGACAAAGGGGGAGAAATTGTGCATTAAAGCTTACCTTTAGTCTTATGTAACTAAGTGTAAGAAGACTTTTGAAAAGGGGGAGAAATAATGGACAAAAGGGGGTTGAATCATAAGTAAAACATAAGATGAAGGAAATTGATGAGTGCATAATATGTCATGAGCATCACGTTTATTTATGACACAAAGCACCCTATGAATAGTATGATATAAGTTGTATTCACTCTTTGACCCAAATATGTGGTTTTGGCATTTGAGTACAAAATTGGTATTTTCTGAAATGCATATATTTAGGGGGAGGAAACTATACCATAGGATTCAAAATCTTATTTATCAAATCTTATGTAAGCTTTAAATGTGTTGTCATCAATCACCAAAAAGGGGGAGATTGAAAGTGCATTCATCCCTTTTGAGTTTTGGTGATTTGGATAACAACACATTTAATGGTCTAACAAGTTTGCTAAGTATTGAACAGGAAATTCAGTATGATGAACATACTTGAATAGTGTATAATGATCAGTGAACAAGGTTCAACACAAGGTCAAATAACCAGTGAGACAATGCAAATGGATATAATATGGTCTCTATATTGGTTTGAATATATGGACAAGTCCTGAGAAATCACTATGCATAAATATGATCATAATAGAGGTTGAAGTGATTAAGAGGATTGGTCAAGCCAAAGTGAATAAGATATGAGGAATCGTGAATTGGCTTGACCATATTACTATTAGTCCATATATGAATATATGAGAATCAAACTAGAGCTTGATTGATCTTAGCAGTTATATCTAGATGACATTCAAGCAAGGTTCACAATATTGAAGAAATGATTCTCTCAATGGATGCTCAATAGGATGTGACTCAAGAATGGCTTGATAGGGTGAAGATAGCAAGGAAAGGGCTTCGAGGAACTAAGCGAAGGTGAAGGCCAAGCGACGGCTTGTAGACCAAGGTACCATGGCTAAGGTGAAGAAGAGAGTACTTGCACTAAGTCGATGAACTAATCAGCTATAAAGAGTTACAACATGTTGATGCATCAGTAAGGTGACTTGAAGCCATGATTTGAACTCATATATGGTGAAATGGCACAAATCACAGGCTCGATTTGTGTTTGCTTCAAAAGGTGAGACAAAGATGTTTGTGATCCTTATGAAGCAACACCATGGAGAAATCACACTTGAGACACCAATGACTCAATGAGTTTACTTAATTATATTTTATTTAACTTGAGTATAGGAATCGTCGTACTATCAAGGGGGATCCATAAAGAAGGTTGGTGTTGGTACTAAAGCTCAAAATCCTTGATCTAAAACTTCCATTTTACCCTAGTTTCACTTCGGTTTTCTCAAAATCTGTGCAACAGTTCAAAAACCGGTTCAACCGGACCTAAAACCGGTTCAACCGGTTTCTGCACTGTTCCCCTCTGTCACTGCCAGTCTGCCAGTCAGTCCTGTCAGAAAAAGTCGTGTGCAGATTTTTTGAATCCGGTTCAACCGAATTTGAAACCGGTTGAACCGAATTTGAAACTGGTTCAACCGAATTTGAGTCTGGTCCACTCTCCGACTGAGTCCGCCAGTGAACCGAAAACCGACTGGTGGAATCCGGTTCAACCGGTTTTAGAACCGGTTCAACCGAATTTCAGTCAGTTTTCCCCAACGGCCACCAGCTTTTGGGGGCACCTTTATATACACCTCCCACACTCTTCCCCACAATATAGCACGCACAAAACTCCATTTCTAACCTGAGAAACACCTCCCACTCTCTCACACACACCTCTTGCCTCTCCCATTTCAAATCTTTGGAGAGAAATCTTTGAGTGAGATTGAAGAGCTGCGATTTTGGTGCTTCATCTCTAAATCCTTCTTGCTCTTCTTTATTCGAGCTTTGGTACTACATCGAGTTCTTTGTGGATTCTGTTGGGGGCCTTCGTCCTCCGAAGGTCCTCAAAAACATGATTTGACAATGTTTTCCAAGTGGATTATGTGAACAGGTATCTTCGGACTCAGAATTATGAATATGAAGCACGGCCAGGACGAAGCCTGAACCAGACGAAGGACGAGCGCAGCCGAAGCTGTGCGCAGGGAAGCTTCGGCGCGATGGCAGAGGGGGGAACCGACTTAGAGATGAAAAGACTACGTGGGCCTTGACAGATTTCCATAAGTCATTAACAAATGTAATGGACATAGATGTAATTCTACGTGGGCTGCGTCCCGCGTCTATAAATAGATGAACAGTACTCCCGTACTGTTCACGCTGACTTGGCACTGGCATTTGCGTCACGCTTGTACTTTTTACCTTCTCTCAAGACCGAAGGTACATTTGTAATTTGTAATCATTTCTATTTCTCTGTGTTAATAAAATAGAAATGATTCTATGATCTACATTTCATGTTTTAATCCTTCGTTATTACTTGTTGTGTTTACGAAGGTATGTTTCCTGTAACCTTCGTCCGAAACTCATTATTCCCGAAGGGGAATAATGTTTGGTAGGACGAAGGGCCTTAACATTTAACACTTTTTATGTTGCCTTGTTCTTAATCCGAAGCATTTGAGAACAAGTCCCCAACAGATTCATTACTCTTGGAGCTTCTAGCTCCTAGACGACTAGGTGTCGCTTGTGAGTCTCCAAATCTTGTGGAAGACCACAAGAAAGTTTGTATTACCCGCTCGTTTGAGCAAAGATTATTGTGTGGGCTTGACCTTTGTGGTCGGCAAAGGGAGGATTAGGGTTGAAAGAGACCCGGCTCTTTATGGGCGCCTCAACGAGGAAGTAGGGCACCTTGGTGGTGTGACCGAACCTCGGGATAAATCTTGTGTCTCTTGTGTTCTTGCTCATTGTGTTTGTTTATGTTCTTCGTTCTCTCACCATTGCGTGGAAGATTTGTTTATATATATTTTGGTGTGTGGATTTTGAGAAGTGCCCTTCTCAGATCTACTACTTTAAACCCTGTGGATCAACTAGAACATCTCATTTCCAAAGTTAACTGGGTGAATTTCGAGATCAATTCAGTTTTACCCAGTTTGCTTCTAGGTTTTTTGTTGAAAAAGTTTTAACTTGCCTATTCACCCCCCCTCTAGGCAACTTTCAACGCGTCACGCGCGGAATCCTCGGCCGACCGTTGGCCCGGCTAACCGTTGGCTCACCGGACAGTCCGATGAATTATAGTCGTACGCCGCCGTCGAAGTCCCGAGAGCAGCCGGTTCGCCCGAGCCAGCCTGGCGCACCGGACACTGTCCGATGCACCACCGGATAGTCCGGTGCACCCAGACCGTGCTGTGTTTGGCTGAACAAAGCTATCTCTTTTCCAATTTGATTTCTCCTGTTTCCAGCACTTAGGCACAATACATTAGTCCATAAACAATGTACTAAGTCTAGAAACATACCTTTACTTTTGATTGGCACTTTGTCCATCGCTTTGCATACTTTAACACTTAAGCACTTGTGTTGGCACTCAATCACCAAAATACTTAGAAATGGCCCAAGGGCACATTTCCCTTTCAGTTTAGTGATAGTGACTTGTGATAATTATTGAGAGAAAGTGTATGCTACCTCTTGTGATCATTTGAGTGTGGGGTCTTGACTCCCATTCATTGTAAAGCTAGCAAGAGCCACTTATCTTTGTGGTTGGCCTTGTGGAGACTTTGGTCTTTTGTTGACAAAGAATAAACACTCACCGGTCTTGGTGACCGTTGGAGAGAGGGAAAGGGTTGAAAAAAACCCGTCCTTAGTGGACTTCTCAACGGGAATTAGGTTGTTCGTGAATCGAACCTCGGTAAAACAAATTACTCGTGTCACTTGTGTTTATTGTGTGTGATTTGTTTGTCTTCTCCCTCTCTAAGTTCTCTTGCACTATTCTTTGTTGATATTTCTTTGTGTTGCTTCAAGTTAAATTCTCATATATAGAAGCAATGCCTTGCAAGAAAGAATTTGTGTTATTCCTCTTCTTATCTAAGCCCTCTTGCATTATTCTCCATAAACATTTTAGTTGTGTTGCTTTGTATTAATTTTGCATTCTTTGAAAGCAATACTTTTGCAAGCAAAGGACTTAGTTTTATACTCTGATAATTGTTCATCTTGTTCTAACCGCTAATCGAGGGATCAAGTCCAAGCTTAAAGTTATAATTTTTAGGTTTTGCCTATCCACCCCCCTCTAGGTGACTTTCAGCTAGCATGACGCGGTGCAAGGTGTAGAAGCGTTGGAGAAGTGAAGCGTGATGAGAACAACGACACAAAGGCGTAAGGTTTTGGAAGGTTTCTAGTATCTTCAAAATCCCCATCATCTCTAATGTTTCTTTGTGTGCTACCCTTCTTGCGCTTCTGCTTGTCTGGCTTTGTTGACCCTTTGTCTCCATGGGTCCCTCCTCCCCACCTCCCTTCAACTTGCCACCACCACCCCTTCCTCGGTAGCGTGTAATCCACATACGCTAGAATCAGTACACATCCTGCCTTGATGCCCTCGACATTCTCCAAGCAACCTCTGTGCAAATCAGTTGTCCAACACCCTGTAGGATTATGGGGAGGCTACGCTAGCGAAAAACAAAATTTTTGACCCCATAACACCAAGAACTAATGCGGTTATAGGTCATGGAATTACCACTAGACGCGCAGGGCAGCGGAAGATGTCTCGATGTAGACGAACGCGTCGAGCAGTGTCGTGCAGTCA
Source organism: Zea luxurians (assembly GCA_029449295.1). Classification (NCBI taxonomy): domain Eukaryota; kingdom Viridiplantae; phylum Streptophyta; class Magnoliopsida; order Poales; family Poaceae; genus Zea; species Zea luxurians. The sequence goes on from JAOPSE010000922.1 coordinate 89,388, forward strand.
CCGGCGTCCTTCACGTCCTCGCCTGGTTCGTCCTAGTGCTCTAGATGCAGCACCTCCGAGGTATCCACACGTACAGGGAGGAAGCACCGCATACCGAACTGCTAGGTTCGCGACGGTGGCTATGCGAGGGCGAGAGGCGAGCGACTGCTCATTTGCTGGTTGCGAATTAGGGTTAACCTAACCGTGCCCCCGGCCCTCATTATATAGGCGTTATGGTGGGCTTCTGACTCCGAGGCCCATCAGTAACCCTAAAGCCCAGTCTGATTCGGATCTAATTCGAGTTAGGCTTCCTTCCCCTTATGTGTGTGACCCTATAGGTTCACGTACAAATAGACATGACCCGAGTACTCTTACTTGGCCCAATAATTGACAGCGGCCTCTAGCAAAACATATCAACTCCTATGCGCACGTAAAGATCATATCAGACGAACCATTGCAACATTGCGTATATGTTGTTCCCTTTGTCTCACGATATTTGGTCTGGCTCTAAGTTGACCTCTCTTTCCTGATACTGTGAATTGGAATCCTTTCAATGGTTAACTCTTAACCCTAGCACGACCATGCATTTCTTGATCCAATCACTCAAGGGGCCCAGAGATATCTCTCTCAAGAAGAGAGGGACAAATTCATCTTGACTGACCATGCCTCATAGCATGCTTCCTGACAAACCCAAAACTACCTTTATAACTACACAATTATGGAGTAGTGTTTGATAGTCCCTAAGTAGGTCAATCCACATCTTGAGAACATGCAACAATCTCAGGTCTAAGGACACAGTATACATGTTGCAAAAAGAGAACTATATTACAATATCTCACATTGGGTCAGTCCAGCCTCATGTCATACATGTGCCCACATTATTAGTTAGACATCTCCATGTCCATGACTTGTGAAATGTAGTCATCAACTAATATATGTGCTGGTCATCGACTCTGACCAGGGACATCATTTAGAATAACCATACAAGTAAAGAACCTCACAAACAATTCACATAATTGCTAATCAATACAAGGTGCCTTTCATGGATATTCAATTAAGCAATATATATATCATGGATACAAAGAAATATGTTCATCTCTATGATTATCTCTGGGGCATATTTCTAACACAACCTTCTCATGCTACCCCATGTTCATGGCTCCTTTTTTCCGACCCTAGCCATTGATGTGGACAGCTATCACTGAAGCTGTTGTTGACCGCATGTGCGCACGACTAGCTCGTCATAGGCCCTCGCTAGTGGAGCCAAGCGCTCCCATAAGAGGACATGAGGTTCGGTATGTCCTAGCGCTGTCGAATGTCGCTACCAACTGTCCTAGTCACCGCTAGCCCCTTCTCTTCTTAGCTTCGATTCAATGAGAATGGACACACGAATGAGCAGGTGAACGACAGTTAATGGGGATGAGGAGGCCGAGGGGGAGGCTAGGGCGAGGAGGACAACACAACAAGCAGTAGTTGTGGGTAGGGTGTAGGTGAAGGGAAGGTGTATGTAGGGTGGAAGGATGTATGGCCAAAACTCCCATATTAAAGGGTGTGTGTAGGTATATTGTATATTATGAGCCCTAGGCTTCCAAGAACTAAGGAAAGCCCTGACCCAATGGTGCATTCTAGTTTAGTCGCACCACCTCAAGCAGACCAAGCCCCGAGCCATCCACGAAACCTCCCCAAATTAATTAGGGTTCCCTAATGATCATGGCAACGGCGGCCTCGTGGCGGAGAACTAGGTAGCAGTGGCAGCCTCGTGGGGAGCAGTGGCGGTAGCCACATGAGGCCGGTGTGACAGCGGTGCCCACAAGAGGAACGATGGCGGTGCGCGCGAGGCCTAGGTAACGATGATGGTGGCCACGTGAGACCTAGCAATGATGGCGGTTGCAAGAGGTTTGAACGAGCGGGCGACGGCTATGCAAGGCATAAGCAATGATGGGCGACTAGCTACGTGCATGGCAAATCGACGAAGAGATGGCGGTCTGATCCAGCGAGGTAGGCGTACTCCAGCGTCCGGATCCCTCGACAGCTCGATGAGGAGGTGTCGGGCGATCCAGCGAGGATTTATACTATATCTGTCACTATTTAAGCTCAATTCTGATGTTTTTTATGCTAAAACCTGGAGCGCGTCCACATTTACACTATATCTAACACTACTTTTACGTTATTGGTTGGGAATCAACATTTACGCTATATCTAACATTATTTATGCTCAAACTTGAGGATTTTTACGATCACGAATACAACATATCAAAATTATCAACATCTCTCACATTGGCTCGATATTATGGTCAAAACTGAGGATTTTTACGATAAAAACTTGAAGAAATTTATGCTCGAACCTAAAGTGCGTCCACCAGTGTACCTCATGCCATATTTTACACGTGCATAGGGAAAAGAGAATCCCTTGATTCATGTTGTCCGTGACAGCCATAAAATATCAAATTCTATAATCAACTCCTCTAATAACTCCACTTATCAAATCCCTTGATTTATGGTGGCTGCTAGGACGAGGGGCTGATGGTTGGGAGTGAATCAACATTTATGCTATATCTAACACTATTTATGCTCAAACTTGAAGATTTTTATGATCATGAATACAATGCATCAGAGTTATTAATTTCTCTCTTGTTGTCTTGGTATTTACGGTAAAAAAACTGAGGATTTTCATGCTCAAAGCTAAAGATTTTTACACTCGAACCTGGAGTGTGTCCACCAATGGTGTCTGTGACTGCCATAAAAAATTGAAAGGGAATTAGGCTTACACCTAGTTCCTAAATAATTTTGGTGGTTGAATTGGCCAACACAAATAAATAGACTAACTAGTTTGCTCTAGTGTATAAGTTATGCAGGAGCCAAAGGCTCATACTTAGCCAATAAAATGACCAAGTTTTGGGTTCGACAAAAGAGCAAGGGACAACCGAAGGCACCTCTGGTCTGGCGCACCGGACATGTCCGGTGGCTGTCCGGTGTGCCACCGGACATGTCCGGTGCACCAGAGGGTTCCAAACTCCAACTCGTCACCTTCGGGAATTTCCAGAGGCAGCTCCGCAATAATTCACCGGACTGTCCGGTGTACACCGGACATGTCCGGTGCTCCAACGAAGAACGGCCTCCGGAACTCGCCAGCCTCGGGAATTCACTTCGGCCACTCCGCTATAATTCACCGGACATGTCCGGTGTGCACCGGACTGTCCGGTGTAACAGCGGAGCAACGGCTATTTCGGCGCCAACGGCTACCTGCAGCGCATTAAATGCGCGCCAGCACGCGCAGAAGTCAGGCACGCGCGTCATGGCGCACCGGACACTCTACAGTGCATGTCCGGTGCGCCACCGGACATCCAGGCGGGCCCAGAAGACAGAGCTCCAACGGTCGACCCCAACAACTTTTGGTGACGTGGTTGTCGCACCGGACATGTCCGGTGTGCACCGGACTGTCCGGTGCACCATCGAACAGACAGCTCCACCAAACGGCTAGTTTGGTGGTTGGGGCTATAAATACCCCCAACCACCCACCATTCATTGCATCCAAGTTTTCCACTTCCCAACTACTTACAAGAGCTCTAGCATTCAACTCTAGACACACCAAAGAGATCAAATCCTCTCCAAATTCCACACAATGCCCTAGTGATTAGAGAGAGTGATTTGCTTGTGTTCTTTCGAGCTCTTGCGCTTGGATTGCTTTCTTCTTTCTTGATTCTTTCATTGCGATCAAAATCACTTATAATTGAGGCAAGAGACACCAAACTTGTGGTGGTCCTTGTGGGAACTTTGTGTTCCAAGTGATTGAGAAGAGAAAGCTCACTCGGTCCGAGGGACCGTTTGAGAGAGGGTAAGGGTTGAAAGAGACCCGGCCTTTGTGGCCTCCTCAACGGGGAGTAGGTTTGCGAGAACCGAACCTCGGTAAAACAAATCCACGTGTCTCACTCTTTATTCGCTTGCTATTTGTTTTGCACCCTCTCTCGCGGGCTCAATTATATTTCTAACGCTAACCCGACTCGTAGTTGTGTTTATTTTGAGAATTTCAGTTTCGCCCTATTCACCCCCCCTCTAGGCGACTTTCAATTGGTATCAGAACCCGGTGCTTCATTAGAGCCTAACCGCTCGAAGTGATGTCGGGAGATCACACCAAGAGGGAGATGGAGACCGGCGACAAGCCCACTACGAGCCAAGGGAGCACTTCATCGGAAGAGTCCCGCACAAAGAGGAAGGAGAAGAAGAAGAACTCCTCCAAACGGAAGGAGAAAAGATCTTCTTCCTCACACCACAAAGAGAAGAAGGAAAGATCTTCTTCCCACAAGTCGCATCGGAAAGGCGACAAGCAAAAGAGGATGAGGAAGGTGGTCTACTACGAGACCGACACTTCATCAACATCAACCTCCGACTCCGATGCGCCGTCCGTAACTTCTAAGCGCCAAGAGCGTAAGAAGTTTAGTAAGATCCCCTTACACTACCCTCGTACATCTAGACATACTCCATTACTTTCCGTTCCATTAGGCAAACCGCCAACTTTTGATGGCGAAGATTACGCTAGGTGGAGTGATTTAATGAAATTTCATCTAACCTCACTCCACAAAAGTATATGGAATGTTGTTGAGTTTGGAGCGCAGGTACCATCCGTAGGGGATGAAGACTACGATACGGACGAAGTGGCCCAAATCGAGCACTTCAACTCCCAAGCTACAACCATACTCCTTGCCTCTCTAAGCAAGGAGGAATACAACAAGGTGCAAGGGTTGAAGAATGCAAAGGAGATTTGGGACCTTCTCAAGACCGCGCACGAGGGTGATGAACTCACCAAGATCACCAAGCGGGAAACGATCGAGGGGGAGCTCGGTCGCTTCCGTCTTCGCCAAGGGGAGGAGCCACAAGATATGTACAACCGGCTCAAAACCTTGGTGAACCAAGTGCGCAACCTCGGGAGCAAGAAATGGGATGACCACGAGGTGGTTAAGGTTATTTTGAGATCACTTATTTTCCTTAACCCCACTCAAGTTCAATTAATTCGTGGTAACCCTAGATACACACTAATGTCTCCCGAGGAAGTAATCGGGAATTTTGTGACCTTTGAAATTATGATTAAAGGATCAAAGAAGATCAACGAGCTTGATGAACCCTCCACGTCCGAAGCACAACCGGTGGCATTTAAGGCAACGGAGGAGAAGAAGGAGGAGTCTACACCGAGTAGACAACCGATTGACGCCTCCAAGCTTGACAATGAGGAGATGGCTTTAATCATCAAAATCTTTCGCCAAATCCTCAAGCAACGGAAGGGGAAGGATTACAAATCCCGTTCCAAGAAGGTTTGCTACAAGTGTGGTAAGCCCGGTCACTTCATTGCAAAATGTCCTATATCTAGTGACAGTGACAGGGGCAACGACAAGAAGGGAAAGAGGAGAGAAAAGAAGAAGTACTACAAGAAGAAGGGCGGCGATGCCCATGTTTGTCGGGAGTGGAACTCCGACGAGAGCTCCACCGACTCCTCCTCCGACGACGAGGACGCCGCCAACATCGCCGTCACCAAGGGACTCCTCTTCCCCAACGTCGGCCACAAGTGCCTCATGGCAAAGGATGGCAAAAAGAAGAAGGTTAAATCTAAATCCTCCACTAGATATGAGTCTTCTAGTGATGAAAATGCTAGTGATGAGGAGGATAACTTGCGTATCCTTTTCGCCAACCTTAACATGGAACAAAAGGAAAAATTAAATGAATTGATTAGTGCTATTCACGAGAAGGACGATCTCTTGGACTCTTAAGAGGACTTCCTTATTAAAGAAAACAAAAAACATGTTAAGGTTAAAAATGCTTATGCTCTAGAGGTAGAAAAATGTAACAAATTATCTAGCGAGCTAAGCACATGCCATGACACTATTGACAACCTTAGAAATGACAATGCTAGATTAATTGCTAAGGTTGATTCTCATGTTTGTATTGATTCAACTTCCTATCCTGCAAATGATAATGTTGATTTGCTTGCTAGGATTGATGAGTTGAATGCTTCTCTTGCTAGCCTTAGGATTGAAAATGAAAAATTAATTGCTAAGGCTAAAGATTTTGATGTTTGCAATGTTACTATTTCCAATCTTAGAGATAACAATGATATTTTGCGTGCTAAGATTGTAGAACTTAATTCTTGCAAACCCTCTACATCTACTATCGAGCATGTGTCTATTTGTGATAGATGTAGAGATGTTGATATCAATGCTATTCATGATCACATGGATTTAATTAAACAACAAAATGATCATATAGCAATATTAGATGCTAAAATTGCCGAGCATAACTTAGAAAATGAAAAATTTAAATTTGCTAGAAGTATGCTCTATAAAGGGAGACGCCCTGGCATCAAGGATGGCATTGGCTTCCAAAGGGGAGACAATGTCAAACTTAATGCCTCTCCAAAGAATTTATCTAACTTTGTTAAGGGCAAGGCTCCCATGCCTCAGGATAACGAGGGTTACATTTTGTACCCTGCCGGTTATCCCGAGAGCAAAATTAGGAGAACTCATTCTAGGAAGTCTCACTCTGGCCCTAATCATGCTTTTATGTACAAGGGGGAGACATCTAGCTCTAGGCAACCAACCTGTGCCAAGTTGCCTAGAAATAAAACTCCTATTGCATCAAATGATCATAGTATTTCATTTAAAACTTTTGATGCATCTTATGTGCTGACTAACAAATCTGGCAAAGTAGTTGCCAAGTTTGTTGGGGGCAAACACAAGGGTTCCAAGACTTGTGTTTGGGTACCCAAAGTTCTTGTTTCTAATGCCAAAGGACCCAAAACCGTTTGGGTACCTAAAATCAAGAACTATAATTGTTTTGTAGGTTTATGCATCCGGGGGCTCAAGTTGGATACTCGACAGCGGGTGCACAAACCACATGACAGGGGAGAAGAAGATGTTCTCCTCATATGAGAAAAACCAAGATCCCCAACGAGCTATCACATTCGGGGATGGAAATCAAGGTTTGGTCAAAGGATTGGGTAAAATTGCTATATCATCTGACCATACTATTTCCAATGTTTTTCTTGTAGATTCTTTAGATTACAATTTGCTTTCCGTATCCCAATTATGTCAAATGGGCTACAACTGTCTATTCACTGATGTAGGTGTCACTGTCTTTAGAAGAAGTGATGATTCAATAGCATTTAAGGGTGTGTTAGAGGGTCAGCTATACTTGGTAGATTTTGATAGAGCTGAACTCGACACATGCTTAATTGCTAAGACTAACATGGGTTGGCTCTGGCATCGCCGACTAGCCCACGTTGGGATGAAGAATCTTCATAAGCTTCTAAAGGGAGAACACATTTTAGGATTAACCAATGTTCATTTTGAGAAAGACAGGATTTGTAGCGCATGCCAAGCCGGGAAGCAAGTTGGCACTCATCATCCACACAAGAACATCATGACGAGTGACAGACCACTGGAGCTCCTACACATGGATTTATTCGGCCCGATTGCTTACATAAGCATCGGCGGGAGTAAGTACTGTCTAGTTATTGTGGATGATTATTCTCGCTTCACTTGGGTATTCTTTTTGCAGGAAAATCTCATACCCAAGAGACCTTAAAAGGATTCTTGAGACTGGCTCAAAATGAGTTCGGCTTAAGAATCAAGAAAATTAGAAGCGACAACGGGACGGAGTTCAAGAACTCTCAAATTGAAGGCTTTCTTGAGGAGGAGGGCATTAAGCATGAGTTCTCTTCTCCCTACACTCCACAACAAAATGGTGTAGTGGAGAGGAAGAATCGAACTCTATTGGACATGGCAAGAACCATGCTTGATGAGTACAAGACACCGGATCGGTTTTGGGCCGAGGCGGTCAACACCGCCTGCTACGCCATCAACCGGTTATATCTACACCGAATCCTCAAGAAGACATCCTATGAACTCCTAACCGGTAAAAAGCCCAATATTTCATATTTTAGAGTTTTTGGTAGCAAATGCTTTATTCTTGTTAAAAGAGGTAGAAAATCCAAATTTGCTCCTAAAACTGTAGAAGGCTTTTTACTAAGATATGACTCAAACACAAGAGCATATAGAGTCTTTAACAAGTCCTCAGGACTTGTTGAAGTTTCTTGTGACGTTGTGTTTGATGAAACTAATGGCTCTCAAGTAGAGCAAGTTGGTCTTGATGAAATAGGTGAAGAACAGGCTCCATGCATAGCGCTAAGGAACATGTCCATTGGGGATGTGTGTCCTAAGGAATCCGAAGAGCCTCCACATATGCAAGATCAACCATCCTCCTCCACGCAAGCATCTCCACCAACTCAAAATGAGGACGAGGCTCAAAATGATGAAGAAGAAGATCAAAGAGATGAGCCACCTCAAGATGACGGCAATGATCAAGGGGGAGATGCAAATGATCAAGACAAGGAGGATGAAGAGCCAAGGCCGCCACACCCAAGAGTCCACCAAGCAATCCAACGAGATCACCCCGTCGACACCATCCTCGGCGACATTCATAAGGGGGTAACTACTCGATCTCGGGTTGCACATTTTTGTGAGCATTACTCTTTTGTTTCCTCTATTGAGCCACACAGGGTAGAGGAAGCACTACAAGATTTGGATTGGGTGATGGCAATGCAAGAGGAGCTCAACAATTTCACGAGGAACGAGGTATGGCATTTGGTTCCACGTCCTAACCAAAATGTTGTAGGAACCAAGTGGGTTTTCCGCAACAAGCAAGACGAGCATGGTGTGGTGACAAGGAACAAAGCTCGACTCGTGGCCAAGGGGTATTCACAAGTCGAAGGATTGGATTTTGGTGAAACCTATGCACCTGTAGCTAGGCTTGAGTCAATTCGTATATTATTAGCCTATGCTACTTACCATGGCTTCAAGCTTTACCAAATGGACGTGAAAAGTGCCTTCCTCAATGGACCAATCAAGGAGGAGGTCTACGTTGAGCAACCCCCCGGCTTCGAAGACAGTGAGTACCCTAACCATGTCTATAGGCTCTCTAAGGCGCTTTATGGGCTCAAGCAAGCCCCAAGAGCATGGTATGAATGCCTTAGAGATTTCCTTATTGCTAATGGCTTCAAAGTCGGCAAAGCCGATCCTACTTTATTCACTAAAACTCTTGACAATGATTTGTTCGTATGCCAAATTTATGTTGATGATATCATATTTGGGTCTTCTAACGAAGCTACATGTGAAGAATGTAGTAGGATCATGACACAGAAATTCGAGATGTCTATGATGGGGGAGTTGAAGTATTTTCTAGGATTCCAAGTCAAGCAACTCCAAGAGGGCACCTTCATTAGCCAAACGAAGTATACTCAAGACATTCTAAGCAAGTTTGGAATGAAGGATGCCAAGCCCATCAAGACACCCATGGGAACAAATGGGCATCTCGACCTCGACACGGGAGGTAAGTCCGTGGATCAAAAGGTATACCGGTCGATGATTGGTTCACTACTCTATTTATGTGCATCTCGACCGGACATTATGCTTTCCATTTGCATGTGTGCAAGATTCCAAGCCGACCCTAAGGAATCACACCTTACGGCCATAAAACGAATCTTGAGATATTTGGCTTATACTCCTAAGTTTGGGCTTTGGTACCCTCGGGGATCCACATTTGATTTGATTGGTTATTCGGATGCCGATTGGGCGGGGTGTAAGATCAATAGAAAGAGCACATCGGGGACTTGCCAGTTCTTGGGAAGATCCTTGGTGTCTTGGGCTTCAAAGAAGCAAAATTCGGTCGCTCTTTCTACCGCCGAAGCCGAGTATATTGCCGCAGGCCACTGTTGCGCGCAATTTCTTTGGATGAGGCAAACCCTGCGGGACTACGGTTACAAACTAACCAAAGTTCCTCTTCTATGTGATAGTGAGAGTGCAATCCGCATGGCGGATAATCCCGTTGAGCATAGCCGCACTAAACACATAGCCATTCGGTATCATTTTCTTAGGGATCACCAACAAAAGGGGGATATCGAGATTTCATACATTAATACCAAAGATCAATTAGCCGATATCTTTACCAAGCCACTTGATGAACAATCTTTTACCAAACTTAGGCATGAGCTCAATATTCTTGATTCTAGGAATTTCTTTTGCTAAAACTTGCACACATAGCTTATAAATATACCTTTGATCATGTCTCTTTTATATATGCTATGACTAATGTGTTTTCAAGTGTATTTCAAACCAAGTCATAGGTATATTGAAAGGGAATTGGAGTCTTCGGCGAAGACAAAGGCTTCCACTCCACTCTACTACTCATCCTTCGCCGTCACTCCGCTTCACTCTCCGTCTTTGGTATAATCTTCACTCATTTATTTATGACCAAAGGGGGAGAAAGTACTAAAGGGCCTATATTTCATTCCAAGTATCCGTTTTTGGCGATTCATGCCAAAGGGGGAGAAAGTATTGGCCCAAAGCAAAAGGACCGCACCACCACCCTAATTTTTAAAAATTAATGATTTTCAATTGGTAAATTTCAAATTGGCATCTCTTTGTGTTCTAAAGGGGGAGCAAGTAGTATTTTCAAAACTTGACATCTTAAAACCCTCTTGAACACTAAGAGGAGAATTTATTTGAGGGGGAGTTTTGTTTTGTCAAAGAAAAGCATTTCAAACAAAAGGAGAAATTTTCAAATCTTGAAAATGCTTCTCAAAATCTTATTCATTTACCTTTGACTATCTTGCAAAAAGACTTTGAAAAGAATTGACAAAAGAATTTGCAAAAACAAAACATGTGGTGCAAGCGTGGTCCAATATGTTAAAAATGAAGAAACAATCCATGCATATCCTGTAAGTATTTATATTGGCTCAATTCCAAGCAACCTTTGCACTTACATTATGCAAACTAGTTCAATTATGCACTTTTACATTTGCTTTGGTTTGTGTTGGCATCAATCACCAAAAAGGGGGAGATTGAAAGGGAATTAGGCTTACACCTAGTTCCTAAATAATTTTGGTGGTTGAATTGGCCAACACAAATAAATGGACTAACTAGTTTGCTCTAGTGTATAAGTTATGCAGGTGCCAAAGGCTCATACTTAGCCAATAAAATGACCAAGTTTTGGGTTCGACAAAAGAGCAAGGGACAACCGAAGGCACCTCTGGTCTGGCGCACCGGACTGTCCGGTGTGCCACCGGACATGTCCGGTGCACCAGAGGGTTCCAAACTCCAACTCGTCACCTTCGGGAATTTACAGAGGCAGCTCCGCAATAATTCACTAGACTGTCCGGTGTACACCGGACATGTCCGGTGTACACCGGACATGTCCGGTGCTCCAACGAAGAACGGCCTCCGGAACTCGCCAGCCTCGGGAATTCACTTCGGCCACTCCGCTATAATTCACCGGACATGTCCGGTGTGCACCGGACTGTCCGGTGTAACAGCGGAGCAACAGCTATTTCGGCGCCAACGGCTACCTGCAGCGCATTAAATGCGCGCCAGCGCACGCAGAAGTCAGGCATGCGCGTCATGGCGCACCGGACACTCTACAGTGCATGTCTGGTGCGCCACCGGACATCCAGGCGGGCCCAGAAGACAGCGCTCCAACGGTCGACCCCAACGGCTTTTGGTGACGTGGCTGTCGCACCGGACATGTCCGGTGTGCACCGAACTGTCCGGTGCACCATCGAACAGACAGCTCCACCAAACGGCTAGTTTGGTGGTTGGGGCTATAAATACCCCCAACCACCCACCATTCATTGCATCCAAGTTTTCCACTTCCCAACTACTTACAAGAGCTCTAGCATTCAACTCTAGACACACCAAAGAGATCAAATCCTCTCCAAATTCCACACAACGCCCTAGTGATTAGAGAGAGTAATTTGCTTGTGTTCTTTCGAGCTCTTGCGCTTGGATTGCTTTCTTCTTTCTTGATTCTTTCATTGCGATCAAAATCACTTGTAATTGAGGCAAGAGACACCAAACTTGTGGTGGTCCTTGTGGGAACTTTGTGTTCCAAGTGATTGAGAAGAGAAAGCTCACTCGGTCCGAGGGACCGTTTGAGAGAGGGTAAGGGTTGAAAGAGACCCGGCCTTTGTGGCCTCCTCAACGGGGAGTAGGTTTGCGAGAACCGAACCTCGGTAAAACAAATCCACGTGTCTCACTCTTTATTCGCTTGCGATTTGTTTTGCACCCTCTCTCGCGGGCTCAATTATATTTCTAACGCTAACCCGACTCGTAGTTGTGTTTATTTTGAGAATTTCAGTTTCACCCTATTCACCCCCCCCCCTCTAGGCGACTTTCAAAAATCAAATTCACTAATCAACTCACCTAATTAAATCCTCTAATCAACCCCATAAACAAATCCCTTGATTTATGGTAGCAGCATGGAGGAGGGAGACTGTTGGTTGCAAGTGAGTCAATATTTAAGCTATATCTAACATTATTTATGCTCAAACATGAGGATTTTTAGGATCATGAATACACATCAGACTTATCAACATCTCTCACACTGGCTCGGTATTTACAGTCAAAACTAAGGATTTTTACGCTCAAAACTGGTGATTTTTACACTTGAACCTGGACTGTGTCCACCAGTGTATCGCATGCCATATTTTTTGCTCGCACATCAAAAAAGAATCCCATCATTTATGGTGTTCATAACTGCCAACAAAATCAAATCCTCTAATCAACTCCCACAACCTGCCATAATTTTCAGACATGAAACCAGTCAACATATCGTGCATGTCATAAAATCAAATCCCACATGTGCACCTGATCAACTCCCCTAATTTCTGTGGGGACCTAGCCACGTATGTGGGGCTGTTGGTTGGGAGGGGCGAGGGGAGCGATCGGGGCTTTCTGTAACTATTGGAAGCCATAGGCTCCCAATATATCTTCCCTATATATTCATCACCTTGGGTATTGGACCGAAGGTCCATCATCACCTCCAACAACTCAAATGATCACTAACATGCTAACCTCCTGCACCCCAATCATCTTGCACACCCCAGACCACCGAATGTGCGAACCACGCTCCAATTTGGCATGTTACTAGCGCACCCAATCAACCCACCGTTTGTCGCTCCCGCACGCCTTACACTCCAATCGGACGTGCCTCACCCATTAAGAGGTCCAATCGTGTTAAAACAATTACGTCAATATGTGTACTGAATGTCTAAATGACTTAAAATATATTATGAATCTCTAGGTGAATAAACAATTGAATGACTTAAAATATTTGTAAGAAAGTCTTATAACAACAGGTGATGATATGAAACATCTTAATTAAGTCAAAAATGAATTGAACAAAATGTGTATTGAATGAGTGAATGACTGAGAGAAAAAAGTGAATGCCTTAAATAATCATCAAAGTGTCCTAAATCGGATTAAACATGATTACAAATACTTAAATGATACTAAATATCTTAAAATATAATTAGAATGACTTAATGTAAAACAAGGAGGATGAGAATGTTGAGTGACTTAATTCACACTACAAATAGCTGGCACCATAATATGTACTGAATGATTGAATGAATGAATGGTTGAGTGAAAAAAGGAATGCCTTAAATAATCATTAGTCTCTTAAATTAGATTACACATGATTAAGAAATACTTGATCGTTACTGTAACACCCGGATTTTAGGGGTCAAAAACCCGGGGTTAACATAAACACCAGGTATGCTGGGACCAAGTCTCAAACATATGATGTATAGTGGCACAGGATCGAATGTCACAACTTTATATATAACAGGAGTTCTATACAAAATAAATAATTACATTATAAGAAGACAACGGTCCAGCAACCCAAAGTTGACTGGGAGACGACGACCTAGACCTCTCACGAACTCATCACAGCATCCTCCATGAGCATCATCCTGCAGTACCTGGTCTTGACCTGTGGTGTATGTGAGACAGCAAGAGTGAGCTCACATACGTTCATCGCTCAACAAGTTGTGGGGAATAATGTGCATGAACTCGCCAAAGGTGGGAGCTCACGTGAAGTGTAAGGCTTACCAAAGAAGATGGTTAGAGCTGAGCATTGCTTTTAAAGTTGGTCAAAATTTTATTAGCAGTTACTAAGTATAAGTAAATACCAACCCAGTTAAATAGTAGAACAAAAGTAACAACATCACCTGCGATGCAATGCATATGACGAATTGAATTTAGTTCCATAAATTAATCATGTGAGGGTCCGAGCTGCTCATGACCGTGAGCACGGCTAGTATACTAGTTTTACACTCTGCAGAGGTTGCGCATCTTTACCCACAAGTCGTGTATCCCATGTCGCCAGGGTTTGCAAGGCCCTTAGACACTTCCGAGGTGAATGGCTAGGGATCCACTACGAGGCCTTTACAAAGTTCCACTAGCTTCCGAAAACCCGCTACAGTTTATAGGAAGATCCAGTACAGGAATCCCTTGCAGGACCGCCATCGCAGCAAAATCCTCCCGAGGGCCTCCCCGCACTGACCTCTCCCCTACTGCCCTTGCCCCTTTCGGGTAAGGTAGTCTTCCACTAGCTTTCCTAATTAATCAGCCAAGGGCGTCCCATTCCACCCTGGTGGTAGCACTGTTTTCCCGGGTGGTCGCTCCATGTTCCAATTAACATAATGATCTCATCATGAACAATAAATAACAACTGATAACAAAAGTGTAACCATGAATAGTGTATCTCCATACCCAAAACCACATATAGCACTAGCAAGTACTACCCAGAAAGTTCAGTGGTAAACAAGGTATAAAGATAGACAAACTAGGGTAACCTATTGGGTCCCATCAAAATTAACCTATGCAGATCATTATGATTAATTAGAACATGGCTGGGTAAAAAGAAGTGATCAAGGGCACAACTTGCCTGGGCCTTGAGAATCCAGGTACCAGGATGATCTTCAGGTGATACGTATCCTCACTGCTAGTCGTAGCAATTCAAACAAACATGGTATAGGCAGAATTAACATTACACCAAGCATAAGGACAAAATACACATTAATAATATACATATTAAAATAAGATCATAGGAACAGGAATCATTAATTTTGGAGTTATAGATTTTAAGTTATGAATTTTCAAAGGTTTAATGTGATTAAAATATGATTAAATGATAAATAAATTTTCTGACAGAGTTCATGTCAAAACAGTGATTCTAAATGATAGAGAATATTATTACAAAATTTTAGGAATTGGAATGACTCAATTTGGAGCTAAAATGAATTTTCTATGAATTAACTAAGTTCTAGTAATTATTTTCATATTAAAAATCCATTTTCTATTTCATTTATTCAAATTAAATGAGTTCTGGACTGGGCCTCAATTAAACAAAAGCACAGGGTTCTCTGCGCAAGTTTTCCCAGACTCAGACAACAGTGCCCGAGGGACGGCGGGTTGATTTGTTTAAAACAGGGGGTCTCTTTTGTAAAACATCCACGGCGAAGGGGTACGGGGCACCGTGAGCCGTTGGATCCCACTCTAAGGGCCACGATTAGATCCACTTAAGTCTGAACCGGTACGTGTTAACGGCCGCAAGATCGGAGATCGACGGCCAGTATTTAATGTAACGTGATCCAATATGGGCCATCCGATCGTGATCCGACGGTCGCGGGCGAAACCTTGCCCAGATCTAATCCTAGCCGCCCATAACGATCCAATGGCCAGGAAGCCTTCCCACCTACGAACCCGAGCTGCGCGGCGGCGCCAACTCCGGCACGGCGGCGCCATGACTGCGCCGTGTTCCAAGGGCTTGGCTACGCTATCCTTCGATTCAATAAAGCATAACGTGGAGGAAGGAACGGCGAACACGGTAGAAGCTTACCTTCAGTCGACCGAGGCACGGTGACGCCCGACCACGGAGAGGGTGTTCCACGGCGGCGCCGAATTCGTCGACGAGGAATTACGGAGCACCAGAGGATCTTTAGCGCCTACTAGTCGCAGGAACAGCTTCGCCCGACGGTTGGACACACCGATGTTGGCCAGAGGATCACGGACGGCTTGCGAATCACGGATTTGGCCTCCAACGCCCGTGGCGGACTTCGATTCGACCGATGGGGTTTGCGGTGGGACGGTCGGCGATGGAGGAGGGGTCCCAGGTGCCCGGCTGGTTTTATAGTCATCGGGAAAGCGCGACAGAGGCGGGAATTCGGCCACCGCGCGGATTCCGCGGCGAGTCCGGTAGCCCAGCGTGCGGCGAGGGAATCGCGCGATGCTGTTGTCGGAGAGAAGAAACAGCTGACAGGGGGGCCCCACGAGTAAGTGTCGTGAGCGAAACGCGAAGGGGGTTGGAGTGGCGACTGCACAGCGGGCCCATCAGTCGGTGTCCAGCTGACGCGTGCGCGAGGAGACTGGGTAAATGACCAGTGGGGCCCGCGCGTCATTGGCCCAGAGAAGAAGAGTGTGGGCGTAATGGGCTGGCGCGGGTGAGGAAACTGGGCCGAGTGCTCCGGTTTGGGCCCAGGTGCGTTTTTCCATTTTGTTTTTGTTTTTCTTTTATAATTTCTGTTTTATTTCCAAATCAAAACTCAAACTAAATTCAAATTATGGTTTTTAATTTCCAGATCTCAAACATCAAATCAAATTCTAATTATTCTATTACCTGTACTGAAATTATTTATTTATTATTCTCTATATTGTATAAATATGGAAGGAAAGAATATCTTTATCAAAATTTCTTTTCTATTTATTTTTCTATTTTCTATTCCAAATTCAAATTTATACTTCTATTTGTTTTCAGATTTTTCAAATGTATCAATTGAAATCCCAGGGTGAATATAAACCATATTATTTTAATATTACTAATTTAAGTTTTATTCTCCTTGTTATCTATTTCATGGGTTGTATAAATGGTTTTCTTTAAAAGATAAATCCCCTTTCTCATCATTTTTCTTATTTTCCTAATTTCCAAAGCATTATGATACTTTGTTTATATTTTTTTTTCTCTACTAATTTTGGGTCTTACAAATCCTACCCTCCTTAAAAATAATCTCGTCCTCGAGATTTGTAAGAAAAGGATGTATGTTCATATGGTTTCAACACATATGCATAAACAAAATCTCGGCATGATGCATATCTTATTAGCAAAACACAGGGTCAAATGAACCTTATTATTATTACTAAAATAGTAAAATACTACTAATAGCTAAACTAATATTTAGGTCTTACAAATAGTAAAATTATATATATATCTATGTATTTATATTTATGTTTATCTCTCTATTCTTGTTGCTCGTTGACTTCTTCCCCGACTACTTCATCTTCAACTGGCTCTTCTTCTTGAATTTCAAGTTCACTGGGTTCAGCTTTTACTTCTGTATGATGGGCATATCCCCGGTTGATGGATAGGGGCTGACTCTTTCCTGCCGAGGCTTGTCCTTGCTTCATCGGAGCCGGTGTAGTGTAGGCAGCTCTATTGGGACAGTAGTTGGCGTAGTGTCCTGGTTGTCCACACTTGAAGCATGTCCTGATGGCGGTTGTGTTAGGAGCAACGGTTCCTCCTGGAGTGCTTGCTTTTGAAGGAGCAGTTGGTGTCTGTTGAGTTTGTTGTCCAGAACTGCCACTAGCTGATGTATTGGGAGTGGTAGTATAGCGAGGACGGGAACTACTTCCAGCCTGCCCTTGGTTGACAGCCTTTCTTTTCTCTCCAAATATACTCCTCTTGTTTTCTACAGCAATGGCTTTGTCAAGTAGCCTTTGGAAGGATGGGAAGGTGTGCGATACCAGCTGATATTGCAAGGGTCCAATCAATCCGTCCAGAAAGAGCTCCTGCTTTTGCTCATCATCCTCAACATCTCTGGGAGCATATCGAGATAACTGGATGAATTTGTCCCTATATTCACTCACGGACATACTTCCTTGCTTAAGGGATAGAAACTCCTTCCTCTTAATCTTCATGAGTCCAGCAGGAATATGGTAATTCCTGAATTGTGTGGAGAATTCTTCCCAGGTAATTGTATCGGCAGCAGCATGAGCTGCACAGTACGCATCCCACCAATCCGCAGCGGGACCAGCAAGACGACCCGATGCATAGAGTACTTTCTCTCGGTCCGAGCACTGGGCTATGTTGAGCATCTTCTCGATGGACTTTAACCAGTCATCTGCTTGCAGTGGATCTGCGGAGTTGGAGAAGGTTGGGGGTTTGTGGCTCATGAATTCCCGGTGCTTGTCCCGGGGTGGAACTGGTGGTGGAGGTGGAGGCAATGGCACTTGTTGTTGTTGCTGCTGTTGTTGAAGTTGTTGTTGCAGCTGCTGTTGTTGTACCCTCCTCTCCTGGCGTATCTCTTCCCGTTCTTGGCGCATTTCCCGACGTGCATCCTCTCTTTCCTGGTGCATTTCTTGGCGTTCTTGCTGCATTTGGGTGCGCATATCTGCCATAGTGTCCGCCATTTGCTGCATCATTCTCATTTGAGCTGTGACGAGTGGATCAACTCCGCCTGGTGGGGGATTAGGAGGATTCATTGCTGCTGACTGTGGTTGGGGTTGTTGATTAGCAGGTAAATCAATTCCACCACCCCGCCTGGTATTGACCATCTAAGTTAGAAGCATATGGTAAGATAGCTTTGCAAGGGAATCATTTAATAGACAGAATGAATGAACTAATAGTTGGTTATGTACTGGAATTTCTTTGGCAGGGCTGGGCCAGATATTCTATGTCAAGACTAGGGTAATTAGTTGTACGAGGTGAATGTCCAAAGGTAAGATAGAATATGTTAAGATGAGATTGATACGGAATACTACATATATTTTCTAAGGGGATAATCTAGTTTGTCTAGTTATCTTACAAATGCTATCCTTTATACCTAGATGTATATGCAGATGTAATTGTGGACATTACTCCACAACCCATCACACTCAATCAAAGATCCAAATCAGACAGATAACATAAGAACAAACATTCAAATACATAGACACTTATAAAAATAGTTTTGTTTTTGTTCCTAGGATTAGGTCTCCTATTCCTAAAGTCACTTTAGGCACAAGATTTCAAAGTGTGAAATCCAAGTTTGTCTTTAGAATGAAAAGGTAAGAGTAATCAGAGTAAAGCGGAATTAGATGAGAAAAGATTAAGATAAGTTTAGAAAGAATCAGAGTAGCAAAGGTAAGTAAGTAATGGTTGTCCAGTTCTATCTAGGTTTCGTCCTACAGTCAACATTCCTCTGATACCACTTCTGTAACACCCGGATTTTAGGGGTCAAAAACCCGGGGTTAACATAAACACCAGGTATGCTGGGACCAAGTCTCAAACATATGATGTATAGTGGCACAGGATCGAATGTCACAACTTTATATATAACAGGAGTTCTATACAAAATAAATAATTACATTATAAGAAGACAACGGTCCAGCAACCCAAAGTTGACTGGGAGACGACGACCTAGACCTCTCACGAACTCATCACAGCATCCTCCATGAGCATCATCCTGCAGTACCTGGTCTTGACCTGTGGTGTATGTGAGACAGCAAGAGTGAGCTCACATACGTTCATCGCTCAACAAGTTGTGGGGAATAATGTGCATGAACTCGCCAAAGGTGGGAGCTCACGTGAAGTGTAAGGCTTACCAAAGAAGATGGTTAGAGCTGAGCATTGCTTTTAAAGTTGGTCAAAATTTTATTAGCAGTTACTAAGTATAAGTAAATACCAACCCAGTTAAATAGTAGAACAAAAGTAACAACATCACCTACGATGCAATGCATATGACGAATTGAATTTAGTTCCATAAATTAATCATGTGAGGGTCCGAGCTGCTCATGACCGTGAGCACGGCTAGTATACTAGTTTTACACTCTGCAGAGGTTGCGCATCTTTACCCACAAGTCATGTATCCCATGTCGCCAGGGTTTGCAAGGCCCTTAGACACTTCCGAGGTGAATGGCTAGGGATCCACTACGAGGCCTTTACAAAGTTCCACTAGCTTCCGAAAACCCGCTACAGTTTATAGGAAGATCCAGTACAGGAATCCCTTGCAGGACCGCCATCGCAGCAAAATCCTCCCGAGGGCCTCCCCGCACTGACCTCTCCCCTACTGCCCTTGCCCCTTTCGGGTAAGGTAGTCTTCCACTAGCTTTCCTAATTAATCAGCCAAGGGCGTCCCATTCCACCCTGGTGGTAGCACTGTTTTCCCGGGTGGTCGCTCCATGTTCCAATTAACATAATGATCTCATCATGAACAATAAATAACAACTGATAACAAAAGTGTAACCATGAATAGTGTATCTCCATACCCAAAACCACATATAGCACTAGCAAGTACTACCCAGAAAGTTCAGTGGTAAACAAGGTATAAAGATAGACAAACTAGGGTAACCTATTGGGTCCCATCAAAATTAACCTATGCAGATCATTATGATTAATTAGAACATGGCTGGGTAAAAAGAAGTGATCAAGGGCACAACTTGCCTGGGCCTTGAGAATCCAGGTACCAGGATGATCTTCAGGTGATACGTATCCTCACTGCTAGTCGTAGCAATTCAAACAAACATGGTATAGGCAGAATTAACATTACACCAAGCATAAGGACAAAATACACATTAATAATATACATATTAAAATAAGATCATAGGAACAGGAATCATTAATTTTGGAGTTATAGATTTTAAGTTATGAATTTTCAAAGGTTTAATGTGATTAAAATATGATTAAATGATAAATAAATTTTCTGACAGAGTTCATGTCAAAACAGTGATTCTAAATGATAGAGAATATTATTACAAAATTTTAGGAATTGGAATGACTCAATTTGGAGCTAAAATGAATTTTCTATGAATTAACTAAGTTCTAGTAATTATTTTCATATTAAAAATCCATTTTCTATTTCATTTATTCAAATTAAATGAGTTCTGGACTGGGCCTCAATTAAACAAAAGCACAGGGTTCTCTGCGCAAGTTTTCCCAGACTCAGACAACAGTGCCCGAGGGACGGCGGGTTGATTTGTTTAAAACAGGGGGTCTCTTTTGTAAAACATCCACGGCGAAGGGGTACGGGGCACCGTGAGCCGTTGGATCCCACTCTAAGGGCCACGATTAGATCCACTTAAGTCTGAACCGGTACGTGTTAACGGCCGCAAGATCGGAGATCGACGGCCAGTATTTAATGTAACGTGATCCAATATGGGCCATCCGATCGTGATCCGACGGTCGCGGGCGAAACCTTGCCCAGATCTAATCCTAGCCGCCCATAACGATCCAACGGCCAGGAAGCCTTCCCACCTACGAACCCGAGCTGCGCGGCGGCGCCAACTCCGGCACGGCGGCGCCATGACTGCGCCGTGTTCCAAGGGCTTGGCTACGCTATCCTTCGATTCAATAAAGCATAACGTGGAGGAAGGAACGGCGAACACGGTAGAAGCTTACCTTCAGTCGACCGAGGCACGGTGACGCCCGACCACGGAGAGGGTGTTCCACGGCGGCGCCGAATTCGTCGACGAGGAATTACGGAGCACCAGAGGATCTTTAGCGCCTACTAGTCGCAGGAACAGCTTCGCCCGACGGTTGGACACACCGATGTTGGCCAGAGGATCACGGACGGCTTGCGAATCACGGATTTGGCCTCCAACGCCCGTGGCGGACTTCGATTCGACCGATGGGGTTTGCGGTGGGACGGTCGGCGATGGAGGAGGGGTCCCAGGTGCCCGGCTGGTTTTATAGTCATCGGGAAAGCGCGACAGAGGCGGGAATTCGGCCACCGCGCGGATTCCGCGGCGAGTCCGGTAGCCCAGCGTGCGGCGAGGGAATCGCGCGATGCTGTTGTCGGAGAGAAGAAACAGCTGACAGGGGGGCCCCACGAGTAAGTGTCGTGAGCGAAACGCGAAGGGGGTTAGAGTGGCGACTGCACAGCGGGCCCATCAGTCGGTGTCCAGTTGACGCGTGCGCGAGGAGACTGGGTAAATGACCAGTGGGGCCCGCGCGTCATTGGCCCAGAGAAGAAGAGTGTGGGCGTAATGGGCTGGCGCGGGTGAGGTAACTGGGCCGAGTGCTCCGGTTTGGGCCCAGGTGCGTTTTTCCATTTTGTTTTTCTTTTTCTTTTATAATTTCTGTTTTATTTCCAAATCAAAACTCAAACTAAATTCAAATTATGGTTTTTAATTTCCAGATCTCAAACATCAAATCAAATTCTAATTATTCTATTACCTGTACTGAAATTATTTATTTATTATTCTCTATATTGTATAAATATGGAAGGAAAGAATATCTTTATCAAAATTTCTTTTCTATTTATTTTTCTATTTTCTATTCCAAATTCAAATTTATACTTCTATTTGTTTTCAGATTTTTCAAATGTATCAATTGAAATCCCAGGGTGAATATAAACCATATTATTTTAATATTACTAATTTAAGTTTTATTCTCCTTGTTATCTATTTCATGGGTTGTATAAATGGTTTTCTTTAAAAGATAAATCCCCTTTCTCATCATTTTTCTTATTTTCCTAATTTCCAAAGCATTATGATACTTTGTTTATATTTTTTTTTCTCTACTAATTTTGGGTCTTACAGTTACTTAATGTCTTAAAATATAATTAGAATTATTTAATGTAAATTGAGATGGATGAGAATGTTGAATGACTTAAATGACATTACAAATAACTGACATCTCTTTAAAATGGCTAAAGAAACAATTGATTACTTAACATATAATAAAAACAACAAAAAATGGTCTAAGGATGACTGAACTCTATGTGACAAATAATAAAAACAAACAAAATTAGTGAAATGACTAAAACCATATTAAATACCATAAATGGACCCCACCTAATAAAATTGGGTTGTAAAAAACTATCGCCCAACGAAATCGGCGCGTATGGACCCAATAAGGGGGTTTCAGACTCATTCTATGGTATGTTGGGCTGGTTCCACTGGTCAATCACTCCAGATGATGCACCGAGTGGTTCATCACTCTTTAGTACCATTTGAAAACACAAAATGACACTCAAGATCCTCAAGCTAGCACAAAAAATAGATACACCTTTAGTACAAGTTCTAGTAAAGAACTATTACTAAACAACTATTTTTCATTCCTGCCAGAAGTTTGGGCTTCCCACCAAATTACTTTAGCACCGACTAAAAACACAACCAGTACTAAAATTCAAGGGTTTCATACTAGTTCTTTGATAGAACTAGTACTAAAGATAATCCTGTTCCTGCCTAAAATTTTCACTTTTCCGCTCAAATGTCTTTAGTACCGATTCTTATTAGTTAGAACGATACTAATGTTTTTCTTATAAATTTTGTTTTTCACAAACCTTTCTCATTTGTGAGCACCACCACTGAGTGTTTGAGTCTGAGGACATTACATGCAACATTGGTGCTCCATCTCCTTGGTGAGCACATTAGAAACTCTTATGCATTATCTAAGATATCTTCACTATAGAATTTGAATTTTTTACACACTCACAAAATTATGTTTGTCCATGTTTTTATTTTTGTTTGTTGTCCGTAATGTTTACATTGTTTATTCTAAATAGTTATTTTTCCTATTTTATATGTTTTTCCTACGAATCATGCTAACAATAATCTTCATGAAATAGAAAAGAACTTCAATCATGATTCATGAACTAGCCCTTAGGCAGCAAATAAGAAAATACATCCAACTATCAACTAGTCCTTATATATGTATCAACTAGCAAATAAGAAAATACGTCCAACTATGAACTAGCCCTTAGTTATGAATCGGTAGTAATAGGTTGATAGTTAATTTTACTTTCGGTTTAGGACATGTACAATCCAGAGCTCTTGGTTCGGTTGTCCAAGTATAAGAGATATTTAAGAGACTTCATGATACAATCCAGAGCCCATACATTATAAATATAGTTAAGAGACAATATGTATAGAGAGTCGGGTAAAGACGGGCACTTCGTAAAAAGCTTGTCTCTTAATTTTTTTCACTTACCCTCATAGAGATCCCTTAAGAAGCTCCCTAATTAATGTAGTTGTACATGCCATATGACCATTCTTAGTGGGAGTTTCATTCTCATTAAATAACTTGTCACATAAGCAAACATAATGACATGTCGTGCAATTTAATGAAGAGATATATGTGAGAGTTTCATGGGAGATGAGACCATTTCATAAGGATGAAACTTTGGATACACTATTTCCTAAATAGATATTGACATGACATCCTAAAAACAGTGCATGAAACTATCCACTAATAATGGTCTAAGTCGATAGAATAAAGATTAGGAGTACAAACTATTTATTACTCCCTCCATTTTAAAATATAATTCATTTGACTTTTCAACCTCAATTTTGACCACTTATCTTATTCAGAAAATTTAATGAAAAATGAAAAAATAAGTCATATGTAAAGTATATTTGATAATAAACAAAACCATAATAAATTTTATTTTTCCGCAAATTTTTGAATAAGACGAGTGGTCAAAGTTATGATTAAAAAAGTCAAACAAATTATAAATTGGAATAAAGGGATTATTTTGAACAACCGGGTGTAGTATTTGTGACTATTCTAATGAAATTTTGCAAACCGTGGGAAATATATAGCTCGCAGATTCTCTGTCAAAAAATTTCCGTTAGTTTATTATCTATGTCGAAAAAAATTGCAGCGAAAAAAGAGTTGTTGTTCACTGCAATGCAGGGTTATGCTAGCAATCTAGAATCTCAGAGAACACGGTACGCCTTATGTGTACCGACATACTCCCTTCGTCGTTTTGATATTTTGAGACCAAGTTTAACCGACTTGTCTTATTAAAAATATTTTTAGTTATTATTTATTTCCATTCTGATTTAGTTTATCATACAATTTATTTTAACTGTCAACTAATTTTTTCTGTATTTTTATAAATATTTTGAATAAAACAATCCGATCATATTTGGTGTCAAAAAATCAACAGTACCAGGCCTATGTCAGCGTGGCGTCAGCTGCTCCAGGAATTCGGGACCCTCATAATCCCCTGTGGAGCAACCAATTGAGGATTGGGGGACCATGTACGGCATGTCAGGCGAACCCCACGGCACGGATCCTCTTCTCCGTTGTCAAGTCTCCTTCAACAGAACAGAACTGCTCCATCATGCGAATTAATGCAACACTTCCCTATTTCGTCATGATTTGTATTCGATTTCGTGCTAGTTACTTTACAAAATTACAAGTTCGTAGCACTACATATAATCTGGCATTCCTACTACATGCCTTATATATTCATTCTCCTCCCTATCATTCTATTTTTCTTAGAGCTAGCCTCTATAAGTCACCTAGAACTAAAATTTAAATAGGCTAATGTTTATTAGTCGCCTGAATGTACTTATGTTGTGTTTAGGTACCAACTTTAGATAGTGATATGCTTGACTGTACTACCCTTTGCGTATGAAAAAAAAGGAGGGTAATGAACTAACTATTAGTTAGAGTTGAACTAAAGTTTAGTCCACTCTTATTAATATGCATGCCTGTTTGAATGAGCCGCTACTGAAATTCAGGTGGCTATAGCAGTTACTCCATGTGTGCCATAATAGATTATCTTCGAGCTCTACATATGTTCCAAATTTGTTGCCGATCTCATTTAAACAATGCACATTTCTCCTTTTTCTTATATATCTTTTATCTCTATTTCTTTTCTTCCTGTTTTTTGTGCAATAGATATTTTTCACTTCTTAGTTATTTCCGCGTGTCCAGAGGCAAAACGAGGAAGGGAGCCAAAAAAATTAGGAGGGGCCAAACTAAATCACTACAACGGTATAATCTCACTAAATCACTTATAATATACATACATAATAGTTTGAAGTACCATTATATTAAACATCAATGAACGATGAAACCAATAAAATAATACATAATAAAGTTATACACCCTGCTAAACTCCTCACAAGACTTTTGATTAGTAGAACCAAATAGTATGTCATTGACATATATTTGGCATATAAACAAATCACCATTGCAAGTCTTAGTGAAAAGAGTAGGATCAGCTTTCCCAACCTTAAAAGCATTTGAAATGAGAAAATCTCTAAGACATTCATACCATGCTCTTGGTGCTTGCTTTAGTCCATAGAGGGCCTTATAGAGCTTGTAGGCATGGTTGGGATACATGTCGTCCTCGAAGCCAGGGGTTGCTCCACGTACACCTCCTCCTTGATTGGTCCATCGAGGAAGGCATTCTTCACGTCCATTTGAAAGAGCTTAAAAGAGTGATGAGCAGCATAGGCTAATAATATCCGAATTGGTTCTAGACTAGCTATAGGAACAAAAGTCTACTAAAAATGCAAACGTACAACTTGGACACAACCCTTTGCCACTAGTCTAGCCTTGTTTCTTGTCACCACCTCGTACTCGTCTTGTTTGTTGTGGAACACCCACTTGTTTCCCACAACATTTTGCTTTGGACGTGGCACCATGCTCCAGACTTCATTTCTTTTGAAGTTATTGAGCTCTTCCTGCATGGCATCACTCAATCCGGATCCTGCAATGTTTCTTCTACCCTGAACGGCACAATAGAAGACACAAAGGAGTCACTACTACAGTAAACCTCTGTACAGGCGGTCCAATTAGCCTCTACACAGGCGGTTCCAGAAACCGCTTGTGGTGCACCGCCTGTGATGTAAAACAACATCACAGGCGGTCAATCAAAAACCGCTTGTGATAGACACACATCACAGGCGGTCCGGTTCAAATGAATCGCCTATGATAGACACACATCACAGGCGGTTTCTAATCCTAGCCGCTTGTGTTAGCCACACATCACAGGCGGTTTTAAATATAAGTCCGACTGTATTTCAATATACAGATTCCAGATTCATATTTAGATTCCAGATTCATATACAAAATTAATAACAGATTCAAACACAGATTCAAACACATATTCCATACACAGATTCATCATACACAAATTCCATGCACAGATTTATACCTATCAAGTTCCATAACAGGTTCCATACACAGATTCATCCACATATCAAGTTCCATCATACACAGATTTATACACATATCAAGTTGCATAACAACTCAACATCTCAAAGTTCCATAGACAACTAAACATCTAAAGTTCCTAATTAAAGATCTAAACATTGTGTGATATCGTGTACAAACTTAGTTCTGGGAATTGTTGCAAATTTCCATTTGTATTGTAGAATAGCCCTTGTTGATGAAGAACTTCACGGCGCATAAAGTAAAGCAAGTCTTTTACAACCTTAGCCACGCCGACGGAAACCATATCTCTTTCTAACCATTCACAATTGATCTTGGATTTAGGAACCTGCAATGAAAGCAAAAAGCAAGCAGTACTAAGAGTAATGTGATGAGCAACAATATAACATAAAAATTGCAACATAGACAATGATAGCGAACTTACATCCTCACGATTGACCATGTAATGAAAGGTGACACGACACCATTCGCATACATAATAACCGCACAGGACAGTACCCGGAGGTTGTTTGTCACCATATGGAAATAATGATATTGACAAATTAGGCTTGTCCTCTGGATGTTCGCCGCCAAGACCTTTCCAATAAAAACGGTATGCACTGCATATAAGAATAGCATTGTGAGATTAAGAATACATTTGTTAAGTTGTAATAAGTACAAGTGTGCAATAATAATCATACTTATCTAAAATCTTCAAGAAGTCATTATACGTAGCCTTTTCCATTCTCAGTGAGTCGAAGACCACGACTTTACCATGCTTTGGAAAGATCATGATACAAATGTAGTGGCCACTAATTCTAACGGTTTCTTGACATCGTCAGTGGCGATTCGCTGATGAATTTTCTTTGAAATAGTTGGCTCTTCAACATTGGTGTCAACCTTTGCTTCCTTTTTGATGTTTGCGTCGACATTCTGAGGAACAATTTTGTCTACGTCCCCCTTGTCGAGTTCCTTCGCAAGAGGTGATATGATTGTTTCAACAATTTTTGTGGAGGTCGGTGTCATATTTTCCTCCACCATGGGGTATGGAATGATCGAACTATATTTCTGTTGCATTGGTGTTGAATTCGGCGTTGCTGACTTATGACGCGATGCACGGCTTAAGATCGGCTCATCACCCAACTTGATGTCGCGTCGATGCCAAAGGACCAACTCGTTCATTGCCTCCTGCAAAGTTATGATCCCCTCAACTGGAAAGTCTATCTCCCAATCTTCACAACCACTGTCTATGATCTCTAGAACTTGGACCATAGCATAGTATGGCGGGACAGGATTATCCTTGTACTTAACAAGTCCTGGTTTTACCAAACCAGTAGCAGCTTGTTTTGTTTTTGTCCTAGATCGATTGATTGGAATATGAAGACAGCAAGGCTTGTCCTCAACAATATCGTCTACAGGGTACTTGGTGAACTCTTGCACAGATCCTACGCTGCTAGGGACTATAGGTGGACTCATGTGGCCTGGCTTGAGTTCAAATGATATGCATACTGTTTTCTTCATTTTGTTCATCACATCATTAATAGCCTTTTGTACCCTTTCATCAATAGTCTCTTCAAGGGTCCTTTTCGACTTCTCGTGTTTCCTATATGACGACGCATACTCTGGAAACGCCTCTCTCCAGGAAATCTTAAAAGAGATTCTTCGAGCCCGTCCAGTGTGTTCAGGATTGCCTAGTGCTGCAGTTAGTATGTCATTCTCCCTTCGAGGCTTAAATTTGCCCTTCTTTCTCTTATCTGCATATTCTTGAATTTTTGTTGAAACTTCGCCTACCAATTCTGGATGCAAAAGTTTGCCGTCCTCACTCAAACCTGCCCGACCTAAGATCCAACGAATAGCTCGCTCATCGATATCTTTTAATATTGGGTCCAAAGTGCCGTTAGCTATAGCTTCCTCGATTATCATGTTCCACTGCACAACTTTATTGTGATATCCGGTTGACCCCAGGCGATGGGGGTGTTTGTTCATCTTCGCTCTCTGAGAATTAGTTTCGCCCAGTTCTTTGGCCTTCAGTTCGGTCTTCTGACGAACAAATTCCTCCCACTGAGCTTGAGTGATTTTCCCCATTTTCTTGGGTGGAGAAACCTTATTCTTCTTAACAAAATCCCTATTCATCTTGGCCTTCCACCCACGAAACATCTTGGCCATAGCAAACAGCATCGACTTCCTTACTGCATCCTCTGTGCCTTTTGGGACCTTGAATGACTCAGACAACTTAGCCCATAGCTTATTGCGGGTGTCTTCATCTAAATCCTTCCATTTTTGAAGTGTGATTGGCACTATATCTCTAACAGTAGACCCGCAAGAATTTCAAAACTTTGTAACCACGTCAAGTGGTTCTTCTGGAAACCCCTCTGCATTTAGTTTTGTTACGTACATAACTGCACCTTCTTTCATCTGATTGGGACCTCGTCGCCCTCGTTTCCGCTTATGTGAAATGGATGATTCAGGCATCGGAGCATCCTCCGTGTTTCGTGTAGAACATGCATCCTCTTTCTTCTCTTCATTTGAAATCTATATATTGAAACAATTAATGGCCTTTCATATATGAACATTATTTTAGAATATAGTCGGCATATTTCTATTTACCTCTTCATCGTTGGGAATATAGTCAGCATCAAGCTCATCTGATGTTTTTTTCTTCCTTGGAGGTATAGGAGGACAAGGATTGTCGTCACTAGAACTATCCTCCCCGCTCCCTTCACCGGAGCTGCTCGTTGTCTGCCATTCAAGTTTGGTCGCGTCTTCATCAACTTTGTTAGACGCACCGGTGCAGACCACATCCATCCTAGTACGTACCTAGTGCACAGCTGGTTCCATCGATAAAGGGATATACTGTTAGTCTGATATACTGGTTCCATCAATAAGGGAACTTGGAGAAAAGGTGATTCAAAAGAAATCGAGCCCAAACCCGCCTCCGTGTCCCTCCTTTCCTCCCCAAACAGAAAGCCCAAACCCGCCTCCGGAGCAGGATCGGGCCAGGAAGCACGGAGCAGATAGAAGTGCACTTTCCAATGCAGTTAGACAGAGAAGGCATGGTTGTGATGTTATAATGCTGAAGGACCCCAAGAAGAGATTATGGCCTGTCGTACACCACCACTGCCCGTTATTTGTGGGCTTCACCGAGGGCTGGAAACATTTGGTGACAGCAAACGACCTTCGGACTGGGGACGTCTGCGAGATTGTTAAGGGGCCAGACGATGGTGAGCCGGTGTACTCTGTCCGGATGTGTGGTCACAAAATTTAAAGTCGCCCCGGCTTCATCTGTGCGCTTCTCTTCTATTATGTCGGCTACTAAGATCACTTAGCAGCCCACCTAAGAGAAGAGAAGCACACACATGAAGCCGGGGCGGCTTTAAATTTTGCGACCACACATCTGGACATAGTACACCGGCTCACCATCGTCTGGCCCCTTAACAAGCTCGCAGACGTCCCCAGCCCGAAGGTCGTTTGCTACCACCAAATGTTTCCAGCCCTCGGTGAAGCCTACAAATAACGGGCAGTGGTGGTGGATGACAGGCCATAATCTCTTCTTGGTGTCCTTTGACATTATAACATCACAGCCATGCCTTCTCTGTCTAACTGCATTGGAAAGTGCACTTCTATCTGCTCCGTGCTTCCCAACCCGATTCAGGCATTCAGCCGATGCCATTCTCCATATAAGTCCCAAACAGAGAATAGGGATGAGGTTGTCAAGATTGTAGGCGCTAGTGCTCAACTACTAGCATCTATAGATATGGACACAAGTCCAAATTTGGTGCTACTCGGCACCATCGATATCACTAGGGAAAACAAATACATCAAAGAGATCCACTTCCCAATAGTACTCGAAGATAGTTCATTGACTTGACACTCTCTAAGAGGTTCATACAAAATACATTATCTCTAAGAGTGAAACCTACGATACTCATATCGTGTTGTTTAGGACTAAACATCAACAACCCCTTGACTGGTCGCTATCATACTCAATTCCAAAATATTTTTCCAATATGTCGGCTTGAGTAAGGAGATCTGGGCTTGGGAGTTCCTCCAAATCATCTGCAGCTTCATCATCTTTAGCATATTGCAGGGCTTCATCTTGAATAATTTTAGCCCTCTTGGAGTCAGCATACTTTTTGATGGACAGAGCACACTTCTCAAGCATGTCGCATACATCTCCAATTTGAAACAAAGTGGTCTTAAGTGTGTACACTAATTCCGGTTCACTAGTATCCACAACCCCATCAGTCACTAGACTGCGAATGATGTCAACATGTGTCTCGATGACTCGAACTGAACTCTCAACCATGTCAAGTGGCTCTTTTTCCATCTCTGAAACTGAAAATGACCAAGTCTCACAATAAAAATTGAGATCGCAACAAAGGCAGGGATCAGAGGGAAAACAAGGATGTGGCTTATAGGGCAAAAAGAGGGGTCCAAATAACATTGTCATGGCTATGAACAAGTCAAAGAAGGGAGATAAGAACAAGTCTTATAACATAGGTTTGGGAAGCAAAGATAGGTAGTCCAAAAACAAAGAAGGGAGATAAGAACAAGTCTTATAACATAGGGAGATAATAACATTGTCATGGCTATGTACTTCCATGATGTATGTGGCCATAAGCACATTTGCCCTAATGATTATCAAACAAAGATAGGTAGTCAAAAAACACTAAAAGTAGACTTGTTGCCCCAATCACTATGGAGATTTTCTACCAAGAAGGGGTCCTAGTAGTTGCATCAACTATTCATGACAAGATCAAACAACTGACATCGATGGAGGGACACAAAATTCTTCATTCGAAGGATAATAACACCTAAAGCAAAAATATGTAAGTGAAAACACATATATGATTCAAACACAATTCATGTATGTGAAAACACCAACAATATGTAAGTGAAAACACCAACAAGCTACTAAAGCAACAATGGTGACCTTAACAAGCTACTAAAGCTACTAAAGCAAAAATGGTGACCTTAACAAAATATGTAAGTGAAAACACCAACAATATAAGCATAATGACCAACAGTTCTGATAAGCATTTGATTAACCATTTCTTTTCTGGATAGCCATTTTATTCACGAGTCATAGTAGCCAAACCAGGGATGTTGTTTAGACGAATAATTATAATCTAAGCACTGATAATCAGGGGAACAATATAGTAACAACACAAAGTCTGTAACAAGTAATCTGCCATCAATTAACTTCTGAAATTTGGAAAGCTATGATTCAAACACATATATATCCAGCTGTGTATTCAAACACATATATGATTCAAACACAAGTAATCTGCCATCATTTAACGGGACATGGACTGCTGCTCCCCATCGTCAGTGAGTGGCAAGAGGCTTTTGGACATGATTCTAGCAAGTCCGAGAGGACAAAACTTACATCTAGCTCCAATTAATCCACTGAATACTTGGCTAAGTTGCACCGAGGAAATTCGAGCCATGAACTTAGAAGAAATGGAACCTGAACTTTGACCTTACTACGAGAGGAAGAAGAAAGAGCTTCTTGAGTACCTCACGAGCCTCATGACCAACAGTTCTTGAGTACCTCAAGGACGGCGGCGCTTCGGGCTCGGGGACGGGGACGGCGGCGCACTCGGCGCTCGGGCTCAGGGACGGCGGCGCTCGGGCTCGGGGACGGGGACGGCGGCGCTCGGGCTCGGGGACGGGGACGGCGGCAGCCTGGTGGCGCAACTGTGTCACCTCGGGCGGGACGAGTTAGGGTTCCTGCCGGAACAAACAAGCCTTTTATATTGTAAACAATCACAGGCGGATTTTTAAACCGCCTGTGATATATAACATCACAGGCGGTTTTTTATTCCGACCGCCTGTGATAGATTAACTTCACAGGCGGTCGAAATAAAAACCGCCTGTGATGTTATATATCACAAGCGGTTTTTCTAAAAATCCGCCTGCGATGTGTGTACAGTATAAAAGGACTAGCCCACGGGTTCTAGAACCCTATCTCCCAGAACATTCACAGCACTGTAGCGGCGGCGGGTATTTTTTGAGATCTACAGGGAGAAGGTTTTGTTTTTGAGTTTATTGATTGATTTCAATAGTTTATGCATATATATGATCTCCATTTGTTTTCTTTCTCATTTTGATGCGATTTTTTGCCTCAATTTTGTAATATAGACCGGATTTGAAGAAAAGCTTAGGAATTCCAAGATTTGGACTTGTAGTAGTTGATCTAATTCAAAGATTCTTTAGAAACACAGTTGTCTCACCTCAAGGTGCCTATTGCTGCAATGTTTGTTTCATTTTCATGCACATCAATTCGTTTCATGTTTTATGGATGAATTCAATTAATTGATGATTTTATTGATGTTAATCAATATAGGGATAGGTAATGGACCGAGGTTGGATATACAATGTGCCAAGACCACATCTGTCGTACATTCTAAATTTGAGAAGCTTTATTGAAGCGGCCAACAAGCACGCGAATTTGCGAAAGAGCAAGGAGATATTATGTTTGTGCATCGATTGTGATAATAAGATAGCTTGGAGAGATACAGGAGTAATCCAATCACATCTGCTAAAAAGAGGGTTTAAAAACAATTACACGATATGGTCAGAACATGGTGAGTTGGATCTGTGTGAAGAGCCTGGTAATGACGAGAGAGTTGTCGGAATTTTAGATCTTAAAGTTGATGGTAAAGTGGATAATGTGGATGCTAATAAAGATTTTAAAGAATTTGATTGCGAAGAGATGTTGCGCCATATGGAACCAGAAATGTTGAGTTCTGTGGGATCGCAGAAAGGGCTATCTAAAATGGAGGGACTAGAAAGTGCCTCAAAAGAACCTTTATATGATGAATCAAAGGGTTGTGACAAAGAGTTTACTATACTGCGTACAGTTCTAGAACTTCTTAAGTTGAAGGCTAGCGCCGGATGGTCTGATACTAGCTTCACAGATCTTTTGAATTTTCTGTCCCAATTACTACCAAAACCCAACAAACTACTAACAAGCACTTATAAAGCGAAGAAGCTTATATCTCCCATAGCTCTGGGTGTGCAAAAAATTCATGCATGTCCGAACCATTGTATTCTGTATCATGGCGATTTGGAGAATGCATCAAGATGCCCAGTTTGCAATGTCAGTCGATACAAGAAGAGCTACAATCAAGACTGTGTAAAAAAATTCCCGAAGAAAAATAAAAACAAGAAATCCACTATTGGACCTGAAAGTGACGATGACACTTTTGATGACATGGATGGGAAAAAGAAGTGAGAGCACCTAGAGGGGGGTGAATAGGTGATCCTGTAAAACTTGAAACTTAATGCCACAAAACTTGATTAGGAGTTAGCACTAATAAGGCCAAGTGGCTAGAGAGGAGCCTTAGCAAAACACAATAACCACAAAGAGATCAACACAGAGATGGCACAGTGGTTTATCCCGTGGTTCGGCCAAGTCCAATACTTGCCTACTCCACGTTGTGGCGTCCCAACGGACGAGGGTTGCAATCAACCCCTCTCAAGCGGTCCAAAGACCCACTTGAATACCACGGTGTTTTGCTTTGTTTACTATATCCCGCTTGCGAGGAATCTCCACAACTTGGAGCCTCTCGCCCTTACACTTTGATTTTCACAAAGAAGCACGGAGTAAGGGAGGGATGAGCAACGAACACAAGACACAAAAATCACAGCAAATACGCACACACAAGACCTAGACTTGAGCTCAAAAGAATATCATGAGGTTCTCACTAGAACGGAGCTCAAATCACTAAGAATGTCGAACAAGTGCGCAAGAATGAAGTGTGAGTGATCAACAATGCTCAAAGGATGCTTGGTGTACTCCTCCATGCGCCTAGGGGTCCCTTTTATAGCCCCAAGGCAGCTAGGAGCCTGGCAATTCTTGCCTTCTGTCGCCTGGCACACCGGACAGTCCGGTGCACCACCGGACACTGTCCGGTGCGGATTTCTTTCCTTCTGTGGCGCAGCCGACTGTTGAAGATCTGGAGCCGTTGGCGCACCGGACACTGTCCGGTGCACACCGGACAGTCCGGTGCCCCCTTGTGACCGTTGGCTCGGCCACGCGTCACGCACGGAATCCTCGGCCGACCGTTGGCCCGGCTGACTGTTGGCTCACCGGACAGTCCGGTGAATTATAGCCGTACGCCGTTAATCACTTCCCGAGAGCGACGACTTCGCCTGTGAATGGCTCACCGGACAGTCCGGTGATTTATAGTCGTACGCCGTTGATCGCTTCCCGAGAGCAGCCAGTTGATAGTCGCCAGCCTGGCGCACCGGACACTGTCCGGTGCACCACCGGACAGTCCGGTGCACCCAGACCGAGCTGTCTTTGGCTGAACAAAGCCATCTCTTTTCCAATTTGATTTCTCCTGTTTCCAGCACTTAGACACAATACATTAGTTCTTAAAACAAAGTACCAAGTCTAGAAACATACCTTTAGACTTGATTTGTACTTTGTCCATCCCTTTGCATAGATTACCATAAGTACACTAATGTTGGCACTCAATCACCAAAATACTTAGAAATGGCCCAAGGGCACATTTCCCTTTAAATCTTCCCCTTTTTGGTGATTTATGCCAACACAACAAAAAGCAACTAAAGGAAGTGCAACATCAATACAATTAATAACTCAATATTGTTTGATTCAAATTTGGCATATATGGATCATTCTTTGCCACCACTTGGTTTTGTTTTTGCAAATCAACCTTAACTTTCTTTCTCTAAGTCAAACACACTTGCTGAGACATAAAAAGAGTTGTTCCAAGAGAAATTGATTAAAGATTTCAAAAACTCCCCCTTTTTCCCATAATCAAACATTCTCCCTACAAGAGACCAACTTTTGACAAAGAGAGACAATAAGAGGATTTTGACAAAACAACTTTTTCCCATAATCAAACATTCTCCCTACAAGAGACCAACTTTTGACAAAGAGAGACAATAAGAGGATTTTGACAAAACAAAAGCTCTATTCTACTGTTTTCAAAATTCTCAAGTGGTAGCTGAACCATTTCTTGCTTTGGCCTTATTTTCTCCCCCTTTGGCATCAAGCACCAAAACGGGTCAATCTTGGCCCTTAAACCTCATTGCCTCACCAAAATCTTCACATAAGAGTACAAAGGCAATAAGAAGATAGAGATGAACTTGGAGTGAGTTACCCTCTCATCGGAGTGCAGTGGAAGTCTTTCATGGTCCAAGTCCACCTTTCCCTTTCAATCCACCTTTGAGACTAAATCAAGCAAACTCAAGCACACGGTTAGTCTCAAAGGGTCAAGTTGTAGCACATCTCCCCCCTAAATATGTGCATCACTCACACATGGACTTTTGAGGTCCGGGGAGTGTTTGTACAACTTGAGCACCATAAATAAACAACAAAATGCATAAGGAACATGATCAAAGCATAATACACATGTATGCTACAAATCAATCCAAGTTTCGCGAATCTAAGACATTTAGCTCACTACGTAGCCTGCAAAAGGTCTTTTCATCTAAAGGCTTGGTAAAGATATCGGCTAGCTGGTTCTCGGTGCTAATATAAAACACTTCGATATCTCCCTTTTGCTGGTGGTCTCTCAAAAAGTGATGCCGGATGTCAATGTGCTTTGTGCGGCTGTGCTCGACAGGATTGTCCGCTATGCGAATAGCACTCTCATTATCACATAGGAGTGGGACTTTGCTCAGATTGTAGCCAAAGTCCCGGAGGGTTTGCTTCATCCAAAGTAGTTGCGCGCAACACTGTCCTGCGGCAACGTACTCGGCCTCAGCGGTGGATAGGGCAACAGAGGTTTGTTTCTTAGAACTCCATGACACCAGGGACCTTCCTAAGAATTGGCACGTCCCCGATGTACTCTTCCTATCGACCTTACATCCAGCATAGTCGGAGTCTGAATATCCAATCAAGTCAAAGGTAGACCCTTTGGATACCAGATCCCGAAGCAAGGCGTAGCGACTAAATATCTAAGAATTCGCTTCACAGCCACTAAGTGACACTCCCTTGGATCAGATTGAAATCTAGCACACATGCATACGCTAAGCATAATATCCGGTCTACTAGCACATAAATAAAGCAAGGAACCTATCATAGACTGGTATGCTTTTTGATCAACGGACTTACCTCCTTCGTTGAGGTCGATGTGTCCGTCAGTTCTCATCGGAGTCTTTGCGGGCTTGGCGTCCTTCATCCCAAACCGCTTTAGCAAGTCTTGTGTGTACTTCGTTTGGGAGATGAAGGTGCCGTCCTTGAGTTGCTTCACTTGGAACCCAAGGAAGTAGTTCAACTCGCCCATCATCGACATCTCAAACTTTTGAGTCATCACCCTGCTAAACTCTTCACAAGACTTTTGGTTAGTAGAACCAAATATTATGTCATCAAC
The DNA here is from genome assembly GCA_029449295.1 of Zea luxurians. Lineage (NCBI taxonomy): Eukaryota > Viridiplantae > Streptophyta > Magnoliopsida > Poales > Poaceae > Zea > Zea luxurians. Next base: position 126,467 of record JAOPSE010000922.1, read on the forward strand.
ATAAATTTGGCACACAAATAAGTCACCATCACAAGTCTTAGTGAATAAAGTTGGATCGGCTTTCCTAACCTTGAAAGCATTAGCAATTAAAAAGTCTCTAAGGCATTCATACCATGCTCTTGGGGCTTGCTTAAGTCCATAGAGCGCCTTAGAGAGCTTACACACGTGGTCGGGGTACCGTTCATCCTCAAAGCCAGGGGTTGCTCCACGTACACCTCCTCCTTGATTGGCCCGTTGAGGAAAGCGCTCTTCACATCCATTTGGAACAACCTGAAAGAATGGTGAGCGGCATATGCTAGCAAAATACGAATGGACTCTAGCCTAGCCATAGGAGCAAAAGTCTCCTCAAAGTCCAAACCTGCGACTTGGGCATAACCTTTTGCCACAAGTCGAGCCTTGTTCCTTGTCACCACCCCGTGCTCGTCTTGTTTGTTGCGAAACACCCACTTGGTTCCCACAACATTTTGCTTGGGACGAGGCACCAGTGTCCAAACTTCATTTCTCTTGAAATTATTGAGCTCCTCTTGCATGGCCAACACCCAGTCCGGATCTAGCAAGGCCTCTTCTACCCTGAAAGGCTCAATAGAAGAGACAAAGGAGTAATGCTCACAAAAATTAACTAGTCTAGAACGAGTAGTTACTCCCTTGCTAATGTCACCCAAAATTTGGTCGACGGGATGATTCCTTTGAATCGTCGCTCGAACTTGGGTTGGAGGTGCCGGTTGTGCTTCATCCTCCATTACATGATCATCTTGTGCTCCCCCTTGATCACACGCCTCCTCTTGATGAACCTGTTCATCGTCTTGAGTTGGGGGATGCACCATTGTTGAGGAAGAAGGTTGATCTTGCTCATTTTGTTCCTGTGGCCGCACATCTCCAATCGCCATGGTGCGTATTGCGGCCGTTGGAACGTCTTCTTCATCTACATCATCAAGATCAACAACTTGCTCTCTTGGAGAGCCATTAGTCTCATCAAATACAATGTCGCTAGAAACTTCAACCAAACCCGATGATTTGTTGAAGACTCTATACGCCTTTGTATTTGAGTCATAACCTAACAAAAACCCTTCTACAGCTTTGGGATCAAACTTAGAATTTCTACCTCTCTTCACTAGAATATAGCATTTGCTCCCAAATACACGAAAGTAAGACACATTGGGTTTGTTACCGGTTAGAAGCTCATACGAAGTCTTCTTGAGGAGGCGGTGAAGGTAGACCCTGTTGATGGCGTGGCAAGCCATGTTCACGGCTTCCGACCAAAACCGCTCAGGGGTCTTGAACTCTCCAAGCATCGTCCTCGCCATGTCTATGAGCGTCCTGTTCTTCCTTTCTACCACACCATTTTGCTGTGGTGTGTAGGGAGCGGAGAACTCATGCTTGATTCCTTCCTCCTCAAGGTACTCCTCCACTAGAAGGTTCTTGAACTCGGACCCGTTGTCGCTCCTTATCTTCTTCACCTTGAGCTCAAACTCATTTTGAGCTCTTCTTAGGAAGTGCTTGAGGGTCCCTTGGGTTTCAGATTTATCCTGCAAAAAGAATACCCAAGTAAAGCAGGAAAATCATCAACTATAACAAGACCATACTTACTTCCTCCTATGCTTAGATAGGCGACGGGTCCGAAGAGGTCCATATGAAGCATCTCCAAAGGTCTTGACGTGGCCATCACATTTTTGGTATGATGAGAGCTTCCCACCTGTTTACCTGCTTGACAAGCTGCACAAGGTCTATCTTTTTTGAAAGTTACATTAGTTAGACCTATCACGTGTTCTCCCTTTAGAAGTTTGTGAAGGTTCTTCATCCCCACATGAGCTAAACGGCGATGCCACAGCCAGCCCATGATAGTCTTAGCAATTAAGCATGCATCTAGACCAACCTCCTCTTTTGCAAAATCAACTAAATAGAGTTTGCCGTCTAATACACCCTTAAAAGCTAATGAACCATCACTTCTTCTAAAGACAGACACATCTACATTTGTGAATAAGCAGTTATATCCCATATTACAAAGCTGACTCACAGACAACAAGTTATATCCAAGCGACTCAACTAAAAACACATTGGAAATGGAGTGCTCGGATGAAATAGCTATTTTTCCTAACCCTTTCACCTTGCCTTGATTCCCGTCACCGAATATGATTGAGTCTTGGGAATCTTTGTTCTTGACGTAGGAGGTGAACATCTTTTTCTCCTCCATCATGTGGTTTGTGCATCCGCTGTCGATAATCCAGCTTGATCCCCCGGATGCATAAACCTGCAAGGCAAATTTAGGCTTGGGTTTTAGGTACCCAACTCTTATTGGGTCCTACAAGGTTAGTCACAATGGTCTTAGGGACCCAAATGCAAGTTTTATCTCCCTTGCATTTTGCCCCTAACTTCCTAGCAATCACCTTCTTATCCTTTCTACAAATAGCAAAGGAAGCATTGCAAGCATGATATATTGTAGAAGGTTCATTTATTTTCCTAGGAATACTAGCAACATTTCTCCTAGGCATATGATGAATGACATTTTTCCTAGTCAAATTTCTATCATGCATAATAGAAGAACTAGAAGCAGTCATGGCATGAGAATTAAAAGCATCATAACTTCTATAATTATTCCTAGAATGTCTCCTATCATGGTACATGAAAGCATGGTTCTTTTGAACACTACTAGCCATAGGGGGCTTCCCTTTCTCCTTGGTGGAGATGGAAACCTTATGGCTTGTTAAGTTCTTGACTTCCCTCTTGAAGCCAAGACCATCCTTAATTGAGGGGTGTCTACCAATCGTGTAGGCATCCCTTGCAAATTTTATTTTATCAAATTCACTTTTGCTAGTCTTAAGTTGGGCATTAAGACTAGCCACTTCATCATTCAATTTAGAAATTGAAACTAGGTGTTCACTACAAGCATCAACATTAAAATCTTTACACCTATTGCAAATTGCAACATGTTCAACACAAGATGTTGATTTATTTGCTATTTCTAACTTAGCATTCAAATCATCATTTATGCTCTTTAAGCTAGAAATAGAGTCATGGCATGTAGACACTTCACTAGAAAGCATTTCATTCCTTTTAATTTCTAAAGCAAGGGATTTTTGTGCCTCTACAAACTTATCATGTTCTTCATACAAAAGATCCTCTTGCTTTTCTAATAATCTATTCTTATCATTCAAGGCATCAATCAACTCATTAATCTTATCAACCTTAGTTCTATCTAAGCCCTTGAATAAACATGAATAGTCTATTTCATCATCGCTAGATTCTTCATCACTTGAGGAAGCGTAAGTACTAGTATTACGAGTGCTTACCTTCTTTTCCCTTGCCATGAGGCAAGTGTGATGCTCGTTGGGGAAGAGGGATGACTTGTTGAAGGCGGTGGCGGCGAGTCCTTCGTTGTCGGAGTCGGACGATGAACAATCCGAGTCCCACTCCTTGCCAAGGTGTGCCTCGCCCTTAGCCTTCTTGTAAGACTTCTTCTTTTCCCTCTTGTTCCCTTGTTCCTGGTCACTATCATTATCGGGACAATTAGCGATAAAATGACCAATCTTACCACATTTGAAGCATGAGCGCTTCCCCTTCGTCTTGTTCTTGTTGGGATGCTCCTTGCGACCCTTTAGCGCCGTCTTGAAGCGCTTGATGATGAGGGCCATCTCTTCATCATTAAGACCTGCCGCCTCAACTTGCGCCACCTTGCTAGGTAGCGCCTCCTTCCTCCTTGTTTCCTTGAGAGCAATAGTTTGAGGCTCTTGGATTGGGCCATTTAATGCATCGTCGACGTATCTTGCCTCCTTGATCATCATCCGCCCGCTTACAAACTTTCCAAGTATCTCCTCGGGCGTCATCTTGGTGTACCTAGGATTCTCACGAATATTGTTCACAAGATGTGGATCAAGGACGGTAAAAGACCTTAGCATTAGGCGGACGACGTCGTGGTCCGTCCATCGCGTGCTTCCATAGCTCCTTATTTTGTTGACGAGGGTCTTTAGCCGGTTGTATGTTTGGGTTGGCTCCTCGCCCCTGATCATTGCGAATCTCCCAAGTTCGCCTTCCACCAACTCCATCTTGGTGAGCATGGTGACGTCGTTCCCCTCATGTGATATCTTGAGGGTGTCCCAAATCTGCTTGGCGTTATCCAAGCCGCTCACCTTATGGTATTCGTCCCTGCACAATGAAGCTACAAGAACAGTAGTAGCTTGTGCATTTTTGTGAATTTGTTCATTAATGAACATGAGACTATCAGTACTATCAAATTTCATTCCACTCTCTACTATCTCCCATATGCTTGGATGGAGAGAGAACAAGTGACTACGCATTTTGTGACTCCAAAATCCGTAGTCCTCTCCATCAAAGTGAGGAGGTTTACCGAGTGGAATGGAGAGTAAATGAGCATTGGTACTTTGCAGAATACGAGAGTAGTCAAAAGAAAAGTTCGAATTGACCGTCTTCTTTTTCTCGTAGTCATTGTCGTCGTCCTTTTGGGAAGAGGAAGATTCGTCGCTGTCGTAGTAGACTATCTCCTTGATGCGCCTTGTTTTCTTCTTCTTCACGTCTTTTCTTTTGTGGCCCGAGCCCGAGTCAGTAGGCTTGTCATCTTTTGGCTCGTTGACGAAGGACTCCTTCTCCTTATCATTGATCACAATCCCCTTGCCCTTAGGATCCATCTCTTCGGGCGATTAGTCCCTCACGTGAAGAGAACGGCTCTGATACCAATTGAGAGCACCTAGAGGGGGGGTGAATAGGTGATCCTGTAAAACATGAAACTTAATGCCACAAAACTTGATTAGGAGTTAGCACCAATAAGGCCAAGTGGCTAGAGAGGAGTCTTAGCAAACCACAATAACCACAAAGAGATCAACACAGAGATGGCACAGTGGTTTATCCCATGGTTCGGCCAAGTCCAATACTTGCCTACTCCACGTTGTGGCGTCCCAACGGACGAGGGTTGCAATCAACCCCTCTCCAGCGGTCCAAAGACCCACTTGAATACCACAATATTTTGCTTTATTTACTATATCCCGCTTGCGAGGAATCTCCACAACTTGGAGCCTCTCGCCCTTACACTTTGATTTTCACAAAGAAGCACGAAGTAAGGGAGGGATGAGCAACGCAAACAAGACACAAAAATCACAGCAAATACGCACACACAAGACCCAGACTTGAGCTCAAAAGAATATCACGAGGTTCTCACTAGAACGGAGCTCAAATCACTAAGAATGTCGAACAAGTGCGCAAGAATGAAGTGTGAGTGATCAACAATGCTCAAAGGATGCTTGGTGTACTCCTCCATGCGCCTAGGGATCCCTTTTATAGCCCCAAGGCAGCTAGGAGCCGTTGAGAGCATTCCAGGAAGGCAATTCTTGCCTTCTATCCCCTGGCGCACCGGATAGTCCGGTGCACCACCGGACACTGTCCGGTGCGGATTTCTTTCCTTCTGTGGCGCAGCCGACCGTTGAAGATACGGAGCCGTTGGGGCACCGGACACTCTCCGGTGCACACCGGACAGTACGGTGCCCTCCTGTGACCGTTGGCTCGGCCACGCGTCACGCGCGGAATCCTCGGCCGACCGTTGGCCCGGCTGACCGTTGGCTCACCGGACAGTCCGGTGCCTCACCGGACAGTCCGGTGAATTATAGCCTTACGCCGTTAATCACTTCCCGAGAGCGACGACTTCGCCTGTGAATGGCTCACCGGACAGTCCGATGCACCACCGGACAGTCCGGTGATTTATAGCCGTACGCCGTTGATCACTTCCCAAGAGCAGCTAGTTGACAGTCGCCAGCCTGGCGCACCGGACACTGTCCGGTGCACCACCGGACAGTCCGATGCATCCAGACCGAGCTGTCTTTGGCTGAACAAAGCCATATCTTTTCCAATTTGATTTCTCCTGTTTCCAGCACTTAGACACAATACATTAGTTCTTAAAACAATGTACCAAGTCTAGAAACATACCTTTAGACTTGATTTGTACTTTGTCCATCACTTTGCATAGATTACCATAAGTCCACTTGTGTTGGCACTCAATCACCAAAATACTTAGAAATGGCCCAAGGGCACATTTCCCTTTCAAGAAGTCAAAGATCCCAGCTTTGGTGATGTGGTATCTTCCAGTAATCGATCGCTTAAAACGTTTGTTCTCAAATCCTAGGGAGGCTGAGCTTATGTGTTGGCATGCTGAAAATCGCAAGCAGAATAACAAACAGATTCGGCACCCTGCTGATGCATCACAATGGAAAATTTTCGATCTTATGTATCCTGAGTTTGCCAAAGAAACCAGAAATGTAAGATTTGCTTTGGGTACAGACTGAATGAATCCATTTGGTGAAAAAAGAAGTGTACATAGCACCTGGCCCGTGACTTTAACGATGTACAACCTTTCATCATGGCTGTGTCACAAAAGAAAGTACATTATGTTGACTATTCTTATTCAAGGTCCGAAATCAGTTGGTGTTGATATTATGTGTTCCTAGAACCTCTTATGGAAGATATGACAAAGCTCTGGAATGAAGGAGTTAGAATATGGGATGAGTATTGCCATGAGTATTTCAACTTAAGAGCAATTATATTTGTTACCATCCATGATTCTCCCGGTGGTGCCACACTATGAGGGCAAAAGACTAAAGGAAAGAATGGTTGTGTAGTGTGTGTCGATGGAACTGCTTCCATGTACCTTAAATCATCCAAGAAGTTGGTGTTCATGGGACACAGACGGTTCTTGATGAAGCAGCATAAGTACCAAAAGATAAAAGAGGAATTTAACAATGAACTGGAAAGTGAAGGTGCACCAAAGCCTTATAGTGGGAAACTTGTTTTTGAAATTGTAAAGAACATTCATGTTGTATTCGGAAAGGGAAAAAACAAAGGAGAAAAGAGAAAGAGAACTGACCCTTCAACTTACACAACTTTCAAGAAGCAATCAATTTTTTTCAAGTACCTCCCATACTGGAAGGATATGGAAATTTGCCACAGCATTGATTTGATGCATGTAACAAAAAATGTTTTTGACAGCATCATTGGAACCTTGCTGGGCATGCCGAGTAAGACAAAGGACGGACTTAAATCACGTAATGATCTAGTAGATCTTCAAATCAGACCGGAACTTCATCCAGTGGATAGTGGCAAAGGGAAGCCTTACCTCCCCCAGCTAGCTACAACTTGTCAGTTGAGGAGAGAACAAAGATTTGCAAATGTTTGCGTGGGGTCAAACTGCCCACAGGTTTCTCATCCAATATCAGCAAACTAGTCAGGATGAAGGACTTATCTCTATTTGGCTACAACTCTCATGACTGCTATGTGATGATGACGGTGTTCCTCCCAATTGCGGTAAGAGCCCTCGAAACAGAGCATGTCAAAGTTGTCATCACACGCTTGTGTTACTTTTTCAATGCGGTTTCACAAAAAGTAATAGCTTTAGAAGACTTGGACTATCTAAAGGCATACATCATCGAGACTATGTGCAAGCTTGAAATGTGTTTTCCTCCATCATTTTTTGATATGCAAGTACACCTAATCATACATCTCGTGGATCAGATAAAAATATTAGGGCCACTATATTTACATCATATGTTTCAGTTCGAGTGATACCTGGGAGTATTAAAAGGTTATGTGCGAAATCGCGCTCACCCAGAGGGTTCAATCATGGAGGGATACACTATAGAAGAAGTGATTGAGAGCTGTATAGATTACATCAGTGAAGGAACAATGATAGGTGTGCCTGTACCTAAACATGAGGGTAAACTATGTGGGAGAGGGAGAATGGGCAGGAAAACTTTTCGCGTTGAGGACTACAAGCTAGTACATTGTGCTCATGGTAGTGTACTACAACATCTCACGATAGCCGAGCCTTACATAGAGGAACACCTGGATGAGCTTCGTAAAGAAAATCAGAACCGCACAGAGGACTGGATCATGAGGGAGCACAAACATTGTTTCAGCGAATGGTTAATGGACAAAAACATCCCATTCGGAGACTCTTTGGAAGAGAAAACAATGAAGAATTTGGCTTCTGGGCCATCGTGTTTTGTGACATCATGGCAAGCATATGACATCAATGGGTACACATTCTACAATAAATCAAAAGACATGAAAAGTGTTGCACAAAATAGCGGTGTTTGTATCGATGCTTTTAACCTACATGGACAGAAGACCACATATTTTGGATTCATAGAGGAAATATGGGAACTTGATTATGGCCCAAGCATGAAAATACCCTTATTTAAGTGCCAATGGGTACAACATCCCGTGGGGTGATAGTGGAAACTATGGACTCACACTGGTAGACTTAAAGAAAGTAGCATATAAAGATGACCCGTGGGTTCTCGCCGAATGTGTTGCACAAGTGTTCTATGTACTCGATCCAGCAGATGAGAAGATGCATGTAGTTATTTCTGGAAAGCAAAAAATTGTTGTAGTTGAGAATGTGGGAGACCAAGATGAGGAATACAATAAGTATGAAGAGATGTTCGTCTTTAACGGTCCAGAGAGAATCAAGCGTGTGGAAAAGAAAATTGATAAGAACTTAAAGCCATACATGCAGAAAAATGGTAGTTCATGAAAAATTGTATGAATCAAATTGTATTTGTTATCATGTATGATTGACTATGCATTGTGGTTGCCAATTAATTTAAAATCTCTCTAGTTATCTATGTGTGCTATTAAAATTCATTTATTTGCATATTTATGTTAAAAATTAAATATTAATTCATTTAAATTGTATTTGCATATTTCTGTTAAAAATTAAAATATTAAGTCATTTAAATTGTATTTTCTTATTTTTATTAAAAATTAAAATATTAATATGGTAATCAAATCACAATCACAGGCGGTTTTTCATTAGGGTCCGTTTGTGAAAAGAATAGAGCACCACAGGCGGTCCTAAACAAAAACCGCTTGTGATATTAATACATCACAGGCGGTTCGAGTAGCTTGGGACATCCCAGGCGGTTTTCTAACCGAACCGCCTGTGATGTAAAAAGCCTACCGCTTGTATAGAGCCAAATTGTACTAGTGAGTAGTGCTCACAAAAATTAGCAATACGTGAACGAGTGGTTACTCCTTTGCTGATGTCACCTAGGATTTGGTCCACCGGATGGTCTCTTTGTATGGTGGTGCAGATTGGAGCTAGAGGTGCCTCTGGTACGTCTTCTTCCTCCTTGTCTTATGTTCATGAGCTCCCCCTTTATCTATACTCACGCCTTGAGGTACATGTTCCTCACCTTGAGTCAGGGGTTGCACCATTGTTGATGAAGAAGGTTGATCATGTTCTTGTAGTTTCTATGGTCGCACATCTCCTATCTCCATAGTTCTTATTGCGAATGTTGGAACCTCATTCTCATGTATGTCATCAAGATCAACTTGCTCTCTTGGAGAGCCGTTAGTTTCATCAAATATAACATCACTAGTGACTTCAACAAGCCCAGAACATTTGTTGAAGACCCTATATGCTTTTGTATTTGAGTCATAATCAAGCAAAAACTCTTCAATGGAGCAAATTTAGAATGTCTGCCTCTCTTAACCAAAATATAGCATTTGCTCCTAAATACATGAAAATAAGAAATATTGGGATTGTTACCAGTTAGAAACTCATACGTTGTCTTTTTGAGGAGGCGATCAAGATAGAGCTGGTTTATGGCGTGGCAAGCCGTGTTCTCGGCTTTCGACCAAAACCGTTTCGGTGTCTTGTACTCTCCAAGCATTGTTCTCGTCATGTCGATGAGCGTCCTATTCTTCTTCTCCACTATACCATTTTGTTGTGGAGTGTAGGGGGCAGAGAACTCATGCTTGATGCCTTCCTCCTCAAGGTATTCTTCCACTTGGTAGTTCTTGAACTCAGAACCGTTGTCGCTCCTTATCTTCTTTACCTTTAATTCGAACTCATTTTGAGCCCGCCTTAAGAAGCACTTTAGGGTGCGTTGGGTTTCAGATTTATCCTGCAAAAAGAATACCTAAGTGAAGCAGGAATAGTCATCAACAATAACGAGACTATACTTTGATGAGGACATCCCAAGCAACACCAACAATCACTCAATTGACCAACTAAACAACACATTACAAGGACCAATCACAAGGAATCTAGCCAAGAAAATACATGATCAGGTGACCGCTAACCTAAGTTATTTATCATGTTATGATTTGAATGTACTTCCCACTTCCACTTCTCTAATTGAACTTAGGGGCATTGGAGTTGAAGAAGGAGAGGAAGGGACACGTGCCAGATCAGAGTGACTGAATTAGAGCGCCTAAAGATGACATCATAACTTTTTATTCCTGAAGGCTATGAGGGTCCACGAGTACTCTTTGGAAAGGTGTTTAAGTCCTCTTTGCAATGCAACAAATGGCACATCTTTTGGACTTCGCAATCAAGACTTATGGCTGTTTTAGTGGAGACTGCACAGGAGGTGAAAAGTCTATGCGAGTTTCTAATGAATCATTATTATCCTCGGGTTTCCTAAGCTAATAACTTCAGCCATTTGAAGGGGTTTGTTCACACCTTCAAGGGGTCCGTCCACAACTTTCTAGGAGGTTTGTTCCTAGTATAAATACCTATTGTATCTCTACGTTAAGGAACGTTTTTCTATGATTTGAAAAACCAATACACTGTATTGCAACCGATAGGCTTGAAACTTGAGAGCCTTGCACCTTTGTTCTTGCAAGTGCATTGGACTTGTGAGAGATCTCTCTGAGATCCCCTAGTTTGTTCTCTAGGCTTCTAGGCCTTTTGTGTGGATTAGTCCTGGATTGTGGCTCTACGATCATTCAGAGGTCGAGTTAAAGTCCAAAAGGTTTTGGCTTTTCTTTCCCCGCCGCTTGGTTGCCTACAACCATTACAGGTTAAAGCTAGCTATCCTTATTGTTCACAGCTAGTTATCCTTGTAATTGTTGTTAGTTACCTTGGAGAAGATCCTACTACTGTGAAGATCGGACAACCCTCAAGTTGGTTCCTATCATACTTACTTCCACCGATGCTAAGGTAAGAAACGGGTTCGAAAAGATCCATATGTAATAACTTCAGTGGTCTTGATGTCATTATTATATTCTTGCCTGAATGACTTGTTCTCACCTGCTTCCATACTTGACATGCTTCACAAGGTCTGTCCTTCTCAAAATAGACATCGGTTAGTCGTAACACATGTTCTCCCTTTAAAAGCTTATGAAGGTTCTTCTTCCAAACATGTGGTAGACAGTGATGCCACAACCAGTCCATGTTGGCCTTAGCGATTAAACATGCATCTAGATCGACATTCTCTTTAGAAAAATCAACCAAATAAAGCTTATCGTCTAATACACATTTAAAAGCTAATGAACCATCACTCCTTCTAAAGATAGTTACATCAACATTTGTAAATAAACATTTATAACCCATGTGACATAACTGGCTAACGAAAAGCAAATTGTAACCAATCAATTCTACCAAACAGACATTAGAAATCGAATGCTTGGTAGTAATCACTATCTTACCTAACCCCTTACCTTGCCTTGGTTCCCATCTCTAAAGATGATCGTGTAGTGGGAATCCTTATTCTTGATGTAGGAGGTGAACATCCTCTCCCCCATCATATGGTTTGTACACCTGCTATCAATAATCTACCTTGAGCCCCCGGATGCATAAACCTACAAGGTAATTTAGGCTTGGGGTTTAGGTACCAACTAGTGTTGGGTCCTGTCACGTTAGTTACATAAGATTTGGCACCCAAATGCAAGTCTTACCCTTCTTGCATTTAGGTCCCACATTTGAAGCAACAACTCTATCATTCTTGCAATACAACACATACGAAGCATCAAATATACGAAATAGCATAGAGGTACCAAGAGATGCATTCCTAGCCTTAGGCGCATGAGAAACAACATGAACATGGCGCCTAGGTCTAGCATGAGCACGTGAAGAACTAAACAAAGCAACCATGGCATGTGAAGAATAAATAACATCATGACACATAGCGGGCATAACACGATCAAAACAAGCATCATGATGAACATTACGAGCATTATGAGAAACATTCTTAACATGAGCATATAAATAAGCATGGTTCTTTATATCATGTGAAGAATGTGAACTACTAGCCATATGTGTCTTGCCCTTCTCCTTAATGAAGTGGGGGGCTTTATGGCTCTTTGTGTCCTTGCCTCACCCATGTAAGCCAAGACAATCCTTAATGGAGGGATGTCTACCAATGGTTTAGGCATTCCTTGCAAATTTAGTTTTCCCTAATTCATCATTAGCATTTTTAACTTGAACATTTAATTCTTCAATTTTAGCATTCAAGTTAGTAATCAAGGCAACATTTGAAACACATGAATCGATATCTATATCCTTGCATCCATTGCAAATTGAAACATGTTCTAAGGATGAACTAGCAACACTCAACTTTTCTATTGTAGCATTCAAATCAACTGCAGTCTTAATGCTAGAAATAGAATCATGGCATGGAGATAATTCCGCGTATAACAATTTATTTTTCTTCTTTTCTAAAGCAAAAGATTTTTCTACTTCTATATTTATCATGTTACTCATAAATCAAATCCTCTTGCTTCTTATTTAATCTATTTTTATCATTCAATTTAGGTGCTCAACACAACTAGTGGCCCATTTTTACGAAGGGATACATAATTATCAAAAGGCTACCTATATACGTAGATTGCGTTTACCGTAGAACCATTATAAAAGAGAGGTATAGCCGGATACTTGCTATCAATTGCGACCTGCTATGACCATGGCAATCAGATATCTTTGCCGAGTGCTATGACCATGGTACTCGGCAAAAGAGGACACCTGGGAACCGATAAAGCCTTCTTTGCCGAGTGTTGTGGTCAAAACACTCGGCAAAGAAGCTACCTTTGCCGAGTGCCGCCTAGCGCACTCGGCAAAGGGACTGGTAAAGGGGTCCACTGGAGGACTCTTTGCCGAGTGCCAGTCCACTAGACACTCGGCAAAGAAGCCTCCTTTGCCGAGTGCCTACTAGAGCTCTCGGCACAGGGACTGGCGGTGGGGCCCACTGAAGCCGTCTTTGCCGAGGGCCATGGCAGAAGACACTCGGCAAAATTGGCCTCTTTGCCGAGTGCCGAGGAAGACACTCGGCAAAGGATCCGTCACCGTCACTTGGCGCCGTAACGGCGATTTTTCTTTGCCGAGTACCAAATGGGTGCCCGACAAAAAGTACTCGGCAAAGGGGCCGTTGCCGATGTACAGTTCGCGAGCGTTCTTTGCCGAGTGTTACACTCGGCAAAGCCTTTGCTGAGTGTTTTTCGGGCTTTGAGACACTCGGCAAAGGAGCTGTATCCGGTAGTGGTGCATCCATCGACATCACATCATCGACATCACATGTTCGCTTAGCTTTAATCATATCCGGCTTTAATCCGAAGCGAGGCTCACTGTCACTGTACCGGTAGTTTCACTTGGGCTTGTCCGCCTGAATGCTAGCAGTGCTTTCCGTGTTCCTAATCAAGCTAATCTCTACTACTATTAAGGCTATAAGAGTAGTCTGCCATTCCCGTGTTCTGCCATTCCTGTTCTGCAACCATTCTCATTCCCATGTCATTCACATTCTTTCCATTCCCATGTCATTCACATTCTTTGTTCTGTCTTTCTCATTCCCTCTCCCGTAAAGCTCATTCTCATTCCCATCCCCCCATACATTCCCATTCCCATCCCGCCGTACAACCCACGTCTAGCTAAAATTAAAAAAACACACATGTCCTCACACATGTCCTTAAGGGGATTTGAACCCATGACCTCTCAAGCAAAGGCCAAGAGTAGCTACCACTACACCACATGTGTTTTCATGTCTACATCTATGACAGGAAACATATCTACTACATCTCTCACCAAGCTCACTTGCTACCCTTGCATAATGCGTAGTAGTAGATAAGTATCACCAAGATTCTTGAATTATATTTTTGGATGGAGGTAATATTATTTAAAGAAGAGCTTTACATGCAATTTCTTTTGTTTGAATAATGTATTATGCTTAAATTCTCTTTTTTGCATGCGTGACATTTTTCTTCTTAATATTTTTTCCATAGATCAGACTTGTGAATCATTTTCATAAACCAACGTCAAACATGAATCCATGTTTCTTACTTGAAACCCCGAGCAAACACCATAAGCAGAAGGCACTCGTGTTGGCGTCGCTCATCGATGACGAGAAGAAGCTTGACGACTGTCAGTTCGACCTCTAAAAGCAGTCCTACGTGGTCGCATACACCGCTGTGTATGACAAGCTCCCGCGAAGCCACCACTTGAACGTGGTCCAGAGCAGCTGCATCGCGCTATCCATCGTTAAGCAGGGGGCCTCATGATTGTCGCCAACGTCGACGACTCTCGGGTTGTTCTGGACACCGCATCCGACGACGACGCCATCACGCCGTCTAGCTCATCGTCCACCTGAAGCCCAACCTACCACGTAAGTCGCTACTGACCGGACATGAATTCTTGTGCGCTGGGATGATAGACGTTGCTGACGTTGTGTGAGTGTCCTCGAACATGATGTATGTAGTGGAGTAACGCATCTGGTGGTGCAACAGCCAGGGGTACTACCTCGCTGATGAGCCCGAGGTGCACTTCGTTTGGCAGCCCAACCAAGAGTCATCAGTATTCGTCATGTCGCGCGCGTTCGACGACTACTATATCGAGGATTGTGACGTCATCTTGGCGTCGGAGGTGACGCAGAGGAGGATCAACAACAGTGACCAGTTTGTCATCCTTGCCACCGTCAGGGTAGCTTTTGTGTCAGCCTGTCTTTAATTCTCTTCGCAAACACACACACTTACCTTTTTGTTTAAGTAAGAGCGTATGGTGGTGCGTGTCTGATGACTAAAGATGTACGAGAAAATTTCTTCCAGCATGTGTGGAACATGCTCTCCAATGATGAGACCATACAAATCGTGGTGTGGCATATATCGAAGTCTGCATGATACTGATGGTTGCAATGTAGTGGTGAAACAACTAGATTAAAATAACAAAATTTATGTATGGCTAGAATCACAAATTGATTATGAAACATTTTCTCATAACAATATAACACACATTTTGTATATAAGTTATCGTAGTATACTGGTATTATATATTACCGTTGCAACGCACGGGCACTCAGCTAGTATAGTACTAATTACAAATTAGAGGCAAACTATAGGTGTCATTGTTCGGGCTTTGCAGCAGCATTTTGATTCTGTTAAGCGTAGTACTGCTAGTCGATAGAATATGCGCTGTTTCTTTGATTTTAGGAATGCTAGTCATGAACTCATGATTATTTAATTTTCAGTAACTCAGGACGTGACGACAGTAGTCATTTGCTCATGACTGTTATGAGATATATTTTTCTAGTATATCTATTTGGTGCTAGAAATATTAATATTTTGGTTTTATACATTTTGATCAAATTTCAAATACTTGAACAAACAATATATCTGAAATTATATTTTTGTTACGGAGGTAAGCGGTCGCGCTAGCTAGCTGTTACAATATTTTATGACCAATGCAAGGGGCTCGACGAACACATTCCCAAGGGACACACCCCTTGGGATGACCCCTGTCATTGTATATAAGTCTGTCTTTCCTGCAATAAAGCGAACATAACTGCCATTTGCACATTCTCTCAAATCTCGTTTTCACTGAGTTTATAACACGTTATCAACACTGCTCGCGAGAACATAGAGAAGTTGCTGTTGGAGAAAGAAGGGGAACGTCGTCGAGCACTCTGCTGCAGTTTTTCATCCCGGACGGCAACCACACCGCAGGGCACATGCTTTTGACTGTAGGCGTGTTGTCGTCGCGGCAGCGTACGCAGTGTGCCTCGACGTCGTTCTGGCCGGAGACGACATCCCTGTTCCGGCCGGTTACCCTTGCGGCAGAATACGGGACTGCGGGCCATCAGATGAGAGAAAGAAACGAGCGGCTTCAACTGGCGATGTGCGTGCAATGTACATGTCAGATACACAGATGGTCAGAATTATTACGTACCCGCGTCACTGCAGAACTTAGCAATTGGCTCTAAAAAAAGGTATGTTTCCAATTGTGAGAATCATGCAAAATTCATCATCATGGCACAACTGCCGATGGCCATCAGATGCTTCATTGTTTCGTGTCCTTGGCATCAATCACACGTGTCCTTGTGACGATTGCTCACCAGCAATCCATTATTACGGCGCTCTCGTTCCACAAGACGACAATGTCGTTTCGCGGATGATGCCGACGGTTGGCTCGTCAAGCACGCGCGCGGTGTTGCGCGGCACACTCGTCCAACACGTCGACTCGCCGCTGTCGATGGTTGCTGCCGGAGAGGAGTCCTTCTGGCAGCACGACGGGTCTCGCTGTTGCAAGGAGAAGCCGCTGTCGACGGTTGCTGCCGGAGAGGAGTCCTTCTGGCAGCACGACGGGTCTCGCTGTTGCGAGGAGAAGCCGCTGTCGACGGTTGCTGCCGGAGAGGAGTCCTTGGTCTCGCTGTTGCGAGGAGAAGCGGTGGGAAAGCAAGGACCTCGCGATGGTGAACTACCCTGCTCGGCCGGGATGCGGTAAATGCACCGCTCGTTCCCATCGCTCGCGTCGCCATGGCAGCGCAACCAGGGCCCGTGCGCCGCCGCTGGAGCCCGCACTCGCGCCCCGCCCGCGCCGTGGCCAGGTCGCCGCGTCTGCGCCAGGGCCGGGCACCCGCGCCGCGCCGCCAGGCAGCGGTTCCGCACCTGTGCATGGGGGTCGCGCGCCGCGTCTGGGGGGCTGCCCGCCCTCAGGGCCACGCCGCGCTGCTAGGGCCGCCGTGCCGAGGTTGGGCCGGCCGCGCCCAGGCCACCGCGACTGCGCCGCCGCCCACGCGAGCCGTGCCTCGCGCCGTCGGGCCGGGACCGCCGCGCAGGCGCTAGTCCGACCGCCATGGCCACGCCTAGGCTGCTCCCACGCCGTCGACGCTGGTTGATGTGGTGGGCGGTTAGGGTTTCCTAACTCTAACCGCCTAGCCTTTCTATATGGCCGACTGGGCCGCATGGGCACTGTGCCGCTGGGCTGGCCGGCTGGGCCGCCTGGGCTGTTCGGCCATATGTTTGGCTGGGCCAAATTTACTTTTTAATTTATTTTCTGTATATTTAAGTACATGACTCTATGGTTGTTTGGATCACAGTTTCAATCAGTATTTATTATCTAAATTTGAATATTTAGACTGCTGATGATATTTTTAATTGTGATACTTGTCTGTTTTTATTATAAAATAATATAGACTTGTTAGTGAATTATATTTTATTTCCATTTATAATTCACATATTTTCGACTTGCTTTTGTTTTTGCATTCTTTTATGTTTGCATGGATAATATAGCACATAAATAAGTCGAAAGTAATGGTCCTCATGCAAAATGATATTGCATTTTTGGAAAAGCATAGGGTGATGGAGTCCTAAGCACTGGCTGCACTAAATTCTTTATAGAGTTTAGTAGCCCAGAGATCGTGCTTTAGGCCGCATTTGAAATGCCTATCACTATGAGGTCTACATCTTTCGAGATGATTACCTATACGTGCTACCCAAAAAAAAAAGATCACGGACCAAGCAGGCGTCGCGGGCTATGGAGCCAGGCTGGACGCTGCAGTCATGGTGACTGCTAAAAGAATTCTTTTAATTAAGTTCTACTTAATTAAATGATGAATTCTTGCAGAATATGATGCATATATTCAACTTGGAATTAAACAACACATGATGGAGATCTAAGCTTTGGCTGCAATAAGTTCTTGGAATTTATTTGCCCTGAGACCAAGCTTCTAGACAATAAAAGGTTATTTGCCCATCAATAAGAGGTCTACATCATATGATCATGATGATTACCTATGTGTTATCCCAAGTAAATATGTAGGAGATGTGATATTGGTTATTCACCTTTATGGTGATTTCCATTTTATTTTTGAAATTTTGGTCGAGCACAGGGTAGTGGAGTCCTAAGCATTGGCTGCGGTATGTTCTTTGAATATATCAGCCCAGAGACCATACTTTCAGGCAGCAAAAGTTTTGGGCCAATTCCCTGTATGCCACTGGAAAATATACTCGTTCCTTGTATGCCACTGGCCCCACATGTCATAGACACCAAAAAATATACCTATATGTCACTCGGTGGCACACAAGGAATGAGTATAAAATCTGATGGCATATCAGAAATTTTCTCAAAAGTTTTGCCCACTACTGAGAGATCTACTCCATTGTTTCATTACATGGAGATTATCTACGTTGTGTCCACCAATTTTTCAAAAATCTATTGGTACACTTCATGTGATACCAGAATTTCTCCAACATATGAATATATGATATATTTTGCGGCTTGATAAAATGGTTAAGCCATTTGAAGGATAATTATTTAATAGAGTTTGATAAACTCGCCTAATGGGCTTAATTATCCGTAATGTTCATTGGATATGTTCATTGGATATAAAGATCATTTTTGCATAATATAGGGATTCACTTCTTCACTTTGGAGGAAGTGTGATGATCTCATTCTCTTATGGTTGTTATGAAAAGAACTAATGTGCTTTTGTGGCTTGATGTGCAAGCCCAAAATGAATAGCAAAGAAAATCATAAGACTTGTGGACTTATGAGTATGCGTCTACATTATGTTGTAGACTAACACTTTGTATTCATATTTTTTGCTTGAAAGCAAATATATAAGCACATTAATAAGGGAAGGGCAATGAGTATGACAAACTCTTTTTGTCATTACACTATACGTGATATAGTGTTGTATGCCCAGGCATCTAATCTTGTATATGAAATCCCAATAGATGCATACTACTCATGAAAGCTAAGATATGAAGTGTACTTCAATCTTCCATCTGACATAATAACAGTGGTTAGTTGTGTAAATCATGATTTGGACTAATCATGTAACATCACTTCTTTTTCTAAGAGAAGACCACTTTGTTAGATGATTTGCTTTTGAGTACCATTTAAATGATGCATGAGATTTGGTATAATCTCATAATTGATGTTGTGATAGGTTCAACTCATGCGATGTGAGTTGAACACACTCATATAATTTGAGTGTAAAAACTCATATGAATTTGAGTTAACATACTCATCGATTGGAGTTGATCACTCATGTGATTTGAGTTGAACAAACTCATCGATTAGAGTTGAACCAACTCATCAAGGGAGTTGAAGACTCATTGATTGAGTTATGCAAACTTGTACGGGAATTCTTCTAAATAAGGAAGAAACATGCAATGTGGAGAATTGAACCACAAACTCTATATATGGGGATACAAAATATTCTCATATTCCTTTGGAAAGAGGAAAGAATATTTTAACAATCGCTTCATGCGATATCATGATATGTTATTATCATATCCCCTTTGGTATTGGAAGTATCAAGGATGTGTTGAGATATCCTAATTGCTATCTTACCATATTATAGAGATATCCATATAATTCCTATCATGTGGAAACACAAAGTGATAGTGATGGATATTGCATGTGTTTCACGGAAACATTTTTTATGGATTGTATTCGACATACATCCTCTCGTACAATGTGTTGCATTTGTTAAACTTTTCATGTGATGATACTTACCATGCTGGGTAAGACTGAATTGGTAATTCCATTATTGGGATGAAATGAAAAGTTATGGACAATTCTGTTGGTCATGTTTTTCCCATAAGATGGATACTTGATGAGTATCATTGGGAATGAGATTTTAAGTCCCTCTTATCTTAAAATCTGATCTGAATTGGTTAAGTTCTTTGAATTCTTTCAAAGGAACGAGTGTGGTCCATTACATAGACGGTATGGACATTGAAGGCTTTATATGGTTATTTGGTGCATCTATATGATGACCTGAAGTGTGTCCTTCGGACAACACATGACCATTAAGTAATAATGTCTCAAGCTTGAGCACATTAGCCTCCACACTACTGAATTTACCAAATGCGCTTACAATGATGATTGTTTGTCTTGGTATTCAGAATGATATCCATAAAGGATATGATGAATCTGTGATAGATTCGAAAATTTCAGATCATTAATGACCATTAGTAATGAATTGTCATTTCCAACTGGTTATGGTTGGAGTCAGGAAGCTTTTGTACGCTCCTGACTTGTGATTAACTGCATGTACTGCATGTACAAGTTCCCCTATGATTTTTAGTACGTGGGAATCCGTGAAAGATTTCCCATGCGTAAATTGGGTATGTTCCCAACCTCACCACCGCAGCGTACATGTATGGGCACACAAAAAGCTGGGGATCTATGTGAGAATTCATTCTCCGTCGATCATTAAGTTTTAGAATCTCTTCATGAGAATCTATTTATGGCCTGTACGCTTGCTTGAATCATGAGCTTTTCCAGGCATTAGGGGGAGATTTCAAGTACCAAATAGAATGCCAGAAAATTATAATGAATGCAGTAAGCATTCAGGCTCAGGATCACGTACTAAAACTGAACCTTTGGGTTCGAATGATTTGCAAGAAGTTGCAAATTGACTGCCTTGTGCATTTACTATGAGGTGTCACTCAAATTAATCCTATGTAGAAGTGCCAGAAAGAGTGGTTAAATGGAACACCACTAAACTCCCTATTACAATGAAGTTGTAAATAAGAGGGGGAGAAGTATGGTCACAAATTGGGATTAAGATGCTTGCAAGCTACTGAAGGCTAGACCTTATGAGATAGTAAATGCAGACCAACTATTTGTTGGTAACCAACATAGTGTTGGTGGACACCTAGAGGATATGGATTATCCTATGAATGGAAGACATTCACAACCTAGCTCAGTGTGCACTGGTGATGCTAGGTTATCGGAAGCCCTTGATTCTCGTTTTGGGATTTCACGAGAAATCATAAGGGTGCATAAGAAAATGACTTCATGTCAAACTGGAGAATTGTGTTATTTAAAAAGCTACTAGTGTCGACACATACATCTCAGCAATTGTATATGCGCTCTAAGTGATCCAAAAGACTATGGCCATAGCAGAGCACGAGTATGCTCAAACTGGATCTTGTTGAGTGATACAATGTTGCAGAGATAGCCTTGCTCACCGGAAAGAAGTGTTAACTTATTTTCACTTCAAGGTATCTTACTGTGGATACAAGTTTGTTTTCATGGACTTGGAAACAATGAGGTGGTGAGAAAGCATGGCTAGTAGCAATTGGGTTTATATGCAAACCCAAGCATTATTTTAATGCTATAAATTCTCCCCTACTGTGAGTAGTAAAATTCCGATACAATAATATGGGCAGTAAATCATCTATCTTTGCAGTTGATAGATGTAGTGACAACATGTGCATATGTGGTCACTGGATTATGGTATTTATGGAGTCTTGAAGGATTCCAAATACATAATCACCAATAACAAATTTGCAATGCTTGGAAAGTCTTTGTGACTTAGAGCATCCTGGTCAAATATGGTACATTCGACCTAGTGAATCCTTCTTTCTGAAAGGATACACAAAGTATGGTATGTTTAGTGTAAATATGTGCAGCATATTTTAAACATACATTACTTATCGACGGAGTTTAAGATAGAGGATATGAATTGAAAGAGATTTCCAATTCAAAGTAAACTATCTTAAGTATCTTGGATACAAAGTTGTCCATATCCAATATATATTGAAGAAATTCAATATGAGAGAATCATTGTTATTCGATTCTTTCAGATCATGAGATGTGCTATTGTATCTTGCAAGACCATCCGGCCGGATATTGCTTTGCAAAGATTTGCTAGCTAGCAGCACATGAGATCGAGTTATGATCTCCAGGTGTACTCATGCTCTCCTTATGTTTGGATATATTGATCTTGGATATCTATAGAAGATCCCCAGGTACAAGATCAATGACATACTTCTGGTAAGTTGGACCTACTGTTTGATAAATGTCAATCAATAGAGATTAATGGTCACTTACACTAAATCATTTTATAGTACACTTCGTGGGACTATACAGAATGATATACTACATACAGAGGGTATGTGGTGGTCATGACTTTATATCATTGACCTTATTATCTATGGAGATAATATTACTTCGTGTTGTTTAGATGAAAAACAAGTTACAAACTAAGTCTCTACCTTACATCACATTTTAAATGTGTTTGAGAGCAGGTATGAGATGACTTAGTGATTCGTAGAGATCAGGGGGAGTTTCCTCTTGATCAGAAGAACTTGTTTACACATCATGTTGTATTCTTTTCTTTGCATGAGTTTTTCCCCTGTTTGGGCTTCTCATTCGAAGTTTTTAACGAGGCAACATCAACACAAGGCCTATGTCGTATCATCTATTTTTCCCGTAGAGGTTTTCAAGGATGATACATTATGACATAGTTATTGTTGTATTTTAACTAGGATATGAGTTTATATCCCTAGAGTTAAAATGAGTCAACAATAGTGTATGACCACTCTCCTTATTTTTCCCACTGGGTTTTTAAGGAGACTCAGCTGATATGTTGATTTCTTAGATTTTCTGGCAAGATTATCTTGGAGAAATATTAGCCTGAGTTATATGTCTCATCATTTATTTTCCCCACGGGGGTTTTTGAAATGATGACTATAGACATATTATTGTTCTTTGGGCTAGAGTTCCATTGGAGAACAATATCGTACCATGATTCAACTAAATCACCGAAATTATCTATAAGGATAATTGAGCTTGTGTTGTTCAGATGGAAACAGGAAAATGGAAATATTAACATCTTGCAAACAAAGTCTTGTGATGATCTTGCTGATCTATTCACAAAATCTCTACCATACTCAACGTTTTCAGAAATGTGTTGAGGCGATTGGTATGAGAAGACTTAAGTGCTTGCAAGGATCAGGAGGAGTAATTCTCCATGATATTTGACCTGTTTTATACCATCATATTACACTCTTTTCTTTGTATGAGTTTTGCCTTTTTAAGGTTTTCTCATCCAAAGTTTTTAATGAGGTAATATCAACTAAGTTATATGCTTCATCATTAACTTTTCCCCACGGGGGTTTTTATGAATGATGATTACAGACATATTTTCTTTTGGAGGTCAGTGTGAGTTCTACTCATAATCCAAAAGACATTGTGTACTCCTTATTTTTCCCACAGGGTTTTTGAGGAGATAATATCTTGGAAGACAGCTAACAGATGATCAAATAGACTTGGATTGATCAAGGGAGAGTGTTACAATATTTTATGACCAATGCAAGGGGCTCGACGAACACATTCCCAAGGGACACACCCCTTGGGATGACCCCTGTCATTGTATATAAGTCTGTCTTTCCTGCAATAAAGCGAACATAACTGCCATTTGCACATTCTCTCAAATCTCGTTTTCACTGAGTTTATAACACTAGCCACAGTGAGACACGCAATAACTTTGAAAGCGATTGTCGGCAAGCCATGCGCCTGCCACGTGGACACAATACCGATAGGAGAGCGCTGGCCGCTGGGTGAGTCGATCAGCGCACTCTAGCCGGTGATTCTTTTGACACAAACCGTCAGAAGGCACCGGGTGTCAAAACTACAGATTTCAAATGTCAAATAGAAGGTTTAAATATAAACTGATCATAGACTAATAAAAACTAATATATAATAATAATTGATAAGTAAAACTAATGTACAATTTAGGGACGTGATCTTATATGGATACCAACGACGATTTGATCGATGTGCATACATGAGGGTTACATGTGTATGATTTTTCTAGATTGAAACACCTTGGGTTTCATGGGAAAATGTGTACAACATTCCCAAGAGAGGAAACCGTCGTAACAGTTATGCTCACACGATTATTCCTTTTCATCCGGTATTCCATATTATTTAAGTCGTTCTACAATATTTAAAGGCATTCTATATTATTTAATTCATTTCATATTATTTAAGTCATTTTATATCATACGTAGGTCAGATATCGCAGGGTCGGTGGACCCAAAGCTTTCACGTTACGTTGTGACCAAACCTTTTGTTTTTTCTAAGCACATATGCGATAAATGGCAAGTTGGCGCCGCCAAATGCATGGTACTATATAGTTACGTAGTGGTTATACACACAAATACTATCTATAGTGTAATACTTAAGTAAATACGTATTGTGGTCCAATGCAAGGCGGCAGCAAGATTTTAAGAGAGTGCTGATCAGCATGACCTGCAAACTACCTTTTCTAATCTAATTAACTACTTATAAGAGCGGGCAATGCTTAATTATTAACATCCCATTCCGCATTAGGTATATGTGATTAGTTAATTACTAGTGATTAGCAAAAAGGGCGTGCACATACTGAGACACTATCATATATATATCGCCGATCAAGCTAGCAGGGGAATAATAGGCCAGCCATCGCTGTCCATCGCCGGTGGTGGCTGAGGCCTTAGAATTATTTGGAGCCAGATCGATCGGGCACGTACGGAAAATTCAATTGTTAGCCAAGCACTTCAACATGCAGTTAGGATTTCGCCGAATCTAATGATGTCACGTCACACGCAAAATGATAGATTAGATTAATCCCGAGAGGCACTGCTCCACCACTGTTAATCTTTTATTAACAAGAAAGGTACGTGGTGTGACGCGGCCTTTTGCTTTATATAAGTTCCTTGCGTACTATATGCGGAAGTCCTTTGCCATATGCATGGCTTATACGTATACATGTTTTGCTATAAGAAGTACACAAGTATCGTTAGTAGAAAAGAGCTCTAAGCTGACGGTACGTATAAATTTTTACTGACGGGTTCAGTTACCGCGTACCTGTGAAAATAAACTGTTGATTTGACCGAGCACGAGAAGTCTAAAAAAAGGTCGAGGCAATGACCGCAAAGATAAAGAAGCTAACTAAGACAAATTATAAAAATGTGCCTAAAAAATATGTGCCGGACAAACCTCTACTTACTTTTGAGAAACTAAAGAAGAGCTTCCGGCTAGTATTAAAAGGTTGCATGACTCGTACATGCGGGCATCTTCAGTTGGCATCAACGCTATTAGTGTTAATATACCAGACCATACTTTTATTGGTTTAGACCAAAATGCCTTTGTTGCATTCGAGGACATGTGGTTATTGATAAACCTTTAGAGATACTCGACGTGCAACTTGTAATATTGTTTGCATTGTAAGTGTCGTTCATACTTCCATATATATGTGTTATTATTAGTGAGCTGTATAAATTTTCAGTATCTGACATGCACGTGTGACTCGCAGAATGCAACATGATCAGCAGGAGATCTTTTACGGGACCAAGCCCAATGCTAGTGTCGGTAAAAGGGTTGGATATCTCAACCCAATACACATATCTGAGGAAAGCCACAATTTCAGAATAAGAAAAGATAATGAAGAATTAAAAGGAAAGACGGATGAAGAAGTTGAGGAGCGTATCAAGAAGCTAAAGAATGATTTTAAAGCAAGATAAGCCACCTACATAGGACACGCAATGCTTCGATTTCAAGACAGGGAATCTATAGTGGCCCCGTACAACTTTAAGTAAGTGCAATTTTGCATAAATAAAATTAATAATTTCAATACACATGCATCACAAATTTGATTTGTATAGAGACCACTGGATATGCTTCATCATTTATCCTTAGCTTGGAAAGGTGTTGGTGCTCGACTACTTGAACTATGACCCTTTGACCTATACAAAATTCCTAACCATCTTAGAGTTGTAAGACTTATATGCATGCATACTTATATCGATGAGGATTTTAGAATAACCTGGTGATTCTATTGAGATCACGAGGCATATTGGTTCTATAAGCTGCAAGGTGGAAAGTACTGTACGACGAAAAAATTTGTGCCACTAGACATCCATTATGACTAGCTGGTAAGTATGTGAATTTATGAGTACATATCATACGCAATGTTGCAACTAAATAACCAATCTCCCATTATGTAGTGCGACAACCAACCATAAGGATCAATCCTATATGGGTTCTATGTGTGCGAGTTCATGATAGTGAACGGATGATACATCACAAACCCTGCCTAGGTATTATTAGTAATAATCATGTATGCATTTATGTCATTAAAAATGCAAATGTGTTATCGAGTGTAAATAGATGATGTTTATAAACTTCCTTTACAGGAATTTCAACGAGGAAAGCCGAAGAACTTGACGAAAGGTGCATTGTATGGCATAGTTGAGGACCTATGCACATTCATATTGAAAGAGGTCATTCCCGTTGAAAGGAAATATCACAATCCTACCGGTACATTAGCTAGGCCAGAGTATAGAATACTCACAGAAATTAGTAGACTATCTCTTAGCCGAGATAGTTATTAGAGCTTAGGTGAAAACTTTGATGTATAGAATGTGTGATGGTTGTAAACACAAGACATTGATGTATATAAATGTATGATAGAGTTTAATTCCATGTTGATTTCAATATCAATTCATCGCCTGGACCTATTCATCACCTAGGATGATGGACCAAACATATTCATCACCTAGGGTGATGGACCAAACATTCCATCGCCTGGACCTACGGCGCGCCAGTCCGACAAAGCCTGCGCCCCCTGCATGGCTCGGCTCCCTTCACGCCACGTGTGGCTCCTTTTCCCGCGGCTTCCTTCATGCGCCAGCTCGGCTCCCTTTCACGCTCGCGCGGCTCGACTCCCTTTGCCCAGTAAAACATTAAGTCATTTTTCGGGGAAACATTATGTCATTCTTGTTTTTCAGAAAAACATTAAGTCATTTTCAGAGAAATATGAAGTCATTTTTATTGTTCAGCCATTCTTCGTGTTTTCTTAGACATTTTTTTATTTTTCAGTAATTCCGGATTCTAGGAAACATTAAGTCATTTTTCATGTCTTCTCAAACATTCCTTGTTTTTTAGTTCAGTCATTGTAGGCAACATTAAGTCATTCAATTTTTCAGGCAACATTATTAAGTCATTAAGTGTAATGAAACATAAAGTCATTTTGAGTGCATTAAGTCATTTGAGCGCGTATGGGAGGCGGCTCGCTCGGTCGGCCGCGGGACGCGAGCTGGCGCGCGGGGCCGGCTCGTCGGTTACACACACGGGGCGCTAGGTCAGGTCTAGGTGATGGACCTCTGGTCTATCACCCTATGTGATGAATAGATCTGCCATATATATATATATATATATATATATATATATATATATATATATATATATTTGTGTGTGTAAATGTATATAAAATTTAGTTATGTTTGAAAACTTGAAAAAAGGCAGGAAAACTACCACTAACAGCTTAATAAAAAACTGCATGTGGAAATTGTATTTCCACTGACGGTTTTATTAAGAAAACCGCTAGTGGAAAGCAATTTCCACTGGTGCTCCAGTGGCGGTTCTAAAATAATCACAAGTGCAAATGTCGTTTTCCACTGGCCCATAGCACCAGCGACACTGAAAAACACCAGTGCAAATAGTTCTAGAACCGCCGTTATAGATCTTCTGTGGACTAGTGTGATCTACCAATTTAGTAGTAAAACTGATGCGGTTAATTTGTAGGTTCACACTATCCATGGTTCTCAACATGAAATTATAGGTGGTGTTTGGTTCTCCATAGATTTTGAGAAGTTGCATACCGCAAAAAATCCAATATAAATTCTATTATCAATCTGTCGGCGTTTCGACCCTGGGGGGTCCTTGGACCGACGAGTAAATTGTCGCCGCGTGTCCCAGCCCAGATGGGTCGGCGCGAGGCGGAGCACGAAGGGGGGTAGACGAGAGGGAGAAAAGGGGAGAACTCGCGGCCTCTGTGTTGCCCTGCGCCTAGGTCGGGTGCGCTTGCAGTAGGGGGTTACAAGCGTCCGTGCGGGGGGGAGAGCGAGGGACTCTACGCGTCGCCCCGTCCTCCCGCGCGGCCAACCTTCTCGTAAGAGAGTCCTGGACTTTCCTTTTATAGGCGTAAGGAGAGGGTCCAGGTGTACAATGGGGGGTGTAGCAGTGCGCTATCGTGTCTAGCAGAGAGGAGCTAGTGCCCTAAGTACATGCCGTCGTGGCAGCCAGAGAGGTTTTGGCACCCTGTTCATGTGATGTCGTGGCCGTCGGAGGAGCGTTGGAGCCTTATAGAAGGATAGCTGTCAGGGCTGTCGAGTCCTTGCTGACGTCTCTTTGCTTCCGTAAGGGGCTGAGAGCCGCCGTCGTCAAGGAGCACGTGGGGCGCCATCATTATCTGTTTTTTGGGGCGAGCCAGATGGGACGCCGGTCCTGTTACCCGTAGCCTGAGCTAGCTGGGGATAGGGTAATGATGGCCCCCCTGTGACGTGGTCGGTCCGAGCCCTGGGTCAGGCGAGGCGGAGGCTCCTCCGAGGTCGGGGTCGAGTCGGTCTTCCGAGGTCGTGTCCGAGCCCCGGGTCGGGCGAGGCGGAGTTCGTCGTCTTCCGGGGCCGAGCCCGAGTCCGAGCCCTGGGTCGGGCGAGGCGGAGTTCGTCGTCTTCCGGGACCGAGCCCGAGTCCGAGCCCTGGGGTCGGGCGAGGCGGAGTTCGTCGTCTTCTGGGGCCGAGCCCGAGTCCAAGCCCTGGGGTCAGGCGAAGCGGAGTTCGTCGTCTTCCGGGGCCGAGCCCGAGTCCGAGCCCTGGGGTCGGGCGAGGCAGAGTTTCCTATGGCGCCTGAGGCCGGACTTGGCTGCTGTCAGCCTCGCTCTGTCGGGTGGCACAGCAGTCGGAGCGACGCAGACGGCGCTGTCTTCTTGTCAGGCCGGTCAGTGGAGCGGCGAAGTGACTGCGGTCACTTTCGGCTCTGTCGACTGAAGGGCGCATGACAGGATAAGATGTCAGGCCATCCTTGCATTGAATGCTCCTGCGATTCGGTCGGTTGGTGTGGCGATCTGGCCAAGGTTGCTTCTTGGCGAAGACGGGGCCTCGGGCGAGCCGGAGGTGTGTACGTCGCTTGAGGGGGTCCTCGGGCGAGACGTGAATCTTCCGGGGTCGGCTGCCCTTGCCCGAGGCTGGGCTCGGGCGAGGCGAGGTCGTGTCCCTTGAGTGGACCGAGCCTTGGCTTAATCGCACCCATCAGACCTTTGCAGCTTAGTGCTGATGGGGGTTACCAGCTGAGATTAGGAGTCTTGGGGGTACCCCTAATTATGGTCCCCGACAGTAGCCCCCGAGCCTCGAAGGGAGTGTTGATACTCGCTTGGAGGCTTTTGTCGCACATTTTTGCAAGGGGACCGGCCTTCCTCGGTTGCCTTTCGTTCCGATGGGTGCGCGCGAGCGCACCCGCCGGGTGTAGCCCCCGAGGCCTCGTAGGAGTAGTTTGACTCCTCCGAGTTCTTAGTATGTTTCGTAATGCTTCGGCCGGTCTAGCTGCTCCCTCATGCGAACTGGCCGTAGCCCGGGTGAACAGTCGAGTCCCAAGTTCTCGGGCTGGTATGTTGACGCTGTCAACGGTTTGGCCGGAGCCGGGTTTGCGAGAGCAGCCCCCGAGCCTCCGCACAGAGCGAGAGGATGGTCAGGGACAGACTCGGCTTTTTACATACGCCCCTGCGTCGCCTTTCCACAAGGAGGAGGGGGGAAAGCGCCATGTTGCACTCGGAGGGCGCCGAACATGGTGTCTCTAGTGAGTTGCTAACGGGTAATCCGAGTGGATGCCCGTGCCCCATTTGTTAGGGGTCGGCTAGTGGCCCGGAGGCGCGCTCCAAAAGTACTTGCGGGTGACTTGCCGGACTCGGTCCCCTTTTGACGGGGTCCGAGGGCTCGATGCCTCCCTCTGGTGGGATTCCGTTACAAAATCGTTCCCGTTGGTCTTGGAAATGTCCTAGGGTACCTCGGGAGCGCAGCCCGAGCCTCGATTATGTATCGAACGTACCCAGGGTCATCCCTCGCTCTGCGTCTGAGGCGGCTGTCGAACCCTTCGGGGGCCAGCCTTCGAACCCCTGATCAGTAGTGGGCGTGGAGCCCGAGTGGCCTGAGGCGGCCGTTGAACCCTTTCGAGGGGCCGGCCTTCGAACCTCTGACCAGTAGTGGGCGCGGAGCCCGAGCGCTCTGAGGCGGCTGTTGAACCCTTCCGAGGGGCCAGCTCTTGAACCTCTGATCAGTAGGGGGGCTCGGGGCCCGCTTCCTTCATGGAGAAGGATCCCTTTTAGAGTATGCCCTTTTCCGACCCCTGAGGCAAGAGAGAGAAAGAGGAAGTGAAAAGGATACGAAATCGAATGACGTGGCGCACCTTTTTTGACGCGGTCATTATGGCGGAGGTGAAGCGTCGCCTGCTTCGCCTGCCAAAGGTGCCGCCTGTCCTGCCGCAGAGTTAATGCGACGGGACGAGTGGTTCGCGGGGCGGCCGTTGCGCGTGCGTGAGCCGTTCGAGGAACGGAACGCGGACGTGTCGTCTTCCGCCGTGGGAGAAGGTCCTTTCGCTATCCCAGGAGGAGACGTGAGCTTGCTGACGACTCGACTGCCGCTTCCGCCCGCCTGCCACCGCCATTACTGCCGACCCATTTCTGGCCATATCGACCGTCGCGCCCTCTCCCGCGGCTGACCGGCCCGTGACCGATGTGCTCGGTTGGCACTGTCGGGTCATGCGCAGGGTCGCCTCGAGTCACGGTACTGGTTCCGCAGTCGAGAAGGCGTGGTACTGGCGCGAGTGGCGGTGCAGTTTTTTGCACGTAGTAACCGGCGCGCCGGTTACATGACGTGTGGGCCTGGGCCTCCACGCTGGATGCGTCGAAGTCGAAAGGGTGCATCCCCCTGGGTGCGGTTGCACGCCGCCTGCATGGCGGCCCGCCCTTTCACCCGCTGGCCTAGGCGAAAGTGGAGGAGTGCTTGTAGCCGCTGGGTCGTTGCGCGCACCGTGGGCGGCGGTTTGGCCCTGTCTGCCCGGCGCCAGCTTGCATGACGCGCGGGGCCCAGCCCCCATGTCGTAGGGGGAGGACCTTGGAGCGTGTTGGAGACGACTCAGCCCGCGACGGCTGAGGACGCAAGTGGAGAGAGTTGCCTTTAAAAGGAGGGTGACCCCCTCGAAAGGCAACCATGTCTTCGCGCTCTCCTCATGCGTTGTGTCTTTCCACCTTTCGAGCCCCCATACGGGTGGCGCCCATGGTTCTTCCGCCTCGTCGTCGTTGGGGGAATGCTACTTCGCGAAAATTGGTACCTTTCAGCCATCGTTCGGCTTCAAGGATTTTCGTCAGGCAGCCCGGCTGCTTCCCCTCGCCGGTGATTACCCAAGACGGTGACCACCAGTTCTGGGGTGGGGAGAAGCAAGCCGGGCCGCGATCTTGGTCCCGCCCTCAGCTTCAAGGATCTTCGTCATCCTGGCTGGGGCGGAGGCCGGGCTGAGCCGGGGCTCTACCTCCTGCATGGGTCGGCCGGCCACCTCTTCTTCTAGCTTCTGGTGGTGAAAACCATCCTCCAGCTCTGCGGAGGAGGCGTCCTCCAGCCATGCCGGGGGAGGCAAAATGTTGCTGCCTAGATAGGATGCAACATTCCGTCCTCTGTCCTTGCTTTCGTGGCGAGGACGCGAACGAGGGCCTTCCGGTGGCTGCGTCTGTCCTGGGACCATGGCTGCTGCTGCAGAGGTCGCTGGCGAGTCGCCCGGAGCTTGTCGCCCCGCAGGCTCTCCGGTGTGGAGGTTGTTCATACCCGCGGGGGCGGAACCGGAGTTCCGTTTGTAATGGCACCTTGAGCGCTGGTGTATGTCATTGTGGCTGTCGAGGCCTGAACATGTATGTATCTTTTGGCATGAAGCCGTGTTTTTCCCTCATTCCGAGCACTAGGACTCGCCTGTCAGCTAACCGAACCGCTTCACCAAGTGTGAGTTGCCTCGTGCGAAGGCAATGAGTGAGGTATCCGTATCCCGGAGGCATAGGAGTCCCTCGGCTCAGTCGGCCTTGCCGCCCGAGGCTTCTCTTGCTTAGTTAAAGGAAACCCTCGGTCGCTCTTCGATGAGCCAAAGCCGGAGGCAGCGGTATCAGCATGGACAGAGGTAGAGTTGGCTCGGAAAGGAGACTTCGTCGGCCGGAGCCTGACCAGGCCGTCCACTGGCGGGACCGGCGCTGGGGTCGAGTTGCCGAGGCCATGGGCCGGGCTGATGTCCTTGGGGGACAGTTGGCTGAGGCTTCGGGGTGACCGGCCGAGCCGTCTGCTCGAGCCGGACTCCTGGAGGAGACCCTGGTGGCGATGGCCCAGGCGTGGTGCTGACGTCGTCCTTTGGAGCGGAGATCCTCCGACTGTGTCGCCATTCGAGGCTCGGTCGGACTTCGGCGAAGGTGGTGTTGACGTCGAGGGTGCTGCTGCTCCCCCTCCATTGAGGTCCGAACCTGCAGGATCGGTTTACCTTGTAGTATGCGTATGTTTTCTGCGGCCGCCGAGGCCTAAACATACTGTCGTTATGTTGTAAAGCTGCGTTTCTTTTTCCCTTTGTTTCGGGTATCAAGACTTATTCGTCGGTAACAGAATTGTTTGTTCGAGCGAGAGTTACTTTTCACGGAAGGTGATGAGTGAGGTATCCGTATCCCGGAGGCATAGGAGTCCCTTGGCTCGATCGGCCTTGCCACTTACGTGTACTCTTACTCGTCTGTAGGATTCTGCTAACGATGTAGTCGAGAAGACCAAAAACCATTTCGGCAGAAAGGTCTTGAGCATTAAGACTTGTTCGATCGGCGGAATCGCTTATCCGAGCGTGAGTTACTTATCACAGAAGGTGATAAGTGAGGTATCCGTATCCCGAAGGCGTAGGAGTCCCTCGGCTTGGTCGGCCTTGGCTGCTTACGTGTACTCCGTCGTTTTCAGGACCCCACTTTTGAAGTAGTCAAAAAGCACGAAAGACGTTCTGGCAGAAAGACTTTTTCCAAGGAAAATTTTGACGCAGAGGGGGTTCCCCACTTCTAGCCCCCGAGGGAGGGTCGGGCTTTGTTGAGGCAAGGCCGACGCTTCTTGATGGTTAGACTTTGAACGTGAACGAGGTGTACGAACGACTGGAAAGCATCTTAAGGGTAGAAGCGACGTAGCTGTCGGATGTTCCAAGCATTGTTGTAGACCTCGCCTTGGCTGTTGGCCAGCCTGTATGTCCCGGGCTTCAGAACCTTGGCGATGACGAACGGCCCTTCCCAGGGAGGCGTGAGCTTGTGCCGCCCTCGGGCGTCTTGTCGCAGCCGAAGCACCAGGTCGCCTGCTTGGAGGTCTTGGGACCGAACCCCTCGGGCGTGGTAGCGTCGCAGGGACTGCTGGTACCGCGCCGAGTGTAGTAAGGTCATGTCCCGAGCCTCATCGAGCTGGTCCAATGAGTCTTCTCGGTCGGTCTGGTTTCTTCGGTCGTCGTACGCCCTCGTCCTCGGGGAACCGTATTCTAACTCCGTGGGCAAGACAGCCTCGGCCCCATAGACTAGAAAGAACGGTGTGAAGCCCGTGGCTCGGCTCGACGTTGTCCTCAGACTCTAGACCACCGAGGGGAGTTCCTTCATCCATCGCCTGCCGAACTTGTGGAGGTCGTTGTAGATCCTCGGCTTGAGTCCTTGCAGAATCATGCCGTTGGCACGTTCCACCTGCCCATTCGTCATGGGGTGAGCCACCGCGGCCCAGTCCACCCGGATGTGGTGATCCTCGCAGAAGTCCAGGAACTTTCTGCCGGTGAACTGGGTGCCGTTGTCGGTGATGATGGAGTTCGGGACCCCAAAGCGATGGATGATGTTGGTGAAGAATGCCACCGCCTGTTTGGACCTGATGCTGTTCAGGGGTCGGACCTCGATCCACTTGGAGAATTTGTCGATGGCGACCAGCAGGTGCGTGTAGCCCCCGGGTGCCTTCTGCAAGGGACCGACGAGGTCCAGTCCCCACACGGCAAATGGCCAGGTGATGGGTATTATCTGCAGAGCCTAAGCGGGTAGGTGGGTCTGCCTTGCGTAGAATTGACACCCTTGGCAGGCGCGGACAATCCTAGTGGCGTCGGCCACCGCGGTCGGCCAGTAGAAACCTTGTCGGAAGGCGTTTCCAACAAGGGCTCGGGGCGCTACGTGATGACCGCAAGCCCCCGAGTGTATTTCTCGTAAGAGCTCCTGGCCTTCGGCGATGGATATGCACCACTGGAGGATGCCGGATGGGCTGCGGTGGTAGAGCTCCTTTCCGTCACCTAGTAAGACGAACGACTTGGCGCGCCGCGCCAGTCGCCGAGCCTCGGCTCGGTCGGGGGGTAGCTCTCCTTGGTGGAGATATTGCAGGTACGGGGTCTACCAGTTTCGATTAGGCTGGACCCCACTCCGCCCTTCCTCGATGTGCAGTGCCTCACCCTCGGGGGCCGAGTGTGCCTCGGGCCGAGCCGAGGGCGCCTCGGGCTGTGCTGAGGGTGCCTCGGGTTGGGCTGAGGCCTTCTTAGGCTCGGGCGTGTCGTCAGTCTTGACTGAGGGTTGATGTAGGTCTCGGGAGAAGATGTCCAGGGGAACCGTTGTCCGCCCTGAGGCTATCTTAGCCAGCTCGTCCGCAGTCTCGTTGTGTCGTCGGGCGATGTGGTTGAGCTTGAGCCCGTAGAACTTGTCCTCCAGGCACCGAACCTCATCGCAGTAGGCTTCCATCTTCGGGTCACGGCAGTGGGAGTTCTTCATAACTTGGTCGATGACGAGCTGCGAGTCGCCGCGAGCATCGAGGCGTCGGACCCCTAGCTCAATGGCGATGCGCAACCCGTTGACCAGAGCTTCATACTCAACCACGTTGTTGGATGCCGGGAAATGGAAGCACAGTACGTAGCGTAGGTGTTTCCCGAGGGGCGAGATGAAGAGCAGGCCCGCGCCTGCCCCTATTTTCATCAGCGACCCATCGAAAAACATGGTCCAGAGTTCCGACTGGATCGGAGCCGCGGGGAGCTGGGTGTCGGCCCATTCAGCCACAAAGTCTGCCAAGACTTGGGACTTGATGGCCTTCCGAGGGGCGAACGAGATCGTCTCGCCCATGATTTCCACCGCCCACTTTGCAATCCTACCCGAGGCCTCTCGACACTGGATGATCTCCCCCAGGGGGAAGGATGACACCACAGTCACTGGATGCGACTCGAAGTAGTGTCGCAACTTCCACCGCGTCAGGATCACCGTGTACAGCAGCTTCTGAATTTGCGGGTAGCGGATCTTGGTCTCGGATAGTACCTCACTGATGAAGTAAACCGGCCTCTGGACGGGCAATGCATGGCCTTCTTCTTGTCTCTCAACCACGATCGCGGCGCTGACCACCTGAGTGGTAGCGGCGACGTAGATCAAGAGGGCTTCTCTGGCGACGGGGGGGGGCACCAAGATGGGCGCGTTCGTAAGGAGTGCCTTCAGGTTCCCGAGGGCTTCCTCGGCCTCGGAGGTCCAAGTGAAGCACTCGGTCTTTCTTAAGAGGCGGTACAGAGATAGGCCTCTTTCGCCGAGGCGCGAGATGAAACGGCTCAGAGTCGCAAGGCATCCCATGACCCTCTGTACGCCTTTCAAGTCCTTGATGGGCCCCATGTTGGTGATGGCCGTGATTTTCTCTGGGTTGGCCTCGATGCCCCGCTCGGAGACGATGAACCCCAAGAGCATGCCTCGGGGGACTCCGAAGACACACTTCTCGGGATTGAGTTTTACGCCCTTTGCCTTGAGACACCGGAATGTCGTTTCAAGGTCGGAAAGGAGGTCGGAGGCTTTCCTCGTCTTGACTACGATGTAATCGACATAAGCCTCGACCGTTCGACCAATGTGTTTGCCGAACACGTGGTTCATGCACCTTTGGTACGTCGCACCCGCATTCCTCAAACCAAATGGCATAGTAACATAGCAGTACATGCCAAAAGGTGTGATGAAAGAAGTCGCGAGCTGGTCGGACTCTTTCATCCTGATTTGGTGACACCCTAAGTAGGCATCGAGGAAAGACAGGGTTTCGCATCCCGCAGTGGAATCCACGATTTGATCGATGCGAGGCAGAGGATAGGGAACTTTTGGGCATGCTTTGTTTATACCAGTGTAGTCTACACACATCCGCCATTTCCCTCCTTTCTTTCTCACAAGCACGGGGTTGGCAAGCCATTCGGGATGGAATACCTCTTTGATGAACCCTGTGGCCATCAGCTTGTGGATCTCCTCGCCTATGGCTCTGCGCTTTTCTTCATCGAATCGGCGCAGAGGTTGCTTCACGGGTCGGGCTCCAGCTCGGATATCCAGCGAGTGCTCGGCGACATCCCTCGGTATGCCAGGCATGTCCGAGGGACTCCATGCGAAAACTTTGGCGTTTGCGTGGAGAAAGTCGACGAGCACTGCTTCCTATTTGGGGTCGAGCTCGGAGCTGATCCGGATCTGCTTGGAGGCGTCGTTGCTGGGATCGAGAGGGACGGACTTAACCGTCTCCGCTGGCTCGAAGTTGCCGGCATGGCGCTTCACGTCTGGCGCCTCCTTGGGGAGGCTCTCCAGGTCGGCGATGAGGGCCTCGAATTCGGCGAGGGCCTCGGCGTACTCCACGCACTCTACGTCGCATTCGTACGCGTGTCGGTACGTGGGGCCGACGGTGATGACCCCGTTGGGGCCTGGCATCTTGAGCTTGAGGTAGGTGTAGTTGGGGACGGCCATGAATTTGGCGTAGCATGGCCTCCCCAGTACCGCGTGGTAGGTTCCTCGGAACCCAACCACTTCGAACGTGAGGGTTTCCCTTCTGAAGTTGGAGGGAGTACCGAAGCAGACGGGCAGATCGAGTCGTCCGAGGGGTTGGACGCATTTCCCGGGGATGATCCCGTGAAAAGGCGCCGCACCGGTCCGGACCGAGGACAGATCGATCTGCAGGAGCTCGAGGGTCTCGGCGTAGATGATGTTGAGGCTGCTGCCTCCATCCATGAGGACCTTAGTGAGCCTGACGTTGCCGATGACGGGGTCGACAAGGAGCGGATATTTCCCCGGGCTCGGCACGCGGTTGGGGTGATCGCCCTGGTCGAAGGTGATGGGCTTGTCGGACCAGTCTAGGTAGACCAGCGCCACCACCTTCACCGAGCAGACCTCCCAACGCTCTTGCTTGCGGTGCCGAGCCGAGGCATTCGCCACTGGCCCACCGTAGATCATGAAGCAGTCGCGGACCTCGGGGAACTCCTCTGCCTAGTGATCCTCCTTCTTGTCGTCGTGGGGGGCCCTGCCACCCTCCGCAGGTGGCCTGGCCCTGTGGAAGTGACGCCGAAGCATGGCACATTCCTCAAGGGTGTGCTTGACGGGTCCCTGATGATAGGGGCATGGCTCCTTGAGCATCTTGTCGAATAGATTGGCGCCTCCGGGAGGTTTCCGAGGGTTCTTGTACTCAGCGGCGGCGACAAGGTCCGTGTCGGTGGCGT
Source organism: Zea luxurians (assembly GCA_029449295.1). Classification (NCBI taxonomy): domain Eukaryota; kingdom Viridiplantae; phylum Streptophyta; class Magnoliopsida; order Poales; family Poaceae; genus Zea; species Zea luxurians. The sequence continues at coordinate 163,558 of JAOPSE010000922.1, forward strand.
TGCGTTTCGCTTGCAACTTCTTCTTGCCTTTCTTCTTGGTGCCGCGCTGAGCGGACACCTCGGGAACATCTTCCGGCTGGCGGCCCTGGGGCTACTTGTCCTTCCGGAAGATGGCCTCAACCGCCTCCTGGCCAGAAGCGAATTTGGTGGCGATGTCCATCAGCTCGCTCGCCCTGGTGGGGGTCTTGCGACCCAGCTTGTTCACCAGGTCACGGCAGGTGGTGCCTGCGAGGAACGTGCCGATGACATCCGAGTCGGTGACGTTGGGCAGCTCGGTGCGCTGCTTTGAGAATCACCAGATGTAGTCCCGGAGAGACTCTCCCGGCTGCTGGCGGCAGCTTCGGAGATCCCAGGAGTTCCCAGGGCCCACATACGTGCCCTAGAAATTACCGGCAAAGGCTTGGACCAGGTCGTCCTAGTTGGAGATCTGCCCCGGAGGCAGATGCTCCAGCCAGGCCCGAGTGGAGTCAGAGAGGAACAGGGGGAGGTTGCGGATGACAAGGTTATCATCGTCCGTTCCACCCAGTTGGCAGGCCAGCCGGTAGTCCGCGAGCCACAGTTCCGGCCTTGTCTCCCCCGAGTACTTTGTGATGGTAGTCGGGGTTCGGAACCGGGTCGGGAACGGCGCCCGTCGTATGGCTCGGCTGAAAGCCTGCGGGCCGGGCGGTTCAGGCGAGGGGCTCCGATCCTCCCGCTGTCATAGTGTCCCCCACGCCTGGGGTGGTAGCCTCGGCGCACCCTCTCGTCGAGGCGGGCTTGATGGTTGCGGTGGTGGTGCTCGTTGCCGAGTCGTCCCGGGGCTGCAGGCGCTGTGTTGCGCGTGCGCCCGGTGTGGACCGAGGCTTCCCGCACGAATCGGGAAGTCGCGGCGCGGTGCTCCGAGGGGTATCCCCGCCTTCGGGAGGCAGAGCTCTTGGCCCGTCGGACCGCGGCATCCTCCAGGAGATTCTTGAGCTCTCCCCGGATCCACCGCCCTTCAGTGGTTGATGGTTCCGGCATCGCGCGGAGAAGTATCGCTGCTGCAGCCAGGTTCTGGCCGACCCCACTGGAAGCCAGTGGCGGCCTTGCCCTGACGTCGTTGGCGATGCGGAGCTGGATGCCCTGGGGTAGATGACGCGCTTCTCCGGCCGGAGCTTGGTCTACCCATTCCTGCCCGATGTTTCGGCAGAGCGGCTCAAGTGTTCCTGCCCCCTCGTCGAGCCTGGCCTACATCTCGCGGATTTGCTCGAGCTGTGCGTCCTGACCCCCCGCAGGGACTGGGACCACAGCTAGCTCCCGAAGGATGTCAATGCGAGGCGCAGGCCTAGGGGGATCACCGTTTTCCGGTATACCAAGATGGTTGCCCTCGCCGGGACCCCCTAGATCGACGTGGAAACATTCACGACTTGGGCCGCTGTCTCCGTCGCCGAAGCTGTGGCTACCGTCGGAACAATCGGAAAGGCAGTAGTCGCATGCGGTCATGAAGTCTCGCATGGCACTGGGGTTACCGAGCCCGGAGAAATCCCAACCAAAGTCGGGCTCGTCATCTTCCTCGGAACCCGAGGGTTCGTAGGTCGAGACGGCCGTCAGCCGGTCCCAGGGTGACCGCATATGATACCCTGGAGGGCTGGTGCATGCCTCTATGAAGGCTTCCACCAAAGCGGGGTCGCTTGGTGGGTCGAGGCCGAATCCAAAAGGCATGAGACGGGAGTCGGTCGGTACATCTTGGTCGACAGGTGGGTGACGTTGTCACATCAGGGGCGGACTGCACCGTCGTCTCAAGTACGAGGGTGACGCCCAGCAAGTCCTTCGCGAGCGTGCTGGCGTCGTCCGTCCGCTTGGAGTTGGTGTGTTGCGGGGAAACGGCGCTCGTCTTCGTCTTAGATGCGAGGTCGATGCCCGACGTGTCCCCCGTCGGGGCGCCGGCGCCGTCGACTCGCTCGACAGCCGATGAGGTGCCGCCTCCTGCTTGGCCATGGTTGCCCCGCCTCCTCCTCCTCCGGCGGGGGAGGTGACGGGACAAACTCGGACGCCGTTCTTCCGCCTCGTGGGGAAGACGTCGTCGATTCCGCCGCCGGTGGGCGGGTTGTCGGCCGCCATTGTCGCTGTCGCGCGGCGGAGGAAGGAGTATCATGTCGTAGCTGCCGTCGAGGGACATGAACTCAAGACTCCCGAAATGGAGCACCGTCCCGGGTTGGAAAGGTTGCTGGAGACTACCCATCTGGAGCTTGACGGGGAGCTGTTCGTCAACACGCAGCAGGCCCCTACCTGGCGCGCCAACTGTCGGCGTTTCGACCCCGGGGGTCCCTGGACCGACGAGTAAATTGTCGCCGCGTGTCCCAGCCTAGATGGGTCGGCGCGAGGCGGAGCACGAAGGGGGTAGACGAGAGGGAGAAAAGGGGAGAACCCGCGGCCTCCGTGTTGCCCTGCGTCCAGGTCGGGTGCGCTTGCAGTAAGGGGTTACAAGCGTCCGCGCGGGGGGGAGAGCGAGGGACTCTACGCGTCGCCCCGTCCTCCCGCGCGGCCAACCTTCTCGTAAGAGAGCCCTGGACTTTCCTTTTATAGGCATAAGGAGAGGGTCCAGGTGTACAATGGGGGGTGTAGCAGTGCGCTATCGTGTCTAGCAGAGAGGAGCTAGTGCCCTAAGTACATGTCGTCGTGGCAGCCAAAGAGGTTTTGGCACCCTGTTCATGTGATGTCGTGGCCGTCGGAGGAGCGTTGGAGCCTTACGGAAGGACAGCTGTCGGGGCTGTCGAGTCCTTGCTGACGTCACTTTGCTTCCGTAAGGGGCTGAGAGCCGCCGTCGTCATGGAGCACGCAGGGCGCCATCATTATCTGTTTTCCGGGGCGAGCCAGATGGGACGCCGGTCCTATTACCCGTAGCTTGAGCTAGCTGGGGATAGGGTAATGATGGCCCCCCTTGTGACGTGGTCGGTCCGAGCCCTGGGTCAGGCGAGGCGGAGGCTCCTCCGAGGTCGGGGTCGAGTCGGTCTTCCGAGGTCGAGGTCGTGTCCGAGCCCCGGGTCGGGCGAGGCGGAGTTCGTCGTCTTCCGGGGCCGAGCCTGAGTCCGAGCCCTGGGGTCAGGCGAGGCAGAGTTCGTCGTCTTCCGGGGCCGAGCCCGAGTCCGAGCCCTGGGGTCGGGCGAGGCGGAGTTCGTCGTCTTCCGGGGCCGAGCCCGAGTCTGAGCCCTGGGGTCGGGCGAGGCAGAGTTCGTCGTCTTCCGGGGCCGAGCCCGAGTCCAAGCCCTGGGGTCAGGCGAAGCGGAGTTCGTCGTCTTCCGGGGCTGAGCCCGAGTCCGCGCCCTGGGGTCGGGCGAGGCGGAGTTTCCTATGGCGCCCGAGGCCGGACTTGGCTGCTGTCAGCCTCGCTCTGTCGGGTGGCACAGCAGTCGGAGCGACGCAGGCGGTGCTGTCTTCTTGTCAGGCCGGTCAGTGGAGCGGCGAAGTGACTGCGGTCACTTTCGGCTCTGTCGACTGAAGGGCGCATGACAGGATAAGATGTCAGGCCATCCTTACATTTAATGCTCCTGCGATTCGGTCGGTTGGTGTGGCGATCTGGCCAAGGTTGCTTCTTGGTGAAGACGGGGCCTCGGGCGAGCCGGAGGTGTGTACGTCGCTTGAGGGGGTCCTCGGGCGAGACGTGAATCTTCTGGGGTCGGCTGCCCTTGCCCGAGGCTGGGCTCAGGCGAGGCAAGGTCGTGTCTCTTGAGTGGACCGAGCCTTGGCTTAATCGCACCCATCAGGCCTTTGCAGCTTAGTGCTGATGGGGGTTACCAGCTGAGATTAGGAGTCTTGGGGGTACCCCTAATTATGGTCCCCGACACAATCTGCGTTGAGATTATGGCACAAAATCCAATACATAATTTTAGCCCCTCAATCATCTCCAATCCCCTTGCTCTCAAACAAGTGCACCATAACGCCGGTTTGATTCGCTACTGTGTAGCGCCAGCATGCATGCATGCAAACAGTAGCAAAATATATATGTTCACAAATCTAAACATCTCCTGTTGTACATGGTGGTTCTAACATTTTTCACAAATCTTATATCTCTTTGGAGTTTTATAAACTATAGGAGAGATATATAAGTTTTGTCAATCAATTTACTTTAATTTCAAAACAAAAATTGTACATCTCGAGGAGTTATACAACTTTGTTTTTATTTTTTATTTAAATTAATTTACTTGCTTCAAAATGTGATTTAAAGATTATCTTTACATAGTGTCAAATAAAAAACTCGACAAAGAAACTATTTAACAAGTAAAAAACACTCAACAAAAAGGTTTTTGCCTTCTGTAAAAAAACACTCGATAATTAAAGAAGGTTTTTGTGGAGTGTCGAAAAAAACTCAGTAAAATAACTCTTTGTCTAATATTTCTTTGTAACTGACCTTTTTTTTGTTTGGTACTCAGAAAAAAAAAACTTCTTTACCGAGCGGTAGTGATGCATAGCAGAATATGTTACGTATGTACGTACGACAGTGTCGTCGTAAACTAAACATAGAAACAAACGTTAAATATAAGTTATCTTTCGCGCCATCAACAAGACACAACATTTTTTATCTCTCTCTGTCGCGAGTGTTGAGAAGGACGCCGGTCGAAGAAAATAAAAAGAGAGCAAATCTGCATGCGCTCTGTTGACCGATATTTTTAGCCGGTAGGCAGGAGGTCACATCGATCACTCACCAGATCCAGGCCACAAGAATTCTGTGCTAATGATACCCTCGATAGGTGGTGCTGTTTTTTTTGTTTATTAGTGATAAACGGAGCTTATCGTATCTAAAGATATTGTACTTTACAATCTAATCGATGTTGCATGTCCTCTCACGACCGATATCAAAATCTCTAGTGAAAGCGCGATCAGGCTATACAACGTTTCATCTCTTGGTAATTTTCTCCATTCACTACAGTAAACAGAACAATGTGGGACGGCCGAAGCCGTCGGACATAAGGCTAAAACCGTCGGAGATAGATAATGTCTGACGGCTTTGGCTTATCTTCGACGGCTTTAAGCCGTCGGAGATAATTCGTCGGAAATAACGTTATATCCGACGGCAGCCGTCGGATATACACTATGTCCGACGGCCGCGTCTGCCCGTCGGACGTAATACACAGCAACCGTTTTAACGGTCAGCCTGTGGGGCCCACAGGCTTATGTCCGACGGCCCAGCGCTAGGCCGTCGGACATAATGAAGCCTTATATCCGACGGCCCGGCGCTAGGCCGTCGGACATAATGAAGTCTTATGTCCGACGGCTACCACTAGGCCGTCGGACATAATAAATTACAGAATTTACACAAAATTCTGTTTTTTTAAAAATCTGACATTTACAAAACAAAAACAGATTTCATGCACATATACACATTCACATTCACAATCACAAGTATACACATTCAAATAAGTATTCACAATCACAAATATTCTCACAAATATTAACATTCACAAATTTAACATCAACATATAGGTCCGACGGTTGTTGCAAACTGACATTGTGTCTCACAAACAAGTGTTGCAAAGTGTTTCATAAATTAACATCATGACACATCAATCATATCCATAGCCACCTCCTCCGGCTGGACTCTGCGTGTTGAAAAGGTTGTTCACCCACGAATGTGTTGTGTCGTCTTGACCAGACCCATCACCAGGTGCGGCAACTGAAGCAGGTGGTGTCTGAAATCCCTATAACACAAGCACATAAAATAGTAACCACTCAGTTGTTCATTTAAACATATAAGACATCTATGATCATGTCACACACGCATATGTGTACATACCATAAGGAATTGTGACAAAGACGGAGGCGGAGGTGGAGGCGCCAACATTGGCATTGGCAGTGCAAACTCCGGAGGCGGCATCCCATATGTCGGCATCGGGACGCCCGCTTGTTGGGCTAGTTGCTACAAATTATATACAAGTCATTGTTGAGCTAATAAGATACACATCAAGTGTTTTGCAAAATAAGCTACAAAATGTTACTTCAGCTTACCGAGAGAAGAGCTTGATTTTGGGCCTGGAGGTTTGCATAATACTCGTCCCTCTTCTTCTGGTACTCGGCTTGTTGCCTCTGGTACTCAGATTGTTGCCTCTGGTACTCCAATTGTTCCCTCAAGACTGATTGATGGTACTCTGCCTGTTGACGCAACACTGCCATCTCTATGTCGTGGGCGGATGATCGTGAACGGGACGACTGTGAAGACGACGATGTGGACTGTCGTCCACGGCGTCTTAGCTCTCTGGAATCAATCGTAGAATCAAAAATACCCAACCTACAAGAGTGAACCATGCACTTAGTATAGTAACTCATGCCTCAGTTGAATCGCAAGCATATGATGACAATTTTGTAATCCAAATTAAATAATCTCACCGTCCGTGGGCTTGTCCTCCTCCGCTAGCATATGCTGCCTGAGGGTCGATTGGCTGGCCCCTCCAATCGTACTCCTGCCCATGGCGTTGAACCATCTCCTGCCCATACGAAGCCTGGAGGCAAACAATATCAAATATAAGTGCATAACCCCTATGCCCTTGCAAACAATATCAAACACATAATAGAGTATCAAAAACTCACTAGACGGTCGGTGGCCGTCTGAGTGCATAACACATCAGGATTCTGAGGATCAGAACCCCTATGCCCTTGCATATACACCTCCACATCCGTGGGCGTACGGCCGGATTTGACTTCCTGTACATAAAAGTTACAATGACACATTTCTATGTAATTCAAAAGTTACAACAATGTTATGTCAGTGATATTCATGCAAGTGCTGATAATGCTTTCACCCATATTTCGTTCCTGGTGCATGACATCAATGTTATGCATTAGAATCAAGGCTTTCATATAAGGGAGTTCCCATAGACCACATTTGTGAGTCCAATTATGCTCGGTTCCATAACCTTCAAAACGATTTCCATGTTCGTTTAGTTTCAAATCATTAAGTCTCGCGAGAATCTCTGGACCACTTAGACGCTTGGGTGGTCCCCTCGTCACAATCGTGTCCTTTTTAAAAGCGTTCCTATCGAACCTGAACGGGTGATCCTCTGGCAAAAAACATCTATGGCAATCGAAGTAACATATCTTTCCACCAAACTTTAGTCGAAAGAATGAAGTGTCTTCAACGCATATCGGACATGTCAAAATCCCATGACAACTCCATCCAGCAAAGATACCATAAGCCATAAAATCATGAATAGACCATAAAAACGCGGCTCTCAGGTTGAACTTCTGTTTCTTGTAACAATCGTACGCCTCGACTCCTTCCCACAAAATTTTCAATTCTTCAATCAGGGGCCTCATCATCACATCGATCTTTGTTCCAGGATGATCCGGACCAGGTATTACAAGACACAAGAAAATAAATTCATATTTCATGCAAAGAGCTGGTGGAAGGTTGTATGGAACAGCAAAGACGGGCCAACATGAGTACGACGTTGCAGTTAGATTGAATGGCGAGAAACCATCTGTTGCCAAACCGAAGCGAACATTCCTCACTTCATCAGCAAAGCTGGAATCAAAAGCATCTAGTGCCTTCCATGCATCTGTATCAGCTGGGTGCACCATGACATTTCGATTCTCACGTACCCCTTCTTTGTGCCACCTCATGTGTCTGGCTATATTCTTGGAGATGAACAAACGTTTCAACCGAGGTATAAGAGGCATGTAACGAAGCTGCTTACGTGCAATCTTCGTAGTCACGGTCAAACCATCGTCGTTTTCAACCTCAACGAATCTACGCTCACCACATACAGTACACTCCTTCTCACCTGCGGTCTCCTTCCAGAAAAGCATACAATTATTTTCACAGACATCGATTTTTTCGTAGTCCATACCGAGGCCAGATAACAGCTTTTTAGACTGATAGATGTTCTTTGGCATCTTGTGATTCTCCGGAAGTACATCACTGATCAAGTTCAAAAGCTCCTTGTAACAGTTGTTTGAGAATGCAAACTTAGACTTAATAGCCATAAGTCGAGTCACAAATACAAGGACGGTCACTTTTGTGTGCTCATGCAACGGCTCTTCGGCAGCTTTAAGGAGCTCGAAGAACTTCTGAACCTCAGGTGTAGCTGGATCCTCAAACTCGGTGGGTTGATCGGGGTTCTCCGAATCGACGGTTAGAAGCTCATGGCGTACATCGTCAAGCATCTCTTCCATCCTATCGTAGTCCTCCTCTTCATGTGACTGAACTTCCGATACAATACGAGGAGGTGGGTCCTCACCGTGGTGCACCCACACCTCATAGCCTGGCATATAACCGTTCTTGCAAATATGTATCGACATAGTCCTCCTGTCAAGGAAATTAATGTTCCGACACTTGCTACAAGGGCACCTAACATCGGTTCCAGTCTCTGACCGAGCAAAAGCATGGTCGAGAAAAGCATCAGTCTTGGCAACCCACTCACTTGATAGAGCACCTCTTTTCTTCCAACCTTCATACATCCATCGACGATTCTCCTCCATACTAGATACGAGACGTTAACTTAATTAGATAAGTAATGCACGGACAATCCGTTTTTACGAAGAAATCACGCCCCTACATCTATAGGAAAGGATAGGTCCTAAACCCACCCAGGAGTGACCGACGAGCCCGTGTTTATGACAAGACATGTGGTCGTGCGAAATTTCGGTAGCATAACCCCGCTGTTCTCCAATCGCACGCCTAAAAATGGTGCAATTGGAGAACAGAGAGGTTATGCTGCCAAAACTAAGCAGGAGCACATGCTTTTGTCATAAACACGGACTCTGTCGGTCACCCCGAGGCTGTCCAATAAAGGGACAATTCCGGCCCAACATACCTCACATGCGTCGCTTGTAAGGTGTGTTGGGCCGAAACGGGTGACGCCTAGGTTTCGTTTGTTCACACTACGATACACTATGATTAACTATAATCATCGTGCATTATTAAATAATTAAACTAATAAACCACAATACAATATTACATACGAAATAACATTGTTATAGATGACAAATCATATAAAATGACCTTATTTCCGAGGGCATAATAATTACCCTCGGAAATTAAAAATTTAAATTATCTAAAGTACCACTAAATAAACTAAAACAAGCTACTTTAATTACGTAATCAAATTTTGGCCGTCGGACATAACAAACTAAACAATCAAATGCATTCATACATACAATTCTAATCAAATACATTAATACAAGCATACAATTCTAATCAAATACATTAATACAAGCATACAATTTTAATAAACAAAATTCTAATTAAGTATACTCACTTAGCGGGCGTGGAGCCGGCCGGCGACGGGCGCACGGGCGGGGGTGGGCGCACGGGGCCGGCGGCCGAAGCACGGGGCGGAGCACGGAGCGGTGGCGACCGGCGAACGGAGCGGCGGCGGCGGCCGGAGCACTGGCCGGAGCACGGGGGGCGGGCGGCCGGAGCACGGAGCACGGGCACGGAGCACGGGGCGGCCGGAGCACGGCGACGGGCGGGGCGGCGACTGTGCGGGGTGGCGGCGGCGGCAGGAGAAAGAAACGACGCGCGCGGGTGAAATGAAAGGCGCGCGGGTCGGATCCGCGCGTTAAAAAGCCTTATCTCCGACGGCTCAGTACGAGGCCGTCGGAGATAACCTTATCTCCGACGGCTCAGTACGAGGCCGTCGGAGATAAGGCTTATTTCCGAGCGCCTGTTGTGGCCGTCGGACATAACCTTATCTCCGACGGCCTCGTACTGAGCCGTCGGAGATAAGGAGGCCGTCGGATGTTTGTTAGTTTACTGTAGTGATTTGTTTATTCCATTCATATTTTTTTTGTCTAAACACAATGTTCACTATAGTACGGAGACTATTTTCGACAGCTAGAAACTGCCCAAAATAGACCTTATGCTGCCGAGGGACGTGGGCGTGGCGACGAGTGCCTGGCATCGGGCAAGTTGGGCATGGGCGCCGGGGAGATGGCGCTGGGGCGTGGCAGGGCCAGGCGCCAGGGCGTGGTCGGGTGCGGGGCGAATGGCAAGCGACGGGCTGGCGGCGGCTCGAATTCGAGGCATTACACGGCGGTTCACTTTTAGCAATCCTTATTTAACATGAACAGTTGGTTGCTAAATATTAAAAACTGATGGTTGATCGCTAAAAATATTTTTAGCCACAGTCCGTTGATCGCTATAGACGAAAGTGAACATTCCACGGTTGGTTGCTAAAAAATAGAACCGTTTAGAGTGGGCCCAAATAATCAGTTATATTTTATCATCCTCTAACGTAGCTACAATAGTAGACCCCTATCCACCACAGCAGCACTTATAGCGACCATCTTTATAGGTCGCTAAAGGTCTTTAGAGACCAACCGTAGGTCGCTGAAGGCGTTTTTACCAACCAACTGTAAGTCGTTGTAAATGAATCGTCGTGTACTGAAATGGCAGAGAAGAGAGCGGAGGAACCATATAAAATCTTTATTTTCGACACCCAAATCACACGCCGCTGAAAATAGTGCTTATTTTTTGCGGTAAGGTATGGTCGTCACAAATACTCACGTAATTTCGTCGGTGTCATGCCGTCGAAAATTGGCAGCTATTTTCGACGGCCAACATGCCTAAAATAGAAGTGGCCGCCGAAACTGGAAGCCAATGTTGTTGTGGTTGTGAAAATTTTCTACTGTATCCGACCCATCTTTTGAAATTTAGGGTGCGTTTGGTTGCGGGATATCTTGGGATAGCCACGACAGAGACGTTCCCTGGCATCCCCTCTCGTCCCTCTAATTTCGAGTGACAACTGGGGACAATACTGGGACAGTCTTGTCCTAACCCCTGACCCTGAACCAAACAACCTTATCTGAGTATCACCCCATTTCATCTTATCCCATCATTGTAACCAAACGCACCCTTAATCGATGATACTAGTCTAGAACTTGAAAAGGAACATCTACCACTATACTGACACTCAGCTCAGAGATGTGCATCACCATAATAGGAAAATATTAATCCGATACCAGCCTTATTAGGAACATTCTAACACCTTGGAGCTTTATCTCCTAACACACTAGAGTTAGCTAACGTATCGTGCTATGAATGGTGATGTGTCGTTGGAGTCACTTGGGTCTCCAAACTTAGCATGTTTTGTCACTTGAGTCCCCTAACTTAACATGTTGTGTCATTTAGGTCCTCAAATTTTGATTAAAGTGTTCCAAGGTAGCACGCCATGTCGGCATCCGGTTTGAGCAAACCTGGTTCTGGATGATTTTGCATGGACCGACTAAGTTAGAGGACCCCTTTTGCTAATTTTCTGAGTTCTTAGATCCAAGTGATATAGTGTGCCAAGTTCGAGAACCGCTACTGCATTTTACTCATTCTTAGTAAGCTTAGAACAAAATAGTATGATAAAAGGATTATACCAGTACCCTTCATTAATTGAAGTAATTGCATACTAATTGGTGATTATTCTAGATACACTTTGATTATAGCATCTACTACAACCACGAGATATAGAAACTCAATCTTTAGGCCATATTTGACACAACTTACTCCTTCACATATTTAAATAGAAGTTGTACCAAATAGAACGCTTCTGCAGCGGTTTATCAGTTCAGCTGCTTCTCAAAATAAATTAAAAATAGATAATAAACGGAGGCTGTTTTCCCTCGGCTTCTCTGGTAAGGTGCTTTTCGAACATCAACTTTGCCAAACAGGGCCTTAGAGTGACATGGATTGAGGAATTTGAGTTTATATTGGTAGAAAAGATGGAGATAAAAGAGGGAGCCGTCAATGCACGGAGGCTTTGAAAAAAGTAAATGTGCCTCTTTAAGATTGATTTATTTTCAAACAAAATTTTAAACTATAAACCTATTTATTCAGAGAGAGAGAGAGAAAGCACTGAGTTCCTATGCCGTCCCGGGGCGCGGGCGAGCAAACAAAGTAAAACCAAAGATAATGTTGTTGAATACCGCCCATGGCTTGCTATTGCCCGTATCACTAGCGCACAAAAACATCGCAATCCCAGCAGTCAACAACTGAATAATCCGAATGAACATTCGCTGCTACTGGTCACTGTTGGGCATAAATATATGCTTAGCGTGGTCCAAAATGGAAAGTTGGCAAGCCACTGCACACATATACTCGCACAAGCAGTATATATATACACTACACCAACTTGTTTGGTAGCCTGGTCCAGTGTTCTTAATCCATTTTGTGTGCGCTTGTCTTGGTCGTCAGCTAATCAAGCTCATACTCATTAAGGGTAATAACAATGGCTATTTGATAACACTCTTTTCAACACTGCCACATCATCAAGAGTATCATAAAACTAAGAATGAAACAATATTTATCAATGCAAAATTTCACTTCACTATTTTATAGGCTAACATATTAATTAAATATAGCAACTACACAGCCAATAGAAATCGTAAAATCTCTAGTGAAAGCGGGATCACTCACCAGACGCAGGCCACGAGAATTCTATCTTGTTAATAATACCGTATAGGTAGTGATGTTTATTTAGTTATTCATTAATAATGATAAACGGGGTTATCATATCTAAAGATATTGTACTTTACAATCTAATCGATGTTTCATGTCCTCTCAGGACCGGTATCAAAATCTCTAGTGAAAGCGGGATCAGGCATATATGTTTCATCTCAGGCCCTGCTTTTGCGATAAAAGAAGCTTATATTCACTACGGTAAACAGAACAATGTCCGACGGCCGAAGCCGTCGGACATAAGGCTTAAACCGTCGGAGATAGATAATGTCCGACGGCTTTAGCTTATCTCCGACGGCTTTAAGCCGTCGGAGATAATTCGTCGGAAATAACGTTATATCCGACGGCAGCCGTCGGATATACACTATGTCCGACGGCCGCGTCTGCCCGTCGGACGTAATACACAGCAACCGTTTTAACGGTCAGCCTGTGGGGCCCACAGGCCTATGTCCGACGGCCCGGCGCTAGGCCGTCGGACATAATGAAGCCTTATATCCGACGGCCCGGCGCTAGGCCGTCGGACATAATGAAGTCTTATATCTGACGGCTACTAGGCCGTCGGACATAATAAATTACAGAATTTACACAAAATTCTGTTTTTTAAAAAATCTGACATTTACAAAACAAAAACAGATTTCATGCACATATACACATTCACATTCACAATCACAAGTATACACATTCAAATAAGTATTCACAATCACAAATATTCTCACAAATATTAACATTCACAAATTTAACATCAACATATAGGTCCGACGGTTGTTGCAAACTGACATTGTGTCTCACAAACAAGTGTTGCAAAGTGTTTCATAAATTAACATCACGACACATCAATCATATCCATAGCCACCTCCTCCGGCTGGACTCTGCGTGTTGAAAAGGTTGTTCACCCACGAATGTGTTGTGTCGTCTTGACCAGACCCATCACCAGGTGCGGCAACTGAAGCAGGTGGTGTCTGAAATCCCTATAACACAAGCACATAAAATAGTAACCACTCAGTTGTTCATTTAAACATATAAGACATCTATGATCATGTCACACACGCATATGTGTACATACCATAGGGAATTGTGACGGAGGCGGAGGCGGAGGTGGAGGCGCCAACATTGGCATTGGCAGTGCAAACTCCGGAGGCGGCATCCCATATGTCGGCATCGGGACGCCCGCTTGTTGGGCTAGTTGCTACAAATTATATACAAGTCATTGTTGAGCTAATAAGATACACATCAAGTGTTTTGCAAAATAAGCTACAAAATGTTACTTCAGCTTACCGAGAGAAGAGCTTGATTTTGGGCTTGGAGGTTTGCATAATACTCGTCCCTCTTCTTCTGGTACTCGGCTTGTTGCCTCTGGTACTCAGATTGTTTCCTCTGGTACTCCAATTGTTCCCTCAAGACTGATTGATGGTACTCTGCCTGTTGACGCAACACTGCCATCTCTATGTCGTGGGCGGATGATCGTGAACGGGACGACTGTGAAGACGACGATGTGGACTGTCGTCCACGGCGTCTTAGCTCTCTGGAATCAATCGTAGAATCAAAAATACCCAACCTACAAGAGTGAACCATGCACTTAGTATAGTAACTCATGCCTCAGTTGAATCGCAAGCATATGATGACAATTTTGTAATCCAAATTAAATAATCTCACCGTCCGTGGGCTTGTCCTCCTCCGCTAGCATATGCTGCCTGAGGGTCGATTGGCTGGCTCCTCCAATCGTACTCCTGCCCATGGCGTTGAACCATCTCCTGCCCATACGAAGCCTGGAGGCAAACAATATCAAATATAAGTGCATAACCCCTATGCCCTTGCAAACAATATCAAACACATAATAGAGTATCAAAAACTCACTAGACGGTCGGTGGCCGTCTGAGTGCATAACACATCAGGATTGTGAGGATCAGAACCCCTATGCCCTTGCATATACACCTCCACATCCGTGGGCGTACGACCGGATTTGACTTCCTGTACATAAAAGTTACAATGACACATTTCTATGTAATTCAAAAGTTACAACAAACTGTGACTTACCATTCGCTTAGCCAAGCGCACATGACCATCACCACCGTAGTTGTGGAACGACTCGGTCCCACGGTTTCCCCTGTTCCTTTCGGAAATGGCACGAAGCTCAGGGGAAGCCCACCATCTGCACAATGCCCGATAACCCTCCGATCGGGTGGCCATCCACGGCACCGACACCTACATGAAATTTTTTAAATAAAGCAAGCAAATACATGGCTTCGTGCGATTTGAGAGGCAAGAACCTGTTTACCTCTAGGTATTGCTCCTCCATCAAGTAAATTGATGACCACTCGGCCTTGGTATTTGGCATCGGTCGATCATCAGCATTTGCTCTGTACCATGCCTTTATAGCCTGAATTCGTGCATAGTACATTGCATCTGCAACGACATCGTTCGCGTTATACTCAAACACGTAACGAGCGTTCATATCATATGATCCATCGTCCGGCAACTTGTACCGTTTCTGCCAAAAAAATTAGTGTTATCATAAAAGCAAACATGTATGGAATAACTAAAATAGTATAAATAATTCATACCCAGAATGCATCCCAAACTAGTGCCTGTGTGTTGCCAAACGTTCTACAGACACCATAGCGATAATGCTCCCAAGTGGTGGCGGGGACAGACTCGCCAGTAGGCAAAGTCACAACACCAGGCCAGTGCAGACGAACAAGATTACCAAGGACCATGTTCACCTGCCTGTAGTGTCCTGTGCCTGTGAACGAGTCGTCGATCCAAGACCTAGAAATAGTATAAACAATGTGGAAATTAAAACATAACTTTCAATAACATTTAAGCAAAGACATGTCACTCACTTTCCACTAGGCTTTATCAAAACCCGAGATTCGGGTGGAAGCTCTGGAGGTGGTCCAACAAAATGCAGCTTCCTCATTCTCCTAACTCGAGAAGTTCCAGACCCAGCTGCGGAATCTCCACCAGCCCCAGAATCCCCAGCATCGTCTCCAGCATCATCTCCCACATTATCTCCACCATCATCTTCAACATCATCTCTTGCATGATCCTCTACCACTGGTTCCTCAATTTCAGCATCCTATGAAACAAATACCTTACATCATACAATATTAAGTAACTCAAATAATATAATTTAACAACTAACTTACATCTTGTGGAGGCAAATGTTCTGCCAGCGCTCTCCGTCTGCTCATGGTAGAACCTGTGCCCTGAAAAACTGAATCCTCACCCCTCGAGCTGCTCCTCGAGCTACTCCTCGTCCCAAGCAAACTACGAGCAAAAGACTTCATTTTCTTTGACATCCTATTTTAACAACAACAAGTTAGTACATAAATCGACAATAAAATATGCAACAAAATCATAAAATATGCAATAAAATAATAAAATATGCAATAAAATCATGTTCCATACTCGTCAATCGTAATCGTAATCAAAATCAGGATCTAGTTGCTTTCGTCGATTTAATGGACGCCAAGTAGCTTTCTTCTTTCTCGTGACTCGTTTTCGTTTTGGAGGAACCTCTACATCATTTTGATCACCTAATAAAGATTCTTCCAACATTTCAGTTTGTACATTAAACGTGCTTGCAAGTTCTTCGTCTTAGAAAATCTCAGCAGCCCCCACTTCGTGCTCAATTTGACTTTCAACATAACCAGCATCACCAGGAGCATATAGTCGTTCACGAGGATTAACTTTGTACACTACCCTCCAATCAACCAAACCCTTTTTCTTAGATGGATATGTCATATAATACACCTGCTCGCATTGGTGGGCAAGGATTATAGTGTCGTGGCCTTTTAATCTGTCGTTGTGTTTGACTTCCACCATGCCATATTGATTTTCTCGCGTTGAGTTTGGAGAAAACCAATCACAATCAAACAACACCACTTTGAGTTGTTTATCTCCAAAAAACTTGTACTCGATTATATCATTAATGACTCCGTAATAATTAGTCACCTTCCCTTCATCATCGACAGCTCTAGTTACAACTCCGGAATTTGTCGTGGCTGCTAGAGGATGATCATCTTCGAACCTTGTGGAACGGAATCTAAAACCATTGACATCATACCGACCATAACATCTGCCAGTTACTGCTCCTAGGGATAATTGTCGAAGGTCCGGGTGTATATTGTCATTTTTATCTACATAATCTCGAAACCAACACAAGAAATTAAGTCCCCCATCTTTTCCCTCTCGACGAATCTGGTCACGTTCACAGCCAGAGATGCAATTTTGAGAATCAAATTCCCTGTTAGTACAAGGAAATAAACATTTTAGTCTCACAACAAAAATTCTAGCGGAAATGACTAAAATAAAGTTTACACTTACAGGAGAAACTGACTCATCTCTTCCATGTTGTTATACATGTAGAGTAAAGCAGTCTTCCATTCGTCGTTGGTGAAACAGTATGTTGTGCTGGGTCCTACAGTTTTGCCCCTCCATTGAAAAATTTCAATATCACTGATAGGGGGCTCGTCGACATGATACCGCAACGTATGGGCATTGACATTGTGTTCCTCTGCAAAGTACAGGCCCGTGAACGATGCTATCTCTTTATATTTGAATTCTTCAGCGATGCACCCTTCAACTCGTCTCTTATTACCAACCATTGCACGTAGCTTCTTTAGTGTCCTTTCGATGTGATACATCCATCTATATTGCACAGGACCTCCTACCTTAGCTTCGTATGGTAGGTGAACAAGTAGATGTTGCATTGGATTGAAGAAACCTGGTGGAAATAGTTTTTCAAGTTTGCATACCAAAATCGGTATTTGTTGCTCAAGCTTCTCCATCATCTCTTTCTTTATTTCTTTGGCACAAAGATGTCTATAAAAGTAGCTTAGCTCCGCTAATGCTTTCCATACATCATTTTTTACAAAACCACGAAACATAACAGGAAGGAGTCTTTCCATTATTATGTGGTAGTCATGACTCTTCAACCCAGAAAACTTGCCCGTCTTCAAATTCACAGACCTTCTAAAGCCCGTGGCGTAACCATCTGGGAACTTTAAGTTTTTCAACCATTTCATCAATTGTTTCTTCCTTTTAGGTTTAATACTGAAAGGAGCACGTGGCTTCTTCTGATTCTCTCCTATCTCCATAGTTGGTCTTCTACAGATTAAGGCCAAGTTTTTCCTTGCCTTAGGGTTGTCTTTTGTTTTGTCAGTGATATTCATGCAAGTGCTGATAATGCTTTCACCCATATTTCGTTCCTGGTGCATGACATCAATGTTATGCATTAGAATCAAGGCTTTCATATAAGGGAGTTCCCATAGACCACATTTGTGAGTCCAATTATGCTCGGTTCCATAACCTTCAAAACGATTTCCATGTTCGTTTAGTTTCAAATCATTAAGTCTCGCGAGAATCTCTGGACCACTTAGACGCTTGGGTGGTCCCCTCGTCACAATCGTGTCCTTTTTAAAAGCGTTCCTATCGAACCAGAACGGGTGATCCTCTGGCAAAAAACATCTATGGCAATCGAAGTAACATATCTTTCCACCAAACTTTAGTCGAAAGCATGAAGTGTCTTCAACGCATATCGGACATGTCAAAATCCCATGACAACTCCATCCAGCAAAGATACCATAAGCCATAAAATCATGAATAGACCATAAAAACGCGGCTCCCAGGTTGAACTTCTGTTTCTTGTAACAATCGTACGCCTCGACTCCTTCCCACAAAATTTTCAATTCTTCAATCATGGGCCTCATCATCACATCGATCTTTGTTCCAGGATGATCCGGACCAGGTATTATAAGACACAAGAAAATAAATTCATATTTCATGCAAAGAGCTGGTGGAAGGTTGTATGGAACAGCAAAGACGGGCCAACATGAGTACGACGTTGCAGTTAGATTGAATGGTGAGAAACCATCTGTTGCCAAACCAAAGCGAACATTCCTCACTTCATCAGCAAAGCTGGAATCAAAAGCATCTAGTGCCTTCCATGCATCTGTATCAGCTGGGTGCACCATGACATTTCGATTCTCACGTACCCCTTCTTTGTGCCACCTCATGTGTCTGGCTGTATTCTTGGAGATGAACAAACGTTTCAACCGAGGTATAAGAGGCATGTAACGAAGCTGCTTACGTGCAATCTTCGTAGTCACGGTCAAACCATCGTCGTTTTCAACCTCAACGAATCTACGCTCACCACATACAGTACACTCCTTCTCACCTGCGGTCTCCTTCCAAAAAAGCATACAATTATTTTCACAGACATCGATTTTTTCGTAGTCCATACCGAGGCCAGATAACAGCTTTTTAGACTGATACATGTCCTTTGGCATCTTGTGATTCTCCGGAAGTACATCACTGATCAAGTTCAAAAGCTCCTTGTAACAGTTGTTTGAGAATGCAAACTTAGACTTAATAGCCATAAGTCGAGTCACAAATACAAGGACGGTCACTTTTGTGTGCTCATGCAACGGCTCTTCGGCAGCTTTAAGGAGCTCGAAGAACTTCTGAACCTCAGGTGTAGCTGGATCCTCAAACTCGGTGGGTTGACCGGGGTTCTCCGAATCGACGGTTAGAAGCTCATGGCGTACATCGTCAAGCATCTCTTCCATCCTATCGTAGTCCTCCTCTTCATGTGACTGAACTTCCGATACAATACGAGTAGGTGGGTCCTCACCGTGGTGCACCCACACCTCATAGCCTGGCATATAACCGTTTTTGCAAATATGTATCGACATAGTCCTCCTGTCAAGGAAATTAATGTTCCGACACTTGCTACAAGGGCACCTAACATCGGTTCCAGTCTCTGACCGAGCAAAAGCATGGTCGAGAAAAGCATCAGTCTTGGCAACCCACTCACTTGATAGAGCACCTCTTTTCTTCCAACCTTCATACATCCATCGACGATTCTCCTCCATACTAGATACGAGACGTTAACTTAATTAGATAAGTAATGCACGGACAATCCGTTTTTACGAAGAAATCACAGCCCTACATCTGTAGGAAAGGATAGGTCCTAAACCCACCCAAGCGTGACCGACGAGCCCGTGTTTATGACAAGACATGTGGTCGTGTGAAATTTCGGCAGCATAACCCTGCTGTTCTCCAATCGCACGCCTAAAAATGGTGCAATTGGAGAACACAGGGGTTATGCTGCCGAAACTAAGCAGGAGCACATGCCTTTGTCATAAACACGGACTCTGTCGGTCACCCCGAGGCTGTCCAATAAAGGGACAATTCCGGCCCAACATACCTCACATGCGTCGCATGTAAGGTGTGTTGGGCCGAAACGGGTGACGTCTATGTTTCGTTAACTTAATTAGTTATGATTACTAATTAACCACACTAATACAATAGCCACTAATTAACCAAACTAATACAATAGCACTACAAAAAAACATTTCACGGGACCCTAAATCAAATAAAACAACCTTATTTCCGAGGGCTTAATAATTACCCTTGGAAATTAAGAGTTTAAATTATATAGACACCACTACATAACATTATTACGGGTGACAAATCATATAAACTGACCTTAATTCCGAGGGCATAATAATTACTGTCGGAAATTAATAATTAAAATTATCTAAGCACTACTAATTAAATTTAGGCCCTCGGATATAATAAAATAAACTACAAAACAATATTAATATATACAAAATATTAATAATACATTAAATACATTAATATTAAATACCTTACGGCGGGCGGGCGGGGCGGGAGTCGACGGCGGGCTGGGCGTGGCGGCCGACGGCGGGCGGGGCGGCGAGCGGCCGCGGCGGGGCGGCGGGTGGCGGGGCGACGGGCGTCGGGGCGGCGGGCCTCGACGGTGGCGGCGGCGAGCGTCGACGGCGGCGGCGGCGAGCGGGCAGAGAGAGAGAAGCGAGGAGCGCGCGCGCGTGAAAATGAACCGCGCCGGGCCGGAACCGTGTGTTAAAAAAGCTTATGTCCAACGGCGAGTTACGAGGCCGTCGGACATAAGCTTATGTCCGACGGCTAGTTACGAGGCCGTCGGATATAAGCTTATGTCCGACGGCCTCGTAACTAGCTGTCGGACATAAGTCTTTATGTCCGAGAGCCCCTGTTAGCCGTCGGACATAATCTTATATCCGACGGCCTCGTAGGAAGCCGTCGGAGATAGAGTGACCGTCGGAACTTTCTTCGTTTACTGTAGTGATTAAAAGTACCAAGTACATTACATAAGGGGATACAACGTCTTGGTACAAGACTTCTGGCCTCTGTCTAATGCACATAGCTAACTACAGATAGAAAAAAACAAACCAAAATGTCTCAAAGCTAGTGACAATCAATCCGAAGCCTAGATTGTCACCCATGCGTCTTGAAAAAAACACCAAGGCCATCCTCATCAAGATTCGCGACCCTGTTGCAACTAGGGGCTGAACCTGCTCCCTCTAGAGAATAGCCCAACTCAAAAGCCAATGTGTTGCCGAAAGGATAACCTGTAAAGTAAAACAATAGATTTTTATCAAACACTAAATCATTTCTACAGATCCAAAGAGTCCACCACAAGACCACATCTCCAAATAGAAACACAGATCTCAGGCCCTGTTTGTTTCCCTTCATTTTGGGGAATTAGAATCTAAATAATGAAGTAGGCTATTTTTTAGAATGTGACATTCCACCACTTTGTAAAGTTTATATATACGTCTATCTTAAATTCATAGGGTAAGAGATAAAAATTGATTCTATAGATTTACATGCTACTTTTCTAATGTACAACTTATAACACACTCTTCTACTTACTTCTCTATAGCATAAGTGTAATATATAACTATCTCTCTGATTTATTATATGATAATAAATCAAAACCGGGACCTATGACACATTTTTATTTCCTCTACTTTTTTATTCAATACACATTTTGTTATAGACTCAATACCAGGACCTGTGACACCGATGTAGGGGTGTAATTGGATCGGATACAGACGGATATCACCGAAACCATATTTATATTCATATTTTTGTTCGGATTTGGATTCAAATACAGAATACAGATAACTTCGAATATGAATACAAATAATACTACCAAAAAACGAGCCTTTGCCGAGTGCCAAGTAATTTGTCAAATGCTTTTTCGGACACTCGACAGAGTAACTCTTTGTTGAGTACCAAACATAAAACATTCGGTAAAACACTCGACAAAGAGCTTCTTTGCCGAGTGTTTTCTTTTTGGAACTCAGCAAAGAATTTCTTTGTCGAGTGTTTTTCTAACACTCAACAAAGAGATTCTTTGCCGAGTGTTTTTTTGGCACTTGGTAAAGAATTTCTTTGCTGAGTGTTTTTTACACTAGGCAAAGACAATTTTCAAATCACATTTTGAAGCAGTAAATTATTTAAATGAAAAATGTTTTAACTACAAAGTTGTATAAGTCGTCAAGATGTATAATTTTTCTTTTCGTCGTTTCTTCATATAACAAAGTAAAAATAAATTTGTTCACAAAACATACATCTCTCTTGTAGTTTATGAAACTACAAGAGAGATATACAAGATTTTAAACAATGTTAGAACCACCATGTTGGATGAGCAAATGACTAAACAACCAAATTAAACTTTGTAGATCTTAAGAAGTTATAGATTTTTGAAGTTTGCAACTGCTAGGGGTATGCTTCGTCGCCGAAGATCCTGTAGGAAGAAACATCTTCGGCAGATCCTTTCAAAAGCAGCGTCGAAGCTATCATCCATGAAGCTTCGGCATAATGGCATGTCTCAAGACGAAGGATTGCACCGACTTAAAGATGAAATGACCAATTAGTCCATGAGAGTCCGTGTCACAGTTGTAATCTTTTGTAAAGGGCATGAATGTAATATCTCACAGGCTGAGCCCTGTGCCTATAAATAGATGAACAGTACCCCCGTACTGTTCATGTTAACTTGTATTTGCTTGAGCATTACTGTCACACCCGGCTTTAAGGAACAAAGCCAGGTGCATCTCATACATGCGCCAAGAAGACAACATATATAGTAACAGAGTGCATAGAGATAAATGTCACAATAGTCAGAGTATTTATTACATAGCGGAAGACTTACAAAAATAAAAGATAAATATAACACGAACTAAGGATCGTCGGCGCCAATGTCAACTGAGAAACGCCACCTAGATCAAGTCGGATGCCTCGGTACTTGACTCCACTTGAAACCACCTTTTCTTCTCCTGTGGGGGGGTGTGAGACAGCAAGGGTGAGCTCACACATGTTCATCGCTCAACAAGTTGTGGGGAATAATGTGACATGAACTCACCAAAGGTGGGAGATCATGAAGTGTAAGGCTGATCAACAATAGAGGTTAAAGCTGAGCATTGCTTTTAAGTAGTTGGTCAAATTTTATTAGCAGTTACTAAGTGTAAGTGAATACCAAACCATAATAAAATAATAGAACAAAATTAATAACAGATCCCATGCAAATGCAAATGACAAATTGAGTTTAGGTTCCATAATTTAATCATCGGAGAGTCCTGAGCCGCTCATGACCGTGAGCTCGGCTAGTATACCAGTTTTACACTCTGCAGAGGTTGTACCCTTTACCCACAAGTCGTGTTTCCCATGTCGCCAGGGTTAGCTAGGCCCTTAGACACTACCAAGGTGAATGGCTAGGGATCCACTACGAGGCCTTTACAAAGTTCCACTAGCTTCCAAAAACCCGCTACAGTTTATAGGAAGTTCCAATGCAGGGTTCTTGTCTGACCGCTATCGCAGCAAAATCAACCAAGGACCTCCCTACACTGACCACTCCCCTACTGCCCTTGCCCCTTTCGGGTAAGGTAGTCTTCCACTAGCTTTCCTAATTAGTCAGCCAAGGGGTCCCATTCCTCCCTTGTGGTGGCACGTGTTTCTCAAGTTAAGCTCCATGTTCCAATTAACAATAATATAATGATCTTGACATGAACATAAATAAAATAAAGTAACTGGAACATGGATAATAATAAAATATTAACCCAAAACCATGTAAAGTAATAGCATAACTACCCATATGATTCAGGGGTAAACAAGGTAAAATGGATAAACAGACTAGGGTGACCTATTGGGTCCCATCAAAATTAAACCTATGCATGGTAAATGATTATAAAGAACATTATTGGGTAACAAAAGTGAATCAAGGGCACAACTTGCCTGGCACTTGAGATTCCAAGTACCAACTTGCTATTCAGATGACACGTGTCCCCGCGCTAGTCGTAGCAATACAAACAAACATGGTATAGATAAAATTAACATCACACCAAACATAAGTACAAACTGAATAATAATGATCTACGTGTTTCTACAAGACTAACGCAACTGGAACGGAACAAATCGGAATCAAAACGGAGAAGTTATGAATTTCTGAAGATTTTATGTGTTTGGTACGAGAATAACTAGGTGATCAAATTTAATATAGTTTTCATGCTAAAACAGTGGCACTAGGTGATAAACAATAATATTACCAAATTATAGGAATTGGAATGAATCAATTTGGAGTTACAATGAATTATTTATGAATTAAACAAGTTCCTAGAATTATTTTTATACTAGAAAGTCATTTCCCATATTCATTTATCAAATTCCCACGGTTCTGGACTGCGCGCATGATTATGTAGTTCTATGGGGGTTTCTCTGCAAAATTCAGGTCCCTGGCGCACTGTCTTTATAAGGGCTCGGGACAGCGGGTTGATTCATAAAAAGAACAGGGACTCTTAAGCAAAACATCCACGGCGAAGGGGTATGGTTGAATATCGGCCGTTGGATCCCAATCCAACGGATCGAATTAAATCGGCCTTCATGTGAACCGGTACACAAGGGCAGCCATAGGATCGGAATCCGACGTCTCTGATTTTATGAAGCTTGATCCATCCCGAACCGTCCGATCAAACCCCCCTACAGCCCAAATCAAACCGCCCAGGGGAGTACGCCTATTCTCAATCCGGCCATCCACAGCGAATCCGACGGCCCACCGCTTTCTCTCCCATCTCACTGCCGCACGCGGCGGCGCCGCCCCAATCCCACGGCCGAGCCATTGCCAGGGAACCCCGCCGTCCTGTTCTAGCCTCGAGCTCTCAATTCGGCCGGCGCTATACGAAGTGGATAACCAGGCGAGCGAAATGGTGGGTGTAATACCGGGAATCGCACAGCTCTAAGTCCAGACCATGGCGCATGCATGGGCGCGGTGGCGCCCTGCCGGTGAGGGCCGTGCCCGAACGCCGGAGCACCACACCCAAATTACTTTAACTTCAATGCACAGCGAGATAAGGCGAACCAAACGGAGAAGTCCTATCCGATAATGGTGTGGCCGAAATGCTTGACCACGGCACGAATGACTTCACGGTGGAATCTCTACGGCGGCGAGAAATTGGCCCACCCAAGCCTCCGATTCCATCGGGTGAGGAGGAACACATCATTCCTTGCGACACTGCGAAACTACTCGGCCCCATTACCGACCCCGAACGACACCTACCATGGATTTCGCCACGGCGGCAAGGCTCGCCGGAGCGCACCCAAGCCACGCCAGGCGCCCCAAACCACACCGGATCAACGCTGTGCGCAGAAAAGCATCAGATGAACTCAATGGGGTGTTTCTTACCGGGAATCGACGCATAGAGCTCCACGGCGATGTGAGCGGTGGCCCGGTAGCAGCACAGAGTCCACGGCGAAGCTCCGATCGACGAATTCACGCGCTCGGAAGTTCTTTTTCTCCAATTGGCAGGTCCGGGCGAACCCCAACAAGTTACTACTACGGCTCTTACTTTATCGCCAATCGGGGGTGTGGGTGGGTGGCGGACCGGATCCTTTCCTCCTAGGATTCATGGCGGCTCAACGCAATCACTTCGGTCGGTCCTAGAAGGGAGAGCTGTGGGGCTGGATCTTATACCTAGGGTTAGAGCCAACAACCCCCGCAATTCTGCCTTGCATTCGGTTGTGGATCTCCGAGCGGCGCGGCGATTTGCGCGGCGCACCCGCGGGCGACGAACCAGCGGAGCTCAGTTGGAGCTCGCGTGGGAGATGGGCCTGACATGGTGGCCCACAGGTGAGTGACCCGAAACGAGAGGAGAAGCCCGATCTGCGGGGGCCACATGCCAGTGGCAACCCGGCGCGCAGATGACCACGAAGACGTCCGCTTGAATATGACGAGTGGAGCCCACTCACCAGCGACAGGGGTGCCACGCGCGACCACTGCTACTGCATGGTTGGGCCCACTTGTCGGCACTGAACGGTGGCTGTAGTCAGGCGAGCCAAAGCGGAGAGGGGCTACGGGCGCATAGGAGTATGGGCTGGCGGGGTGAAGTTTGGAAATGGGCCGAAGAGGTGGTTTTGGGCCCAATGCGCAGGTGGTGCATTTTTCTTTTTATTTTCTTTTCTCATTTTGTTTTTTTTAGATTTTGAATTCTAGATTTAAATTTAGTTGTGAACTTGCACATGTATCAAATGTACCACTTCAAATCTTGTAATAAAAGTATATATATTTGTTTGTATATTTATTCTCTTTATTTTGTAGGGTATTTTTGCTTCTTTTCTCTACATCTTAATTTCTAACTTAGGTTAAATGCCTCTTTCATCATTAGCATATTTCTATTATCATTATCACTATGAGTGAATGCACAACCATTTAAACTCCAGCATGATGCACAGGTTATTTATATGTCATTTGTTTAATTATCCATTTTTTAAATGTGGTTATTCCCATGTTCAAAATAATAGAGGCAAATCATATAAGGAAATCATCTCTATTTTCTTTATTTTCACTTTTGGGTATTACAAATCCTACCCCCCTTAAAAATAATCTCGTCCTCGAGATTTAGAAAGAACGAGGGAAAAAAATGAGGAAAATCTATGCGAAGCTCTTCTTCTCTTTCCACGTTGCTTCATCTTCTCCATGGTGACTCCATTGCACTTTGCACATCTTTATAACCTTGTAACTTGAGCCAAAGTGTCAAGAATCTTGATCGGATGCTCCGTGTAAGTCAAATCTCCCTGAACACTAAGCTCTTCCATTGGTAACTATTCCTCGGGGACACGGAGGTATTTCTTAAGTTGAGACACGTGGAGTACATTATGCACATCAGATAGATTATCAGGTAGCTCGAGTTGATAGGCCATCTCTCCAACTTGCCTAAAAAAACTCAGAATAGTCCAATGAAGCGAGGGGACAATTTGCCCTTGACTTTAAATCTCCTCATTCCACGAAGTGGTGACACCTTGAGGTACACATGATCTCCTTCTTCAAATTCCAGTGGTCTCCTTCTATTATCAGCATAGCTCTTTTGCCTGGTTTGAGCTACCCTCAAATTCTCTCGAATTATACGAACTTGTTCTTCTGCCTCTTGAATAAGTTCAGGTCCAAAGAACTGTCTTCCTCTAGTCTGATCCCAATATAGAGGTGTCCTACACTTCCTTCCATATGGAGTCTCAAACGGTAACATCTTCAGACTGGCCTGGTAATTATTATCATATGAGAACTCAGCATAATGTAGACTCTTGTCCCAACTACTACCATGCTGAAGGGCACAAGCTCTCAACATATCTTCCAGTACATGGTTAGTCCTTTTGGTCAGTCCATCAGTCTGAGGTAGGCCAAACTAAAATTCAACTTCGCATCCGTATTCTCATGAAAACTTTTCCAAAATTCTGGGGGTAAACTGTGATCCTCTTATCCAAAACGATCTTCTTTGGTACTCCATGTAAACACACAATCCGAGTCATGGGCTTCCTTTAAAATAGTCTCACGAAGGCTTTCAATCTCGGGGACACATATCTTGTCCTTGAACCATATGGCACCTTGCTCATCTTCCGTAAATTCCGGAACTCGACCTTCAGTAATCAGATCCTTAATCTCTTGTATCTTAGCATCACCAATTTGTCCTTTGCGGATCTCTTGCTCCAAAGTAGGTTCCACATCAATAGTAACTCCTTCAGTATGAGCAACTATCCCCAGGTTAAGTCTCCTGAAATCCTCAACAATCTCATCGGGTAGCTGGGCAACAATAGCTGAATGAACATGCTCCTTTCGACTCAAGGCATCTGCAACCAAATTTGCCTTGCCCGGGTGATAGTGAATCTCCAAATCATAATCCTTAATAAGCTCCAACCAACGGCGTTGCCTAAGGTTGAGATCCTTCTGAGTGAATATATACTTCAAACTCTTATGGTCCGTATATACTTGGCACTTGGTCCCCAGGATATAATGTCTCCAAATCTTAAGCGCGTGCACAACGGCTGCCAGTTCTAAGTCATGAGTGGGGTAGTTCAACTCTTGTTTCCGCAACTGACGAGACGCGTAGGCGATCACATGTCCTTGCATGAGCACACATCCCAAGCCTTGGCCACATGCATCAAAATAAATATCAAATCCCTTCTGTAGATCTGGCATAACCCATACTGGTGGTGACATCAACCTCTTCTTTAATTGATCAAAGTTGTCTTGGCACTTCTCGTCCCACTTAAATTCTCTTCCTTTCTCCAAAAGCGAAGTCATAGGCTTAGCAATCTTAGAAAATCCTTCAATAAATCTCCGATAATATCCTGCTAGTCCCAAGAAACTCCAAATCTCTGTAACTATAGTGAGTATGCTCCACGCCACTATCTCCTTGACTTTAGTAGGATCCACTATATCCCTCCATTAGAAATGATATGTCCAAGGAATGACACCTCGTCAATCCAGAACTCGCATTTACTGTACTTGGCATAGAGTTGATTATCTCGTAGCTTCTGTAGCACCAATCTCAGATGTTCCTCATGATCACTATCACTCTTGAAACAAAAATATCGTCGATAAATACTACGACGAAACTGTCCAAATACTCCATAAACACCTTATTCTTCAGATCCATAAAATAGGCTGGTGCATTAGTTAGACCAAATGACATAACGGTGAACTCATATAAACCATATCGGGTCGAGAAATCCGTCTTGGGAATATCCAATGGCCTAATCTTCATTTGATGATAACCCGATCGGAGATAAATCTTCGAGAATACCCTAGCACCTATCATCTGATCAAATAAATCTTCAATGTGGGGTAATGGATACTTGTTCTTCATAGTGACACCATTAAGGGACCTTTAATCCACACACATCTCTTGCAATCCATATTTCTTCTGTACAAACAAAACCGGCGCTCCCCATGGTGAGGAACTCGGACGAATGTAACCAGCCTCTTGTAACTCAGCTAACTACTTCTTAAGTTCCTTCAACTCCTCTATGGACATCCTATATGGCCGTTTAGAAATAGGGGCGGTTCCAGGTAAGAGACCAATAACAAACTCAACTTCTCTATCAGGTGGCATCCCTAATAACTCCTTTGTAAAGACATCCAGAAAATCCTTAACCACACGAATGTTGTCACCAACAAACTTCCCATCTACTAAGAATGCCACAATCTGATGGTGGTAGTTACTGCAATTTCAAATCTTTGTCCTTTGGAACTGGTGAGTTCCACGGTTCCCTTAGCACAGTGTATATACTGCCTTTACCTTTCTTAACCATGACATACCAAGGATCAAGTCTATACTGCTCTCTTCTAGCACTATAGGGATAACCCATCTGGGTTAGAAATACAGGGTAAGAAAGGAAGAATTGTAGACAAGGCGAGTAATTACGAGGAATGTTACTACGATTGATTTATTAGCTAAGTGGATTAGTGTGTTATCCACTAAAGCTAACACAATACCTTATGGTGGTACATGCTAAGATGCCCAACTATAATGTTGCAATCAATCAAAGAAGCAAATCAAGCATTGATCATCAGAACAATCAACCAACATTTTTAATAGAGAAAATAGTTTTCATTTTTTTTGTCTTAGGTTCCCTATCTCTTAAAAAGATCATAATGGTAGGATTCCAAGGTGTGAAATCCATCTTGTCTTAGAGTAGAAAGGATAAGATTAATCAGAGTAGAAAAGCAGAAGGTGAGACAAGACCAAGATGAGACGAGTATAGAATGAATCAGAATAAGGTAAGTAGGTAAGGGTTTTGTCCATTTCTATCTAGGTTTCGTCCTACAGTCAACATTTCCTCTGATACCACTTCTGTCACACCCGACTTTAAGGAACAAAGCCAGGTGCATCTCATACATGCGCCAAGAAGACAACATATATAATAACAGAGTGCATAGAGATAAATGTCACAATAATCAGAGTATTTATTACATAGCGGAAGACTTACAAAAATAAAAGATAAATATAACACGAACTAAGGATCGTCGGCGCCAATGTCAACTGAGAAACGCCACCTAGATCAAGTCGGATGCCTCGGTACTTGACTCCACTTGAAACCACCTGTTCTTCTCCTGTGGGGGGGTGTGAGACAGCAAGGGTGAGCTCACACATGTTCATCGCTCAACAAGTTGTGGGGAATAATGTGACATGAACTCACCAAAGGTGGGAGATCATGAAGTGTAAGGCTGATCAACAATAGAGGTTAAAGCTGAGCATTGCTTTTAAGTAGTTGGTCAAATTTTATTAGCAGTTACTAAGTGTAAGTGAATACCAAACCATAATAAAGTAATAGAACAAAATTAATAACAGATCCCATGCAAATGCAAATGACAAATTGAGTTTAGGTTCCATAATTTAATCATCGGAGAGTCCTGAGCCGCTCATGACCGTGAGCTCGGCTAGTATACCAGTTTTACACTCTGCAGAGGTTGTACACTTTACCCACAAGTCGTGTTTCCCATGTCGCCAGGGTTAGCTAGGCCCTTAGACACTACCAAGGTGAATGGCTAGGGATCCACTACGAGGCCTTTACAAAGTTCCACTAGCTTCCGAAAACCCGCTACAGTTTATATGAAGTTCCAATGCAGGGTTCTTGTCTGACCGCCATCGCAGCAAAATCAACCAAGGACCTCCCTACACTGACCACTCCCCTACTGCCCTTGCCCCTTTCGGGTAAGGTAGTCTTCCACTAGCTTTCCTAATTAGTCAGCCAAGGGGTCCCATTCCTCCCTTGTGGTGGCACGTGTTTCTCAAGTTAAGCTCCATGTTCCAATTAACAATAATATAATGATCTTGACATGAACATAAATAAAATAAAGTAACTGGAACATGGATAATAATAATATATTAACCCAAAACCATGTAAAGCAATAGCATAACTACCCATATGATTCAGGGGTAAACAAGGTAAAATGGATAAACAGACTAGGGTGACCTATTGGGTCCCATCAAAATTAAACCTATGCATGGTAAATGATTATAAAGAACATTATTGGGTAACAAAAGTGAATCAAGGGCACAACTTGCCTGGCACTTGAGATTCCAAGTACCAACTTGCTTTTCAGATGACACGTGTCCCCACGCTAGTCGTAGCAATACAAACAAACATGGTATAGATAAAATTAACATCACACCAAACATAAGTACAAACTGAATAATAATGATCTACGTGTTTCTACAAGACTAACGCAACTGGAACGGAACAAATCGGAATCAAAACGGAGAAGTTATGAATTTCTGAAGATTTTATGTGTTTGGTACGAGAATAACTAGGTGATCAAATTTAATATAGTTTTCATGCTAAAACAGTGGCACTAGGTGATAAACAATAATATTACCAAATTATAGGAATTGGAATGAATCAATTTGGAGTTACAATGAATTATTTACGAATTAAACAAGTTCCTAGAATTATTTTTATACTAGAAAGTCATTTCCCATATTCATTTATCAAATTCCCACGGTTCTGGACTGCGCGCATGATTATGTAGTTCTATGGGGGTTTCTCTGCAAAATTCAGGTCCCTGGCGCACTGTCTTTATAACGGCTCGGGACAGCGGGTTGATTCATAAAAAGAACAGGGACTCTTAAGCAAAACATCCACGGCGAAGGGGTACGGTTGAATATCGGCCGTTGGATCCCAATCCAACGGATCGAATTAAATCGGCCTTCATGTGAACCGGTACGCAAGGGCAGCCATAGGATCGGAATCTGACGTCTCTGATTTTATGAAGCTTGATCCACCCCGAACCGTCCGATCAAAGCCCCCTACGGCCCAGATCAAACCGCCCAGGGGAGTACGCCTATTCTCAATCCGGCCATCCACAGCGAATCCGACGGCCCACCGCTTTCTCTCCCATCTCACTGCCGCACGCGGCGGCGCCGCCCCAATCCCACGGCCGAGCCATTGCCAGGGAACCCCGCCGCCCTGTTCTAGCCTCGAGCTCTCAATTCGGCCGGCGCTATACGAAGTGGATAACCAGGTGAGCGAAATGGTGGGTGTAATACCGGGAATCGCACAGCTCTATGTCCAGACCATGGCGCATGCATGGGCGCGGTGGCGCCCTGCCGGTGAGGGCCGTGCCCGAACGCCGGAGCACCACACCCAAATTACTTTAACTTCAATGCACAACGAGATAAGGCGAACCAAACGGAGAAGTCCTATCCGATAATGGTGTGGCCGAAATGCTTGACCACAGCACGAATGACTTCACGGCGGAATCTCTACGGCGGCGAGAAATTGGCCCACCCAAGCCTCTGATTCCATCGGGTGAGGAGGAACACATCATTCCTTGTGACACTGCGAAACTACTCGGCCCCATTACCGACCCCGAACGACACCTACCATGGATTTCGCCACGGCGGCAAGGCTCGCCGGAGCGCACCCAAGCCACGCCAGGCGCCCCAAACCACACCGGATCAACGCTGTGCGCAGAAAAGCATCAGATGAACTCAATGGGGTGTTTCTTACCGGGAATCGACGCACAGAGCTCCACGGCGATGTGAGCGGTGGCCCGGTAGCAGCACAGAGTCCACGGCGAAGCTCCGATCGACGAATTCACGCGCTCGGAAGTTCTTTTTCTCCAATTGGTAGGTCCGGGTGAACCCCAACAAGTTACTACTACGGCTCTTACTTTATCGCCAATCGGGGGTGTGGGTGGGTGGCGGACCGGATCCTTTCCTCCTAGGATTCATGGCGGCTCAACGCAATCACTTCGGTCGGTCCCAGAAGGGAGAGCTATGGGGCCAGATCTTATACCTAGGGTTAGAGCCAACAACCCCCGCAATTCTGCCATGCATTCGGTTGTGGATCTCCGAGCGGCGCGGCGATTTGCGCGGCGCACCCGTGGGCGACGAACCAGCGGAGCTCAGTTGGAGCTCGCGTGGGAGATGGGCCTGACATGGTGGCCCACAGGTGAGTGACCCGAAACGAGAGGAGAAGCCCGATCTGCGGGGGCCACATGCCAGTGGCAACCCGGCGCGCAGATGACCACGAAGACGTCCGCTTGAATATGACGAGTGGAGCCCACTCACCAGCGACAGGGGTGCCACGCGCGACCACTGCTACTGCATGGTTGGGCCCACTTGTCGGCACTGAACGGTGGCTGTAGTCAGGCGAGCCAAAGCGGAGAGGGGTTGCGGGCGCATAGGAGTATGGGCTGGCGGGGTGAAGTTTGGAAATGGGCCGAAGAGGTGGTTTTGGGCCCAATGCGCAGGTGGTGCATTTTTCTTTTTATTTTCTTTTCTCATTTTGTTTTTTTAGATTTTGAATTCTAGATTTAAATTTAGTTGTGAACTTGCACATGTATCAAATGTACCACTTCAAATCTTGTAATAAAAGTATATATATTTGTTTGTATATTTATTCTCTTTATTTTGTAGGGTATTTTTGCTTCTTTTTTCTACATCTTAATTTCTAACTTAGGTTAAATGCCTCTTTCATCATTAGCATATTTCTATTATCATTATCACTATGAGTGAATGCACAACCATTTAAACTCCAGCATGATGCACAGGTTATTTATATGTCATTTGTTTAATTATCCATTTTTTTAAATGTGGTTATTCCCATGTTCAAAATAATAGAGGCAAATCATATAAGGAAATCATCTCTATTTTCTTTATTTTCACTTTTGGGTATTACAATTACGCTCGGACTTTTGCCTTCTGTCAAGCCGAAGGTATGAATGTAAATCGATATTGTTCATGTTCATTCATAATGATATAATAGAAAAGTATTTATAATGTCACATGATCATTTATATTATTCTTCATGTTTCATATGCCTCTCCTTTCGTTAATACATATTATGATGATGAAGATATGTCCTTCATGACCTTCGTCTGAAGATCATTATATCCTGAGGGAAATAATACTTCAGAGGACGAAGGACAATTACCATTAACCTTTTCTGTGTTGCCTTGTTCTTAATTCATAGCACTTGAGAGCAAGTGACCAACAGCAACCTTTTGATTTCAAGTCATTTTCTCAAAAAAAATTATGTCTGAAATAACTTTTAAAATGAAAGTTGTAGGTCTTAAACAGTTATGCAACTTTGTAGTTAATAACTTTTTCATTTGAATTCATTTAGTGCCTTACATAATCAATTTACTCTCGCTTTCTTATAATATGTGGGGAAGAAAAACGTAATATAGACACAAGTGATAGAGGGTGGATTTGTAGAGGAGGTTGCACGCGAGTAAGAGGTTGTGAGTTTGAATCTCACTGGCCACAAAACACGTGAATTTAGTTCAAAAAATGGTGAAACATGAATTAATGGGTAGGGTGGTCCCCAAATGTTGTTTTTGGGTTTTTTGCGATTCTTAATTTGTCGAGTGCTTTTTTGCCGAGTGCTTTTCCACATTCGGCAAAGCCATTGTTGAGTGCCCAAAAAAACACTCGGCAAAGAACCCTTCGTCGATAAAATGTTTGCCAAGAGTTCGCCTTTGCTGAGTGTAAAAAGGCCTTGCTAAGTAGTTGAGACATCAACAAAAGAAGTCGAGTCTGGTAGTGAATACGGATGTTTTCAAATGCAAATACAGATAGTTATGTATCGAATACAGAACTAGTCGGACAAGGATAGAGTCGGTAACGTATTTTTTGTTTGATACCGTGCAAGACACCATTTCACAGATACCACAGTTGTTGTAATTATTTAGCTGCTCCTTCAGTCCAATTTTTTAAGGATTATATGTGGACATATGTTGTGCCTCTCTAAAATTTCATAAATTTCTGAGGTTATTTGTGTATTATTGATTTCTTTCTGCAGAAAATCATCAAAATACAATTAAAGTCATAAAATATTCTAGTGTCGACCAAAAATGCAAATAAGTTACCAAGAGTAATAAACATTCTATAAAAAGATGACCTAAAGTCCCATATGAAAATGATAAAGCGAAGTATTAATTATGTTGAAAATTGGATAATTAGAGTGATTTCACGTGTAACTTATGCAATAAGTGAAAGTAAAATAAAAGAAATGATGGCATATTGTGGATTTTAAGTTCCAAACATTTTTGAGAATTATATGTAGACAAATGTTGTGCCTCAGTAAAATTTCATGAATTTCTAAGGCTATTTTTATATTATTAATTTCTTTCTATAGAAAAACATCAAAAACAATTATATTCAAAATATTTTAGTGTCAGCCAAAAAGATGCAAATAAGTTATCAAGAATAATAAACATTCTATAATAAGATAACCACAAGTCACCAACTGAAAATGATAAAATGAAATATTGAATATGTTGAAACTTAAATACTCAGAGTGATTTCACGCGTAACTTACGCAATAAGTTAAAGTGAAATGGAAGAAATGATGGCATCTTGTATATTTTATGGACCAAACATTTTTGACGATTATATATGTACATATATTGCGCCTCCCTAAAATTTCATGAATTCTTTAGGCTATTTGCGTATTACTAATTTTTTTATTCATAAAATCATCAAAATGCACACAGTTATCCGGATATCCAGGAAGATATATCTGAAAAGATATTCGAATATTCGAAATTCGACGGATAGCAACCATCCCGTATTCGTATCCGATATCCGAACTATACTATCCGAATTTGAAAATCCGGGTATGCTGCAGATATCCGAAAAACTATCCGACCAGATAATTGGCCTCTTCGGACGGTCAGATGCTCGGATAATATCCATAATGTTTACACCCCTACTAATGTAGAACTGATCTTCACTACCAACCCATTATTATCATTATTGTAAATCTTTTTACTCGATCCTTCTTTCAAACCTTAACATATAAACATTATTGCAGAACTGATCCTCACTACTACACTACTATCGATTTCTTTGTAACATGCAATAATTACCCTTAACTGCATGTTCTTAATTTAAAAACCTAAAAATGATTGGGGATCTATAAAAATGACAATGAAGGTCCATAGCTATAAATTGACAAGGATTTTTCACTACCGGTTTAAGCCATGAACCAATAGTGATACTAGGCCCCTCATTGTCGTCTAATAGATTGAGCCGATAGTGATAAGTCACTACTGGTTTGTTGCTTGAGCTAGAAGCGATGTATATCATTATCGTCTATTGGTTTGAATCCATAGTGATGGCACTACTGAAGAAAACCCCATGCTCTCCTTCCTCCTCCCCATCACCCTGAGCACACTCATCCATGGAGGCGCCTTTCTATACCTCTCCCTCCATTTTATGTCCATTTTCCTCCAAAATGCTTGGGTTTTCATGGATGTGCATGACCTTCTTGTTGTAAGGTTGGTAACTCCTTTGAATTTATAGCTTTTAGATCATTTTGATGGTTAGATTGTTTGACACTCATGGTACTTATTTATTAATTTTATAGAGGACTTTTAAATTTGATCTTGAGGAACTCATTAAAATTATGGTGAATCCATCTTGTAAAAAGGTTGGTGACTATGAACTTATTTAGCTCCTAGAAAATTAAATGGTGGTTTTGATTTCTGTTATTTAGTATGTTATGCATGGCTTAGTTCTTGTATGGAGTAGAGTTTTTTTCTTCACTAGAGCTACTAACCGTAAGTTTGATTAACATATGCATGTCACACCTAACAACCCATTACTTTTAGCTACAACATTTTTGTTGATGGAAGCTCTAGTTTAGTTTTCCTATAACTACTCTCCTCATTTTTACGTGGTATGAAGATGAATACTTACTCTTTAAAAGGAGGCTAGCAATTTCATTTCTTATAAGTGTATACATTTGATACCTATGAACCCATTGTTTTGAGCTACAATATTATTTTTGTATGATTTCTATATTTTTTTCTTGTAATTAGTCTCGTCATTTTTACGTGGCATGAAGTAGAATAATTCTTTTTAAGAGGGGATACCAAATTAGATTTTTATAAATGTTGGTTACCTGCTTAGATTCCTATACAAAACCAAAACATGACAACACAGTTAAATTGATGAAACCTTCTCCCCTTTCCCACTTGTGTAGAGAGGAGAAGGAACAACGGGGAGAAGGCGAAGCAAATATAGGAAACACACGAGATAAGACATAAGGGAAAGGGACCATTGAAAGGGAAATGTGTCCTTGGGCCATTTCTAAGTATTTTGGTGATTGAGTGCCAACACAAGTGCTTTTGTGTTAATCTATGCAAAGTGGTGGACAAAGTGCAAATCAAGTCAAAAGGTATGTTTCTAGACTTAGTACATTGTTTTATGGACTAATGTATTGTGTCTAAGTGCTGGAAACAGGAAAAATCGAGTTGGAAAAGAGATGGCTTTGTTCAGCCAAAGTCTGCTCAGTCTGGGTGCACCGGACT
Organism: Zea luxurians; assembly: GCA_029449295.1. Taxonomy (NCBI): domain Eukaryota; kingdom Viridiplantae; phylum Streptophyta; class Magnoliopsida; order Poales; family Poaceae; genus Zea; species Zea luxurians. Next base: position 200,397 of record JAOPSE010000922.1, read on the forward strand.
GTCCGGTGGTGCACCGGACAGTGTCCGATCGCCAGGCTGGCTCTGGCGAACAGGCTGCTCTCGGGACATCGACGGCGGTGTACGGCTATAATTTACCGGACTGTCCGGTGGTGCACCGGACTGTCCGGTGAGCCATTCACAGGCGAACTCGTCGCTCTCGGGAGTTGATTAACGGCGTACGGCTAAAATTCACCGGACTATCCGGTGGTGCACCGGACTGTCCGGTGAGCCAACGGTCAGCCGGGGCAACAGTCGGCCGAGGATTCCGCGCGTGACGCGTGGCCGAGCCAACGGTCACAAGGGGGCACCGGACTGTCCGGTGTGCACCGGACAGTGTCCGGTGCGCCAACGGCTCTTAATCTGCAACGGTCAGCTTCGCCAAATAAGGAAGGAGATCCACACCGGACTGTCCGGTGGTGCACAGGACTGTCCGGTGGTGCACCGGACTGTCCGGTGCGCCAGGCGACAGAAGGCAAGATCTGCCTTCCTGGAATGCTCTCAACGGCTCCTAGCTGCCTTGGGGCTATAAAAGGGACCCCTAGGCGCATGGAGGAGTACACCAAGCATACTCAAAGCATTCCTAAGCACAAAGACTTTGATTCCACGCATTCGTTTCTTCGTGATAGCATCTAGAGCTCTATTTGAGTTGTGAACTCGTCAGGTTGTGTTGTGAGCTCTTGTTGCGACTTGTGTGCATGTTGTCACTATGATTTTGTGTCTTGTGTGCGTTGCTCATCCCTCCCTTACTCCGTGATTCTTTGTGAACTTCAAGTGTAAGGGCGAGAGGCTCCAAGTTGTGGAGATTCCTCGCAAGCGGGATAAAGAAAAGTAAAGCAAAACACCATGGTATTCAAGTGGGTCTTTGGACCGCTTGAAAGGGGTTGATTGCAACCCTCGTCCGTTGGGACGCCACAACATGGAGTAGGCAAGCGTTGGTCTTGGCCAAACCACGGGATAAACCACTGTCCCATCTCTGTGTTGATATCTTTGTGGTTATTGTGTTTTGTTGAGAATCCTCTCTAGCCACTTGGCATTATTGTGCTAACGCATAATCAAGTTTTTGGTGGCTTAAGTTTAAGTTTTACAGGATCACCTATTCACCCCCCCCTCTAGGTGCTCTCAATTGGTATCAAAGCCGTTCTCTTCACGAAGGGACTAATCGCCCGAAGAGATGGATCCTAAGGGGAAGGGAATTGTGATCAACTATAAGGAGAAGGAGTCCTTCATCAACGAGCCAAAGGATGACAAGCCTACCGACTCAGGCTCGGGCCACAAACGCAAAGATGGGAAGAAGAAGAAGACGAGACGCATCAAGGAGATCGTCTACTATGACGACAGCGATGAGTCCACTTCTTCCCAAAAGGACGACTACGACTACGAGAAATGAAAGACGGTTAATTCGAATTTTTCTTTCGATTACTCTCGTATTCCGCAGAGTTCAAATGCACATTTGCTTTCCATCGCTCTTGGCAAACCTCCACACTTTGATGGGGAGGACTACGGATTTTGGAGTCACAAAATGCGTAGTCACTTGTTCTCTCTCCATCCAAGCATATGGGAGATTGTTGAGAATGGAATGAAATTTGATAGCTCGGATAGTCATATATTTATTAATGAACAGATTCATAAAAATGCACAAACTACTACTGTGTTGTTAGCCTCTTTGTGCAGGGACGAGTACCATAAGGTGAGTGGCTTGGACAATGCCAAGCAGATCTGGGACACCCTCAAGATCTCCCATGAGGGGAACGATGTCACCTTGCTCACCAAGATGGAGTTGGTAGAGGGCGAGCTTGGAAGATTTGCGATGATAAGGGGCGAGGAGCCAACCCAAACATACAACTGGCTCAAGACCCTTATCAACAAAATAAGGAGCTACGGAAGCACGCGATGGACGGACCACGACGTTGTTCGCCTAATGCTAAGGTCCTTTACTGTACTTGATCCACATTTGGTGAACAATATTCGTGAAAATCATAGGTACACCAAGATGTCGCCCGAAGAAGTCCTTGGGAAGTTCGTATGCGGGCGAATGATGATCAAAGAGGCGAGATACGTGGACGACGCGTTGAACTGTCCAATCCATGAGCCTCAACCCATTGCTCTCAAGGCAACGAGGAGCAAGGAGGCGCTACCTAGCAAGGTGGCGCAAGTTGAGGCGGCCGGGCTCAATGATGAAGAGATGGCCCTCATCATCAAGCGCTTCAAGACGGCGCTAAAGGGTCGCAAGGGACAACCAAGCAAGACCAAGACAAAGGGGAAGCGCTCATGCTTCAAATGTGGTAAGATTGGTCATTTTATTGCTAACTGTCCCGATAATGATAGTGACCAGGAAAAAGGGAACAAAAGGGAAAAGAAGAAGAATTACAAGAAGGCCCAGGGCGAGGCACATCTCAGAAAGGAGTGGGATTCGGATTGCTCCTCTTCCGACTCCGACAATGAAGGACTCGCCACCACCGCCTTCAACAAGTCATCCCTCCTCCCAAATGAGCATCACACGTGCCTCATGGCGAAGGCGAAGAAGGTATGCACTCGGAATACCACTTATACTTCTTCAAGTGATGAGGAGTCTAGTGATGATGATGAAGTAGACTATTCCAGTTTATTTAAAGGTTTAGATAGAAATAAGATTGATAAAATCAATGAATTGATTGATGCTTTAAATGATAAGAATAGGTTATTAGAAAAGCAAGAGGATCTTATATATGAAGAGCACGATAAATTTGTTAGTGCACAAAATTCACTTGCTCTAGAAGTTAAAAGGAATGAAATGCTTTCTTGTGAACTATCTACTTGTCATGAAACCATTTCTACTTTAAAAGGTGTTAATGATAGTTTAAATGCTAAACTAGAAGTAGCAAGTAAATCTAACTCTTGTGTAGAACATGTTATGATTTGCAATAGGTGTAAAGATTTTGACGTTGATGCTTGTAGTGAACACCTAGTTTCAATTTCCAAATTGAATGATGAATTGGCTAGTCTTAATGCCCAACTTAAGACTAGCAAAAGTGAATTTGATAAGCTAAAATTTGCAAGGGATGCCTACACGATTGGTAGACACCCCTCAATTAAAGATGGACTTGGCTTTAAGAGGGAAGCCAAGAACTTGACAAGCCATAAGGCTCCCATCTTCGCCAAGGAGAAAGGGAAGGCCCCTATGGCTAGTAGTGCTAAAAAGAACCATGCTTTTATGTACCATGATAGGAGACAATCTAGAAATGCTCATAGGAGTTGTAATGCTTATGATGCTTTTGATTCTCATGCCATGTTTGCTTCTAGTTCTTCCTATATGCATGGTAGAGATATGTCTAGGAGAAATGTTCCTAGGAAAGTTAATGAACCTTCTACAATATATCATGCTTGCAATACTTCATTTGCCATTTGTAGAAAGAATAAGAAGGTGATTGCTAGGAAGTTAGGGGCAAGATGCAAGGGAGATAAAACTTGCATTTGGGTCCCTAAGACAATTGTGACTAACCTTGTAGGACCCAACAAGAGTTGGGTACCTAAGACCCAAGCCTAAATTTGCCTTGCAGGTTTATGCATCCGGAGGATCAAGCTGGATTATCGACGCGGATGCACAAACCATATGACGGGGGAGAAGAAGATGTTCACCTCCTACGTCAAAAACAAGGATTCCCAAGATTCAATAATATTCGGTGATGGGAACCAAGGCAAGGTAAAAGGGTTAGGTAAAATTGCTATTTCATCCGAGCACTCTATATCTAATGTGTTTTTAGTTGAGTCTCTTGGATATAATTTGTTATCTGTTAGTCAATTATGCAATATGGGATATAATTGTCTATTCACAAATGTAGATGTGTCTGTCTTTAGAAGATGTGATGGTTCACTAGCTTTTAAGGGTGTACTAGATGGCAAACTTTATTTAGTTGATTTTGCAAAAGAGGAGGCCGGTCTAGATGCATGCTTAATCGCTAAGACTAGCATGGGCTGGCTGTGGCATGACCGCTTAGCACATGTGGGGATGAAGAACCTCCACAAGCTTCTAAAGGGAGAACACGTGATAGGTCTAACTAATGTGCATTTCGAAAAAGATAGACCTTGTGTAGCTTGTCAAGCAGGCAAACAGGTGGGAGGCTCTCATCACACCAAAAATGTGATGACCACATCAAGACCCTTGGAGATGCTTCATCTAGACCTCTTCGGACCCGTCGCCTATCTAAGTATAGGAGGAAGTAAGTATGGTCTTGTTATAGTTGATGATTTTTCCCGCTTCACTTGGGTATTCTTTTTGCAGGATAAAACTGAAACCCAAGGGACCCTCAAGCGCTTCCTTAGGAGAGCTCAAAATGAGTTTGAGCTCAAGGTGAAGAAGATAAGGAGCGACAACGGGTCTGAGTTCAAAAACCTTCAAGTGGAGGAGTTCCTTGAGGAGGAAGGGATCAAGCACGAGTTCTCCGCTCCCTACACACCACAGCAAAATGGTGTGGAAGAGAGGAAGAACAGGATGCTTATAGACATGGCGAGGACGATGCTTGGAGAGTTCAAGACCCCCGAGCGCTTTTGGTCGGAAGACGTGAACACGGCTTGCCACGCCATCAACAGGGTCTACCTTCACCGCCTCCTCAAGAAGACTTCGTATGAGCTTCTAACCGATAACAAACCCAATGTGTCTTACTTTCGTGTATTTGGGAGCAAATGTTATATTCTTGTGAAGAAAGGTAGAACTTCTAAATTTGCTCCCAAAGCGGTAGAAGGGTTTTTATTAGGTTATGACTCAAATACAAAGGCATATAGGGTCTTCAACAAATCATCGGGTTTGGTTGAAGTCTCTAGCGACGTTGTATTTGATGAGACTAATGGCTCTCCAAGAGAGCAAGTTGTTGATGTTGATGATATAGATGAAGAAGATGTTCCAACGGCCGCAATGCGCACCATGGCGATTGGAGATGTGAGGCCACTAGAACAAAAGGAGCAAGATCAACCTTCTTCCTCAACGATGGTGCATCCCCTAACCCAAGATGACGAACAAGTACCTCAAGTGGAGGCATGTTCTCAAGGGGGAGCACAAGATGATCATGTGCTGGAGGAAGAAGCACAACCGGCACCTCCAACCCAAGTTCGAGCGACGATTCAAAGGGATCATCCCGTCTACCAAATATTGGGGGATATTAGCAAGGGAGTAACTACTCGTTCTAGATTAGTTAATTTTTGTGAGCATTACTCCTTTGTCTCTTCTATTGAGCCTTTCAGGGTAGAAGAGGCCTTGCTAGATCCGGACTGGGTGTTGGCCATGCAGGAGGAACTCAACAACTTCAAGCATATTGAAGTTTGGACACTGGTGCCTCGTCCCAAGCAAAATGTTGTGGGAACCAAGTGGGTGTTCCGCAACAAACAGGACGAGCACGGGGTGGTGACGAGGAACAAAGCTCGACTTGTGGCAAAAGGTTATGCCCAAGTCGCAGGTTTGGACTTTGAGGAGACTTTTGCTCCTGTGGCTAGGCTAGAGTCCATTCGTATCTTGCTAGCATATGCCGCTCACCATTCTTTCAGGTTGTACCAAATGGATGTGAAGAGCGCTTTCCTCAACGGGCCGATCAAGGAGGAGGTGTATGTGGAGCAACCCCCTGGCTTCAAGGATGAACGGTACCCCGACCACGTGTGTAAGCTCTCTAAGGCGCTCTATGGACTTAAGCAAGCCCCAAGAGCATGGTATGAATGCCTTAGAGACTTTTTAATTGCTAATGCTTTCAAGGTTGGGAAAGCCGATCCAACTCTTTTCACTAAGACTTGTGATGGTGATCTTTTTGTGTGCCAAATTTATGTCAATGACATAATATTTGGTTCTACTAATCAAAAGTCTTGTGAAGAGTTCAGCAGGGTGATGACGCAGAAATTCGAGATGTCGATGATGGACGAGTTGAACTACTTCCTTGGGTTCCAAGTGAAGCAACTCAAGGACGGCACTTTCATCTCCCAAACGAAGTACACGCAAGACTTGCTAAAGCGGTTTGGGATGAAGGACGCCAAGCCCGCAAAGACTCCGATGGGAACCGACGGACACGCCGACCTCAACAAAGGAGGTAAGTCCGTTGATCAAAAGGCATACCGGTCAATGATAGGGTCTTTACTTTATTTATGTGCTAGTAGACCGGATATTATGCTTAGCATATGCATGTGTGCTAGATTTCAATCCGATCCAAGGGAGTGTCACTTAGTGGCCGTGAAGCGAATCTTTAGATATTTAGTCGCTACGCCCTGCTTCGGGATCTGGTATCCAAAGGGGTCTAACTTTGACTTGATTGGATATTCAGACTCCGACTATGCTGGATGTAAGGTCGATAGGAAGAGTACATCGGGGACGTGCCAATTCTTAGGAAGGTCCCTGGTGTCATGGAACTCTAAGAAACAAACTTCTGTTGCCCTATCCACCGCTGAGGCCGAGTATGTTGCCGCAGGACAGTGTTGCGCGCAACTACTTTGGATGAGGCAAACCCTCCGGGACTTTGGCTACAATCTGAGCAAAGTCCCACTCCTATGTGATAATGAGAGTGCTATCCGAATAGCGGAAAATCCTGTTGAGCACAGCCGCACAAAGCACATTGACATCCGGCATCACTTTTTGAGAGACCACCAGCAAAAGGGAGATATCGAAGTGTTTTATGTTAGCACCGAGAACCAGCTAGCCGATATCTTTACCAAGCCTTTAGATGAGAAGACCTTTTGCAGGCTGCGTAGTGAGCTAAATGTCTTAGATTCGCGGAACTTGGATTGATTTATAGCATACATGTGTTTATGCCTTGATCATGTTCCTTATGCATTTTGTTGCTTACTTGTGGTGCTCAAGTTGTACAAGCACTTCCCGGACCTCAAAAGTCCATGTGTGAGTGATGCACATATTTAGGGGGAGATGTGCTACAACTTGACCCTTTGAGACTAACCGTGTGCTTGAGCTTGCTTGATTTAGTCTCAAAGGAAGGTTGAAATGGAAAAGGTGGACTTGGACCATGAAAGACTTCCACTGCACTCCGATGAGAGGGTAACTTATTCCAAGTTCATCTCATGTACTCTTATTGCCTTTGTATTCTTATTTGAAGATTTTGGTGAGGCAATGGGGTTCTAGGGCCAAGATTGATCCCGTTTTGGTGCTTGATGCCAAAGGGGGAGAAAATAAAGGCCAAAGCAATAAATGAATCAGCTACCACTTGAGAAATTTTGAAAATAGTAGAATAGAGCTTTTGGTTTGTCAAAACTCACTTGTTGTCTCTTTTGTCAAAAGTTGGCCTCTTGTGGGGAGAATAGTCGATTATAAAAAAAGGGGGAGTTTTTGAAATCTTGAATCAATTTCTCTTGGAACGACTCTCTTTATGTCTTAACATGTGTGTTTGACTTAGAGATAGAAATTTGAGGTTGATTTGCAAAAACAAAACCAAGTGGTGGCAAAGAGTGATCCATATATGCCAAATTTGAATCAAAACAATTTTGAGTTCTCATTTGTATTGATGTTGCACTTGTTCTAGTTGCTTTATGTTGTGTTGGCATAAATCACCAAAAAGGGGGAGATTGAAAGGGAAATGTGTCCTTGGGCCATTTCTAAGTATTTTGGTGATTGAGTGCCAACACAAGTGCTTTTGTGTTAATCTATGCAAAGTGGTGGACAAAGTGCAAATCAAGTCAAAAGGTATGTTTCTAGACTTAGTACATTGTTTTATGGACTAATGTATTGTGTCTAAGTGCTGGAAACAGGAAAAATTGAGTTGGAAAAGAGATGGCTTTGTTCAGCCAAAGTCTGCTCAGTCTGCGTGCACCGGACAGTGTCCGGTGGTGCACCGGACAGTGTCCGGTGCGCCAGGCTGGCTCTGGCGAACAGGCTGCTCTCGGGACTTCGATGGCGGTGTACAGCTATAATTCACCGGACTGTCCGGTGGTGCACCGGACTGTCCGGTGAGCCGTTCACAGGTGAACTCGTCGCTCTCGGGAGTTGATTAACGGCGTACGGCTAAAATTCACCGGACTGTCCGGTGGTGCACCGGACTGTCCGGTGAGCCAATGGTCAGCCGGGGCAACGGTCGGCCGAGGATTCCGCGCGTGACGCGTTGCCGAGCCAACGGTCACAAGGGGGCACCGGACTGTCCGGTGTGCACCGGACAGTGTCCGGTGTGCCAACGGCTCTTAATCTGCAACGGTCGGCTTCGCCAAATAAGGAAGGAGATCCGCACCGGACAGTGTCCGGTGCGCCAGGCAACAGAAGGCAAGATCTGCCTTCCTGGAATGCTCTCAACGGCTCCTAGCTGCCTTGGGGCTATAAAAGGGACCCCTAGGCGCATGGAGGAGTACACCAAGCATACTCAAAGCATTCCTAAGCACAAAGACTTCGATTCCACGCATTCGTTTCTTCGTGATAGCATCTAGAGCTCTATTTGAGTTGTGAACTCGTTGGGTTGTGTTGCGAGCTCTTGTTGCGACTTGTGTGCGAGTTGTCACTGTGATTTTGTGTCTTGTGTGCATTGCTCATCCCTCCCTTACTCTGTGCTTCTTTGTGAACTTCAAGTGTAAGGGCGAGAGGCTCCAAGTTGTGGAGATTCCTCACAAGCGGGATAAAGAAAAGTAAAGCAAAACACCATGGTATTCAAGTGGGTCTTTGGATCGCTTGAAAGGGGTTGATTGCAACCCTCGTCCGTTGGGACGCCACAACGTGGAGTAGGCAAGCGTTGGTCTTGGCCGAACCACGGGATAAACCACTGTCCCATCTCTGTGTTGATATCTTTGTGGTTATTGTGTTTTGTTGAGACTCCTCTCTAGCCACTTGGCATTATTGTGCTAACGCCTAATCAAGTTTTTGGTGGCTTAAGTTTATGTTTTACAGGATCACCTATTCAGCCCCCCTCTAGGTGCTCTCAACCATAGAATTTGGTTGTTGGCCTTTTATTATTTATCCCTGTGATTACAGGGCGATATGATGGAGTACCTTCAGGATACGTGTTGGTATTCGAAGATACACTCGTTTTAGCAGGTTTAGAGGTAGTGCGTCTCAACAAGGTGCAAGCATGTGAATCATAAGAAATGGCACCCATCTCCATGGGCACTGTATCCCTATTTATAGGAGCAGGGTGACGCACAACTTCATATGAAATTATATTTGTGCCCTTAAACTTTATGTGCATGATCTACTGAATGCAATGAGGGCATTGTTGTACTTTCCTCCACAAATCATGTTGTGCAAGTCTCCTCAATCTTCCTTCGCCCAAGGTGGCATTCGACCCTTCTGGAACACTTCATCTGAGCTCTAGTGATGAAGCTGTTACTTGCTTCTTGGTGACAAAGCTGCTACTTCCCTTTTAGGCCACGAAGATCTCGTAGACAAAGCTGACATAATTAACCCTGAAGCAGCCTTGGAAACAAATAGAACTCATCAATTTGAGGACCTTCGGTAAAGGTACATCCTAAATAGTAGCCCCTCACGGATTAGTTTGTTTTATATTATGGGCTAAAACCGCAAATAAGTTGGGACAAAGGAGGCCTTACACCGAAGGTCTGAAAAACACCTCCTTGAGCGTGTTATCGAAAATGGGTGTTTTCTAATACTTTTTACCAAAGGGATGGTGGGGAACGATTAGAACAGTCCACTGCGTAACACGTGACTGCCGCTTGTCTCCTTGACTTCTACTTTTTCCGGCTATATAACAATACTCGGCCCACCACAAGGGTACAACATTTGATACTCTTGCCAACCTACTACTCCTAGTTTCTCTAACTCCAAAGCTTGCTTCCACCACAGTTCCAACATCCTTGGGATATTTGAGCTTCGACAGTTTCTAGATGGCCACAACATCTTCAGATGCGCCTCGAGAGAAGAGGGGATCCCTGACACCGAAATGGTATGTGAGATGGCAAGTGGTGTTGTGGCTATCGGAGCCGAAGCGACCTCTCGGACCGAAGAATAGAAACTTGAAGACATATTGGCCGATCTTGATGAGAGCGAGCCAGACAAAGAAGATGATGAGGGATTTGAGGAAGAGGACGATAGTGATATTCGCCCAACAAAGCCGAGCCAAGTGGATTTCGGAAAATCCATAATAAAGTAAGGTCATGTGGAAGTGATGAAGAACAAAGATACTTTAAAAGTTCTAACATCATTAGACTTGCCAAAGAGGATACTGTTCTTAAGCCAGAGAAGGACAAAGTTGTGGCGTTTAAAAGCTTCTTCAAAGCTGGCCTTTGTTTCCTGTTTTACAAGATGGTTGTTGAAGTGATGAAAAATCTCTACTATTCTATAAGACGATAGTGTAGACATACACACATTTTGGTGCACGGTTCTGCCATCTGACGTCGCCCGCTCTCTCTCGCGCCCCCGCTCTCTACTCGCGCCCGTCCTAGCCTTCGAAACCACGCCGTGCCCAACCCTAAAACCCACGCCGCCGATAGCTCCACCTTTCCTCGCCACCACGCTAGGATCTCTAGATGGAAGGCATGACCGGGATCTCGGAGCACGTCTTCCTAAGCTCGTCTTCCATCCACTCTCCCGCAATCCTCGCTCCAAATGCCGCTGCCGCTTCGCCCCCAATCCGTGCGGCATCTTCAGATGGACGCTGGGGCCATGCCGAGCCCTGACGGTCGCCATTCCGTGATGCTGCTCGGTGATACTCGCCCCCTCGTCGTCGTCGCTCGTGTGGCCTCCCGACCGTCGTCTTCACCCGCAAGATCCACCCCACCACCCGATTCGCACACCTCTCCGTCCACAGCCGCACGCGCATGAGATCCACCGCCCCACGCCCCGGGCAACCTGCAGCTGCCCAGAAACATCCACGACCATGAGTGAGTACACGACACGTTCATGGCATCGCATCATCAGCATCCATCCGTCCGTCTAGGAACCTGACGGTGATTTGTTTCTGCAGCCGAATCTTCTGGCTGGGCGATCTGAACTACCGGTTGGACACGTCGTACGAGCGAGCGCATGAGCTGATCTCGGCGGGACGAGGACGTACGTCGGCGTAGGGGACCACCAGGGCTAGAGCCAGAGGGGCGGTGGGCGGCGGACGCCGGCGTGGTGCGACCGGGTGCTGTCGTACGACAAGGGGCTGAGGCTGCTGGGCTACCGGCGGTCGGAGTTGGCGCTGTCGGACCACCGCCCGGTGACGGCCACGTACGCGGCGAAGGTGGAGGTGTTCTCCAGCCGGAAGCTGCAGAGGGCGCTGACGCTCACGGACGCCGAGGTGGAGGGCGGCCAGGTCTGCTCTCCATTTTATCGCTCACAGTCTGCTCTCCATTTTATCGCTCACGGTCTGCTCTCCATTTCCCCCTACATCCATTTTTGTGTTTGGTTTTGATGTGTGTTTCAAATATTCTGCTCTTCATTTTTGTGTTATTCGTGTGCGTGTTATTTAGTACATGATCCAACTGGTAAGAAACTTTATGATACTAGCATATCACATAATAGATGAGATTACTAGAAATAGCCCACGTTACTGAATATAGAAGTTTTAGTTCTATTGTTTTTACACAAATTTGTTTGTGATGCTTCAAACCGTCAGGGAACCATAACAGGCATGCTCACTGCATCAGATTTTGTTTTAATCTTGAGAAAGGTGGGTGGAATAAATTACTTTGTTTCTTCTTGGAAGCATTTTATGTTCTTACTAATTATCATTTGCTATGCAGTTGCAGAGAAACATTCAAGTTATTGGCAACGAAGAGCCATTTCTGCTTGGAAAGAAGCAAAACTACAGTTCTATGGTGGGCCTGATGGTGCTGCCATGCAGAGAAGGCCATTAATCCATGTACTTCTCCATATATTTGTTGATTCTTTCATTTGATTCAATGTGTAAGCAGTTGCAAGATCAGCACATTCATAATATAAATATATTACCTGTATGAAATTCTAGATATGGTCTCCAATACAACATTAAGCTTAATGTTGTTTGTGTTAAAAAAATTACAAATCTTCTTATGTCTTGAAATAAGGAGAAATTGTTTGGGTTTCTCCTACCCAACTTTCAGAATTACCTATTTCTATTGTATGTTTGATCATTTGGACTTCCACTCCATCCACAATTTTGGTTTATTCAGTGAGGAACTATGTTTTTAACCACTCTGTAGTTTGTACAGACAGGCAACATTGATCTCAGGGCCAAGAAAGAAGCTCAACTCGGCATGCTTCCTGTTTGAAGCAAGGGCAACAAACTTACCCCACCAGATCCCTGTCGCCAAAGCAGGCTGGTGAATAAGCTGTGTTTCCTCCCGGATTGTCACTGCTTTTATATTTGTGCATTTATTTTGAGGGAAACATTTTGCCCAAAAAAAGGCCTGCAGTGCACGTTTTAAACATGTTTTTACCGTTTTTTGATGGGTGACGACACATTATATTGTCTCCAAATACTGAAGTGCTAAGAATATGCTACTTGAGAAGCATGCATTATATACGAGCAAAATGGAACTATGCATAGTTCCAGTTTTCTCTGTCTAAAATAACCATTAAACGTAGTTGATTAATGGGCTTGTTCAAGTACAGTGACGAGATAATTATTTCTCTGTCTAATCGTAGTTGCTGAATTAATAAGGAAAAAACGCAACAGATCATGATAATAATGAGGCGTTGTTTTCCTTTAAACCTTTACCAGTAAATGTCGTGCGTGTCTGAAATATTGATCTAGCATTGATTAGAGAAGCATAATGTATTCTTATTTTCTATCTTTTCAAATTTTTAGTTACCAGATTTAATCACCCCTGCGTGTTGTATACTCGTATAACAGGGGCTGCCTCATGGGAAACTTGGCTGGGCCATTGATGAGGATTTTGGTTCGTTTGAGGCACTTGTGTAAAGAAGATGAATGCACTATGAACAGCACATGTCCATTAACTATGATTATTCATCCATTGTAGCTATATTTGGATTGTACCTTAATCCATTTTCCCCAGAACCTTTATATTCTTATTTTTATAATCTTCAGGACATGTATTTCACCAATACCCCTTTGTACCTCTAATTTCGCTTTTCTTTCTTATCACCTTCATATTTGCATTATTATATCATATATTGTGGGCATGCCTTTGTATCTAGCTCTGGACGGTCTTACCCATCAAACGAACTATGGGTTGCTGCAGATGATGATCACCTTGGCCCCCATAACCATCCAGAGCTGGTTTCCCAACTTGAGAGCTGCTTAGACCAATCTGTTTCTGACCTTCCATTACATAGGTCATGCCACTCAACAATTGTTGTTTCTGACATCTTACTGTGTTCATTGACTCTGCATTACTAAACCTGTTTTCACCTATCCTTACATTGCAGTTTGAGATCTTCATTCTTTCAAGGCCCGGTAGCTTCATAAAAGCCATCCCAATGTTAGCAGGACTGCAAATTGGGTGAAGTTTTGAGTGTGAGCTACCCTGGTTATCAGTAGATTGTGCAACACATGGATCCACATGTTCCCTACTTCCATGGCACACATTAGTTCTGAAGTTACCTGGTCTGGTAGTTGGGATGCATTCCTTGGTAGGCATACTTCTCAATGAAGACAAGTCATTTGAATCAACTCTTATGCTGAAAACTGTATGTGATACTGCAGAGGGCAACACACTAGCTTGATAGGAAAGTTGGTTGGCAAGCATAGGTAGTGTAACCACTGCACCAGTGATATCAGTACTCTTCTTGCCTTTAACTAGTGCATCTTTAAATTTAGTCTCTTCAGGTCTGGTTCTCATGGCAGGTGGACTCTGGTGCCTTCATTTATCTATATATATCTTTTAAGTTGACGACCCTCGTGATGCTGAAACTGATGAAGACCTCCGATGAAAAAAGAGACATGCTGCACATGCACGAGGTATGGGCGATTTATGTCAGTGTTCAACAATTTGGTTTTTTGTTTTCCTTATCTTTTCAGCACCTCTTAACACTGCAAAGCTAATGTTCTTCCACGTCATAGGGTACTTGCAGATAGATGTCGGCTCTATGGACGAACACTCGACTAAGTCAGATGAGGAGTATGAGGGCCTAGCCATGCGTGACGTGATGGCTACTGGTCCGACGATGAGCAGCTAGCTGTGAGTTAAAGATGAACTCACCTGCCCTGGAGAGTAACATCCATAGGAGTGAGGCAAAATGGTTGGTACCACCACAACATGGACCCGTTCCTGAAGATGTCCAAGGAGGTGGTAGCCGACACCATAATGTCTTGTGTCATTATGTCACCGGCCGGCAACACAGTGCGTTGGTACCGGCGGGTGTTGTGTTTCTTAGGCGTCTGCTTCTGTGCTTTGAGTTGTGCTATAGAGTGGTTGTGCCAACTACTGATTTTAGAACAAAAAGGTGAGCTGAGAATCATTGTTGAAAACAAACATGTAACTGTTCGTTCTCATTAGTTGTGCCAACTACCAAGCATTTCATTGATCAGAATCTGTCGTTGCTCATGAGAACCAAAAGTAAGACACTTCTCAATAACATTGGATGCAAATTTCTGCTAGCTTATCTTCACTATCTTTTCTCGTATCAATATAACACACATTTATACATAATTTTTTGTGTTATTATATGTTTCCATTGCAACGCACGGGCACTCACCTAGTATGATATATATCTTTATCAGTTGACCCCCCACCACAGTGCAATAATGAAGCTTGGAGTGTATATTTGGGCGGTCCAAAGCCAGGTTGATGAACCGAGTGTGGAATGTTTCTGCTGGGTGCATGAGCTCATTATCAAACAAAAGCCATAGGAAAAGAAATGTCGCACAACAACTTCGGGTATTACAACTTCTAGTATCGGAAGGATACATTGTTTCGTATCCTCGCTTACTGAAACAGATGGCCAACACTTGGATCGAATGGATTTTTGTGAAGAATGACCTAGAGAAGAGAGAGGACATCAAGGACATCATCTAGAAACTTGTTAAGCCAAGCTTTGGTATTAAGAAACCATTATGCAACATGGTTGGTAAATCATAAATGGCTATGGTTGCTTTCAGCACCATATGAAGCTATATTTGCATAAGGATTTTGGTCCAAGAGCTTCTTGCATACAGGATTTGGCCATTGAAGGCCAAATGGTCAATAGTATACCATAGCGGGTGCTCCACAAAAATGGTACTATAGCGACGATAAAGGAAACCTCACCACCTAATATATATTTTAGACTAGATTTAATTTGTCCTAGACTGTCGGCATGTTTTGATCTTCTTGGGAGGTTGGACATGGTCCAATTGATAGAAGGATCAGACGTATTACGTTGGAATTTAAATTCGAACAAAAAATTCCCAGTGGAGTCTATGTACAGAGTGTTTGTTGACAACATTGTGCCGATAGACAATAATCACAAATTTTGGAAATTGAAGGTGCCACTAAAAATTAATTTTTTTGTGTGGTTCCAATGAAGAGGGTTTATCCAAACAAAGGACAACCTTGCCAAGAAGAATTGGATTGGAAGTCTAAAATGTGAATTTTCTCACCACAATGAGACAATCAAACATTTGTTCTTTCAATGTTCCATTCTATATGGTCACTCATCCCAACTTGTACCCCGTGTATTGTATGTCTGTATCAACTTAAAACTTGTATGTCTGTATCAGCTTGATGCTACTTGTTGAGTTTTAATAAACGTACTTTATTGAAAAAAACCAAAGAGGTGCTTTGGCAGAGGAGTGGACTCGATGATATAGGGCATGTTTGGTTTCCTACCTAAAATGCCACAACTTTTCTATCTTTTCTACCTAAGGTTAGTTATTCAATTCAAGCGACTAAGCTTAAGCAAGTTGTGTCGCCTTAGATAGGGAACCAAACATGCCCATAGATAGATACTAGCAAAGTGTACGTACGTTGATATGATTTCCATTATGCTCAAGTATAATGTAGGACCGGAGATGCGACCAGCATGGGGGGTGAATGGGAGCCAATCCGATTTTGCTTCCAAACACTAAAAATAAACACTTCACTTCAATTGAGATGAAGCAAGTCCTCAAACCATGAATACATCAGCGAATGAGTGATCTCAAGATTACAAAACGTTCATAATACTCATATGAGACCAACAAAACAAACGGATCGCAAATCGGATACCGAAAAGTCCAAAACGGTTCAATACAGTATCGTCAACAAGTGATGTTTTCAGCAGTACGAAATTCTGTCCTTGAATTCAAAACTAAACCAATCAAACTCCGATTGAGATGCAATTTTACACACACCTGAGCAAATATGTTTCCAAGATCTCCCAAAATTTTGAGCTCAATCAGACTTTTGAATCAACCGCATATTTAGAACTACAGCCAGAAATTGGGGGTTTGTTGTGGTTTTATAGAACGAGTTCAAACTGAGTTTTTTTTTCTCAAATCACGACCAAAATCTGCAACAAATAGGTGTATGCAGTATTCCGAAGAGTGCAACGCACCACCAATCAATCCCCAAACTAAATCCTCTCAAAAGAATCAAAGGTTTATCATCAAAAATACAAGATCAGAGAAAGGGAGAAACCAAGACTACAAAACTTCAGAAATTCCAGCAAGGGTACAAACTGAGATTTAAAGCCAAAGAGCCTGTGGGCCAGTCCGGCGACCCTTTCTCTTATTAAACATGAAAATCAAGAACACAATCGAAGTACGAAATCGCTGCGGATCCCTCGGCTCAACTGGTGTCTACCTAGAGTGAAAACTAGGAGCTCTAGAAGGAGTGCTCTAAACAAATGGCAGCCAAAAGATATTGAACTAACCAGCCCTCCCCTCTATTTATAGAGGGTTATTCTCACTTTCTAAACTACCCCTATTTACATAGAGCCTATCCACTCCATCGGGACTAAAATGGACCAACTCCTAGGTTTTCGATCCAACGACCACATCCTTCATACGAAGTTGCTTCGCATTGATGCACCCTCTGCGATCACGCCATGTGCCACCATCGGTTCCCTTCGTAACCGCCACCACCGAGTTTTGAGGCCCAACCTCAGCAAAACCCGACATCCATAGCACTGGGTGGTTTTGAGGCCGAAACCTCCAAACCTACCGTGAGCACTGCACCTCGTGCACGTCCTCCACGATCAGGCGCGTGTCCCGCCATTCCTCGACCATGCCGGCAACATGGTCCACTCCACCACGTCGTCGCGCAAGTGTGTGTCCCAGGTGTCAGCCACCACCGCTGGACACCTGGCTTCTTTGATCTGTCAGTCAAGATCTAGCACTCGCCCTTCACATCTCTCGGCCCATCACCACGAGCCCGCATGACCTTCACGTCAGCCGTCGACCATAGTTCTTGTGCTTCACACCTGCACACCACAAGTCGACCGACATGGTTGCACAAGCATAATCTCACAATCTGGTCAGTCCACTGACTACCCCAGAGTGCTACCCATTGATAATCACTCATCATCAACCCGAACCACAAGGGACAAGTTAACCTTGTGTTCACAATCTCCCCTTGAGGAGTGCATTGTCAACACCACCGTATGAGCATATGTAAACCGATAGAGGAAGAAGAAGAGAAACTCACTC
Organism: Zea luxurians; assembly: GCA_029449295.1. NCBI lineage: Eukaryota > Viridiplantae > Streptophyta > Magnoliopsida > Poales > Poaceae > Zea > Zea luxurians. Next base: position 217,829 of record JAOPSE010000922.1, read on the forward strand.
AAATGACCACAAGCCAGATAAAAGCTAAACAAGTCATTTAGAGTAAGCAAAACTTGGTCCCCAAAGAAATGGGCAATGGCTCAACACAACCAAGCAAGAAAAGGCTAGCCCTCAATAAGAGGCAAAAGCAGGGTTCAACAACACTAGCCATTAGCCAAAATCTCATTGGAGCACAAAAAGCTTTATAAGAGCATAAAAAACCAATTCAGAGCACAATATCATTACAAAAGCTAAAATCAAAGCTAGTTCCTCCAGAAAGAGGCAAACGGCTAAACACAACTAGCAATAGCTCCAAATAACACATCTCGCCCTCTTGAATGAGAAGAAGCACGAAAGACAAAATTCTCCCCCTAGATAGAGGAATCGGGAAATCTCAAAATCTCCCCCCCCCTTGTTGACAAGTGAACTTATCAAGCACAGACAGGGGTAGAAAGAAAAAACTTCCCCTTGATAAGATAACCCCCCTGAGAAAAAGCAGAAATGCAACAGAGAGTATGAAATAGAGAAAATGCATGAGCTTCAGGAGTATACCGGTCAGAGTGTAAAAAATGCTCTAAGTGGTGCTATGCTAAGTGTGCAGCAATAAATGCACGTGCTAGCATATGCTCAAACTGGTCATATGCACAAGGTATGTGAAGTGTAAGTATTTTGATTCAGTTTTAAGCATTTCAAAGAGGTGTTCACCACAAAGACAACACTAAGCATATAGTAAGCAGCAAATCAACTAAGTGCCAGCCACAAGTGAACAAGGTGAACTACCCCAAACAGTGATCACTCATCATGCTAGAAACATATCTAAAATATATACCATTTGAAATTTTCAAGATTTATTGGATTTTGCAGCGGATTCCAAATTTCATTGAAAAGCATGTGAGTGTGAGAGGTTGTAAGCATTGTCTTTGTCTGAATTTTCAACCAGGTGTAGCCTATGCAGATAAGCAATCAGAAGCTAAAAACACTGGTTTCAATCGTCCACTACACTGCTCAAGTTCATCGAAAAGTGCAAATGGATGCAGTCTCGATACAGTGATGTGATGATAAATACAAACCCATCTCGATCTTTCTAATTATCACTTATCTTGATTTTGAATTTTTAGCACGGTTTGAATAAATCAAGACAAGTGAATGACTCAAAGCATGAGACGTAGCCACCTAGCATACTAGTAATAGCAAAAAGGATTTCAACACATCCTACACATGCTAGGTGTCAATCTTAATGGTGAACAATTTTAGATTGAGCAAGTAATAGTCAAGTTCACAATTATGAAAACAACTTAGCTCAACAATATTGTACCAATATGAGCAAAAAGAGCCTAAGCATGCCATAACATTATCATGTACACAAAGAACATACTACTAGGAGCAGAATCACATTCTAGCAGTTATACAAGTGAAACTCAATATGACATGCAGATATAATACAAAAGGAAGAGAAAGCAGAAAATAAGAAGAAAACACAAAAATGGAGCCCTCTAATCAAATAGGGAAACAAACACCCAATTCCCCTCGCAAATGAACAAAAGTTTTTATATCAAGGGGTTTGGTCAAAATGCCAGCAAGCTGGCAAGTGGTATCAATATAGCGCAATTCGATGTCGCCTTTCTCATAATGATCACGAAGAAAGTGAAAGCGAACATCAATCTGCTTGGTCCTTGAATGCAGCATAGGATTCTTGGCAACACTTATGGCACTCGAGCTATCACAAAGCAGAGGCACATGATGAAAATCCAAGCCAAAATCCCATAAGTGTAATACCCACTTTATAAGAAAAGTCTAAAAGGAGAAATTATATTCCTTTATATACATGTGTGTCATCTATATCTATCATTTCATGTGAACACCTCACTTCCACAAATAAATAATTAACAAAAGAACACTCAAATAAATCATGCATCATGCTGGGATTTTCTTTTGTGTGCATATTGTGACAAAATGAAATAAAAATGTGACAAGAAATATATTAAAGTCCAAAGTGGAATTTAAAATCTAAAAGGAATTGTAGAATTTGAGAAAAGAGAAGAAAAACACTATATAAATTAGATAAAATAAATATATAAATGAAATAAATTTGGCTCATATTGTTATAGACATTTAACCTAAATAAGAACTCCACAAATATGAATTTAAATTTGAAACCTAAAATTGAAATGAAAGGAAATGAAACAGGAAAATAAAAGAAAAGAAAAAAAGGGAAAAGCTCATTGGGCCGAATTCCACTCTCTGGCGGCCCATTCTACCACACTGCACACGCACCGCGTAGCCCACTACTCCTCTCCCTTTCTTTTTATTCCCCAGTGCCTCTACCGTGTGGGCCTCTGTCGTCAGTCTCCCATGTCGCGTCCGCATCCCACCTCTGAGTGCGCGGATGAATCGCTGTTGCGTGGGACCCATCGGGCGGACTGATTCTTCTAGCTCCGGTCGTTGCGAATGCATGCCGAATCCTCAGCGCTCGCCTGTTGAATCACCACACCCACCAGCCGAGTATGTCGGACCCGCGCAGACTCAAGACATAGGGATGGGATTGGGTTCTCGCCGAGCTCCTCCTCCATTGCCGCTGAAGCTACGCGGCCCTCCTCCTGCAGCTCGTCGCGCTGGATGCCATCTCTAGCGCGCGCGCCCCCTCTCTGCTCAGATCCGATGGCCGTCGAGCACTACACCCGCGGCGCGCTCCTCGACCCCCAAGATACCTCCTTCCTCGCTAACCATCGCCAACCAATTTCGGGGAGAAGTGTGGGGGGAATCGGGTCGCCAGCTCTGATCGTTGCCACCGTCGCGGGCGTATCACAGCCATGCCACCGACGGGAACCGGATTCACACTGGAGACGTACACACGACCCCTGTGCGACGATCCCCTATCACCAATTGGGCACGGTGGGCAATGGGTCGAGGACAATTCCTCGTCGGGGGTCGTGTGCCACCGTAAGCTGTCCATCTCCGTGGAAAATTCCCTGCGTAGCACAAAATTCGGTAAGCCCTTGCTGTTCAGCGTACTTAATATTCAGCGTAGGATTCGGGTGCTAGCGATTGGGAGTTCTCGGGTGGCTGTGGCGGAACTGCCCGAATTATTCCAACTTAAGTGCCTAAGCCCCGCCTTAGAGGCTAGACCACACTTAAATGGGAATAACCCGTCAATCCCTCGGATCTAGTCCGACACGGCCACTGACAGGATCAAGTACCACATTCTCACTCGATGGTGAGTCATAGAGCAAATACAATAAAGCATAAAACCATACATGGAAGAGTGTTAATTATTACATCATCATCATCAGAGTTTTGCCAAAAGTAGTCATCATCGTTTGAAGTGCAGCGGAATAAAACTAACGATAATTAAACGGAGAGATGGGGAAGCCTGTCCCATCACTCCTCATGCTCCTCCTCAACCGAGGCAGGGTCCCACTCGACAGTCCATCCCGGTGGCAGGGTGGATGGCCAAGTCACTCTAGCAACCATGTCCTCCAGAGAACCTGTAAAAATTATGCCACAAGCAAGGCTGAGTATACTAATACTCAGCTAGACTTACCCGGTGTGAGAAGTCTATACTCCTCTACCTCTAGACATGCAGCTGTTTGGCTGTGGGGTTTGGTTGCCAAAAGCACTAGCTGAGTTTCTAACTCAAGATTTTAACTTTGTCAAAATTAAGTGTGACTCTCTTAAGGCTAAAAGTGTACTATCTATTCATACATAGTAGCAAGCATTTTTAGCAATCAACAGCTTGTATCATCTCAACACAGTTCCACTTGTTACTCAATGTAGCAGCATGGATCAAGCAGTCTCATTAGCTGCGAGAAGCAGACGATTCGAATCGAGTTTTTATCCTTGCAAGGTAAACCTAAACACACGACGTGGCGAGGCACTCCGTCCCCACACACATCAACCGTCCCCATCGATTCCCTGGCAACAGATCAGGACTCACCGCCTTGGCGTACAATGCCTCACTGACCCCGACTGGCCGTCGTGCAGTGACCGCACTTGTACCCACCATAACCGGAATGGGAGACCTCGTCTCAGGTCGCGTGAGGGGGTATGTCTGCGGGCAGGTTCACTCAGGTACTAGGCTTACCGATTTACCATATTTCTCGGCATATGTTTAGTACGTTCAAACGCTTGACTCACGGTACCACACCTTAATCCTTAATCAACTTTTTATCCCGTGAACAACCAATCCCCATGGATTGTTGCCCACAAACCAACATCAATATGATAGGAAAGTGGATACAGCCAATTCCTGACCTCGCGCGAGTGCTAGAAAAATCACTCGTCTTCTACCGAGATCCTAATTAATAAAGCAGCTACTCGACCTAGCATACTAGTATTCATCTCAATAGGATTCCTGAGATCATGCAACTAGGGTTTCAAGCAATTCCTACACCTAAGTGCACAATCAATCCTACAATCATTAAGTGAAGTAAAATAGCATAAATAACAGGTTATGCATAAAACCGGGGCTTGCCTTCCAAAGCAGTGGCAGGCAGGTCCTCTGGTGCAGGCTCTGGTGCTGGGTCTGGGGCAATCTCCTGGGCAGCTCCTTGCTCCGGCACGAGGATGTACTCTCCGTCGGCAAGATTACAGTCTATCGAAATGCAATGAACATGTATGTCATGATTATGCATGATTTAAGAACATTAAGCTACAGAAATTAAGTCAAGAATTTACTTAGGGTTCCCTGGCTATGTGGGTTTTCCAGTGGTATATATATATATACATAGACTTGTTCTCTTTTAGGTTTAGGTTTTCTTTTAGGATAACATAGGGGATTTGCATTGTTTTTATAGATTTCAGTGGACAAATTTACAAAGGTCTTGGGAGGACATTAACTTCCATCATCTATTTTTCCTTTCTTTAATTTCCATCTAGGGTTTCTAGTATCGGTTTGAACTATGACAGTATTTTAAAAATTTCCAAAAATTCTGTAAAAATTATAGTGGGTTGTCACTGGCTATTCTAGCTTGTTTTAAGAATTTGAGGCTTAGGGTATGGAAGCTAGGCTTTAAACAAAAATAACAATAGTTAGGCAAAATGGGCCACTTTACACTACAAGTCTTAGTTAGGGGTATGTTCTGTCCTACAGGTTATTTTTGTTGGCCTCTATCAGTGATACTAAGCCCTTGTACCAAAAATGGCAGAGAGCAACATGATGGTTAATTAATGATGGATTTCTAAAGTTGGGTGCAAAAAGGGTGCTTAGAACTAACTTGTCATTTGAAAAATATCAAACAACAGATTTCAGATTTTTCCTAAGTTCTTATTATCAAAACATTAGTTATCCTAAGGTTTGGGGAGGTTTTACCTTAGGGTTATTTTTTGTAGGGTTTTTCTAAGTTATCCTTGTTTTATTAATTTAAAAGGTAGCTTTCTTATTTTACACTACAACAGGGTATGATCTATTTTTCCAGTGAACTTCATTGACTAAGTATCTCAACAAAAATAGGGGTGCCCTCTGGTTCATTATTTATGTTACCTTTTCTATTTTTCTTAATCTTAAACTTATTATGGAATAAGGGGTAAAAACTATCTTAATGTAGTGGACAGAGAGGTTTAACATTTTTAACTAGGTCAGTAGGTAGACAATAACTTCTCTAAATTTTTCTAACCTTAGTTAAATAGTACAACCATTTTTCTTGCTATTATTAAGCTTTTGGTCCAAACTGTAATTAAATCAGGACCTTACATTTTTCTATAGTACCTATGGGATTTTATATTTTTCTTAGGTAGGTGACATTATTTAGAGCCTGGCAAAATTGGTTTGACCAAATTTGGATAAACAAAACAGAAGTTATGGGTTTTTAAAGTTTCTGTTTGAATTTAAATCAGGTTTTAATAAAGTTTTTCTGAAAAAGCAGTTTGCGCCGAGGTCCATGGGTTTAAACCGAATCAAACCTCGCAGATCTACCCTCGGGCCACTATTCACTCGGGTCACTGACATTTCACTTAACCCCCTGACTTTCTCTCCCTCTCACCCGCAGTCCTTCCCTCAACTGGAACAGTAGCCGCAGAAAAGAAAAGGGTGGCACGGCTTACCGGCGGCGAGGGAGGTCCGGCGAGGTGGTCAGTGATGTTCAGGAGGTCGCGACGGTCATGTCGATGTGCGGGTCGGCGTCAGAGGTGGTCGGAGCTCCCCTGGCCACGAACACAGGCGGCGGGGATCGTCGGCGACGCCTGCTCCGGCCAAACCACGGCGGTAGAGTTCAATTAGTGGGCACGAGGAGCTTCACGGGATGACACAGAGGCCATGCGCGCAACGAATCGGGAAATGGTGAAGGGGTTTACTCGGTCCACGTGCGCCGGCGGGTTCTTGAACTCCGGTGAGCGCGATTTGGCTACTCCGGTGATGCGGGCCCTCGGGTTAAGCTTGAGCAAGGCTCACGGCTTCACCAGGAAGCTATCTGGGGGCTTGGATCGAACGGAGGAGGACGGGAGAGGGGTCGGCCACGGCGGTTGCTCTCGGGCGGCACTGGCGGGCTGCGGGGAGGTCGCCGGAGGCAATGGCTGGCTCAGGCAAGTCAGGCGAGGTACGGAGGAGGCAATGGGGAAGGTAACCGAGCGCTGGGGCGGGTTTTATAGGCGCGGACGCGGCCGGGGCGCCGGCTCGACCGTTTGGCGCGACGCGGGCACGCGGGGCGCGCGCGGGCGTGCTCTGGCGAGCTCAGAGCGCGTCGAACACGTGGCGCGTTGCTTCTGCCCGTGTTCTTCGCTCTGCTGAGCGGCCAGGCGTACGAATCTTGCCCTACCGCCTGTGGGAGATCTCTTCCCTGCACCTAGGGCTACCTAGTTCATGTGAGTTCCAAGAGGAGATGTGGTCTGGTTGAGGAGATATGGTAGCGCCAAGTCTTGTCTGTCTGCCCTGTGCAAACCGAGACAAAACCAGTGCCAACGCGTGTCAAACGGTTTTGGCTTGGGTTCAAACTTTTCCAGGGCATTCTAGGGTTCATTTGGCGCCACTTTGTCAATTAGGTCGACAGGTTTTGAAAAGGGGATCAAGGTGAACATGTGGGATCTTTGCTCAAGGGTTGGTTTTTGACTTAGACAAAATCTGAATTTCTCCCTTGTGCTCAACCTTTGGTGATCTTTTTAGGACCTTTCTGAAAACTTTTTGGGGGTACTTCCTTACTATTAATTGTAGGTTATTAAGTATATTACAACTTTTGTATTTGGCCCAAACCATGATCATGATGTTTACATGATCTTTTGATCATGGCTTCAATTAGGGTTATTATTGCCTATGGGGGTTTTGCACTAGGGTTTGGGAGATCCCCACTTAGATGTGCATTACAAGCTAGGGCATGATATCCAAGATAGTTTGCACTTGATTAGGATCCTGAATTCCAAGATTGAAGTACTTTGCCCACAAATCTTTATGTAATTATGGGTTAAAAGGGGGTAACCCTGGGGTGGACACCCTGAGTAACACCTAGGGTGTTACAGCCCTCCCCCCTTAAAGGAATCTCGTCCCGAGATTTCAGGTAGAGTCCCTTGGAGGGATGCTTTGAAGGTGTGTTGGTGCTACTTTCCCTTAAACTTCAAGTTTCACTTTCCTAACTGCTCTTCGAATGTCATCCTCTTTGCAACTTCAGAAGGAAGCCCTTCTTAAGTTAAATCCACAACTTAGACTATCCTTGTTATCTAAGTTTTTCTTATAATTGACTTCAAAGGGCAGGTGGGGTGGGGTCGGGTTTTGGGGCTACATACCGATTCCTTTGGGCAGAAAGTCGGGGAAGCGAGAGCGTAGAAAATCCTCCGTCTCCCATGTAGCTTCTTTTGCTGAATGATGACTCCACTGAACCTTATACATTTTGATTGATCTTGCCCGAGTTGATCTCTCCTTTTGATCCAATACCTTGACGGGGGTACTCTTGGTAGGACAAGTCTGGTTCTATCTCAATGTCTGGTTCCGGTAGCACTTCAGTGGGTAGACGAACACATTTCCGCAGCGGAGATACATGGAACACATCGTGAACTGCTGACATACGGGGTGGCAATTCCAATTGGTAAGCTACGGGTCCACAACTTGCCTTGATCTTATAGGGTCCAATGTAACGAGGGGCCAACTTGCCCTTGATCCCGAATCTCTGGACATCCTTGGTTGGTGATACCTTAAGATAAACATGATCTCCTACCTCAAACTGTAGAGGCTTCCGCCTCTTGTCATGATAACTATTTTGTCTGACCTGAGCAGCTTCTAGGTTCTTTTTGATAATTCTAACCTTTGCCTCTGCTTCAAGCACCAAATCTGGCCCAAAAATTTCCCTTTCTCCTGCTTGAGACCAATTTAGCGGGGTCCTACATCTTCTCCCATACAAAGCCTCAAAGGGGGCCATCTTCAGACTGGACTGATAGCTGTTATTGTAAGAAAACTCTGCCAAGGAAAGACACCTGTCCCAATCCTTTCCATAATGTAGTGCACATGCTCGCAACATGTCTTCCAAAATCTGATTTACCCTTTCTGTCTGACCATCTGTTTGGGGGTGGTATGCTGAGCTTCGTATGACCTGGGTCCCAAGTGATTCCTGTAATTGCTCCCAAAATCGAGCCACAAAAGGTGCTCCTCGGTCAGAGACTATAGTCCTTTGGTATCCCATGCAGACAAACTATCTGGTCGATGTAGATCTCCGCATACTTCTCCGCCCGGTGGGTGGTGTGCACTGGCAAGAAATGCGCAGTCTTGGTCAATCTGTCCACAATAACCCATATAGAATCATGGTGCCTGGAGGTATTGGGTAATCCCACTATGAAGTCCATGCAAACGTCCTCCCATTTCCAAGATGGTATGGGAAGGGGTTGCAAAGGGCCTGCTGCCTTCAAGTGACTGGCTTTTACCCTCTGGCAAGTGTCACACTCAGAGATGTACTTGGCAATTTCCCTCTTCATTCTGGTCCACCAATACAAGGACCTGAGATCATGGTACATCTTGTTGCTACCCGGGTGCATGGAGAACTTGGAAAGGTGAGCTTCATCCAATATCTTCCTTCTGAGCTCAGGGTCCTTGGGAACAACCAATCGATCTTCAAACCATAAAATTCCCTTGCTGTCCTGGCGGAAACACTTGTATTTCTCTACCTTCTGCTTGATCATTTCTTTGATAACCTGAACACCCTTATCCCCAATCTGTGCCTGAACTATTTGCTCTTGCAAGGTGGGTTCCACCGCGATATATCTCAGTTCACCAGAAGGAACAACTTCCAGATTCAGCTTGCACAACTCATCACACAGGGTGGTCACTCCCACATCCATGCTCATGCAATTACATTGGGCCTTTCTGCTCAAGGCATCTGCCACAACATTGGCCTTGCCAGGATGGTAATGCACCTCCAAATCATAGTCCTTGATTAATTCCAACCATCTTCTCTGCCTCATGTTCAGATCTGCCTGAGTGAAAATGTACTTGAGGCTCTTGTGATCAGTGTAAATGTTATAGTGAGCTCCCATCAAGTAGTGTCTCCATATCTTGAGGGTATGAACTACTGCTGCCAACTCCAAATCATGTGTCGGGTAGTTCTGCTCATGGGGCCTGAGTGCTCGGGAAGCATAAGCAATCACTCTGTTCTCTTGCATCAAAAACACATCCCAATCCTGTACCAGAAGCATCACAATAAACTTCAAATGGCTTGGTATTGTCGGGTTGGGCTAGCACTGGGGCTGTTGTCAATTGTTGCCTCAAGGTATGAAAAGCCTCTTCACACTTTTGGCTCCACTCAAATTTGACTTCCTTCTTTAACAGTTCAGTCATTGGCTTGGCAATTCTGGAGAAATCCGAAATAAATCGTCGGTAGTACCCTGCCAATCCCAGAAAACTCCTAATCTTCTTTACCGTAGTCGGGGGTTTCCAGTCCATCACCTCTTGCACTTTCTCAGGGTCGACTGATATCCCCTCCTGAGAAATCGTGTGACCCAAGAATTTTATCTCCTTCAGCCAGAATTCACACTTGGACAACTTAGCATACAACTGATGGTCACGAAGTCTCCGAAGCACAATATGCAGATGTTTAGTGTGCTCAGCTTCATTCTTGGAATAAACCAGAATGTCGTCAATGAAAACGACCACGAACTTATCCAGCTCTGGCATGAATACTGAGTTCATCAAGTACATAAAATAAGCCGGGGCATTGGTCAGCCCAAAAGACATCACCAGAAACTCATACAGCCCATATCTGGTTGAGAAGGCCGTCTTGGGAATATCACTGGTTCGAATCTTGATCTGATGGTAGCCCGAGCGAAGATCTATTTTGGAGAAAACCTTGGCTCCCACTAACTGATCAAATAAGACATCAATGCGGGGTAACGGGTATTTGTTCTTGATAGTCACCGGCATTGAGAGGACGGTAGTCAACACACATCCTCAAACTCTCATCCTTTTTCTTCACAAATAAAGCTGGACATCCCCATGGTGAAGTACTTGGACGAATAAACCCCTTGTCCAACAATTCTTGCAATTGTTTCTTCAATTCTGCCAGTTCCACGGGAGGCATCCTATAAGGTCTTTTAGAGATAGGAGCAGTCCCAGGTTGCAATTCAATGGCAAACTCAATATCTCTGTCAGGTGGCATTCCTGGCAATTCATCCGGAAAGACATCAGGGTAGTCACAGACTACTGGGATCTTCCTTACTGGGGACTCTGTCATAACAAAGGCACAAGACCGGGTACAACCCTGGTTGGGTAAATACAAAACAGTCTCGCCATAAGCAGGGGAATGAATTTCAATGGCTCTGGCTGCAATATCCAATATTGCCTGATGTTTGGTCAACCAATCAGTTCCCAAGATGATATCCACACTATCCAGTCCCAAGATAAGAAGGTCAGTTTTAATTATCAAACTACCAAACTTTAGAGGCACCTTCATGCTGATTTGATTAGTGGCAATCCTGCCTCCCGGGGTTGAAATGGTAATACCCCCGTCGGTGTGGTGAAAGGGCAGTTGACACTTGACACTAAATTTGGCACTAACAAAGCTATGCGAAGCACCGGAATCGAAAAGAACAATAGCGGGAAAATTTAAAACTGTAAAGATACCGGTCATGACGGGTGCTCCCTCTGGAATGTCAGCCATGGTAGTGAAGTTCAGCCTGCCCTGCCTCACCTGCACCTTCTGCCTCTTCCCTTGGTTCTGATTAACATTCTGCCCCTGCCTCTGCTGATTTTTGGGGCAATTCTTGGCATAGTGCCTAGTGCTGCCACAAGTGAAGCACCTGTTTGTCATTGGCCTGACGGTACTGCTGCTGCTGATTGTTCCTCTGAGTTGGAAACTGGGTGCGGTAGGGTGTCTGCTGCTGCTGTTGCGGTGGTCTGATCACCCACCTCCCTTGCTGCTGCTGAGGTCCCTTGTTCTGCGCGTCAGACACAATCCTGAAGCGCTGTGGCTGAGCTGAGGGTCCTGCCACAGGGGTCTTCCTCTTCTTCTCTGCCTGTCGAGCTAAGATGCAGTCCTCCTGGAGATAGCCATGTTGACCAACTCGTTGTAGCTGTTGGCCCTGACGGTGTTGAGACGATCACGGAGCTTGGTGCTGAGCCCCCTTCTGAACCTGTCTCGCTTCTTCTCATCCGTATCAGCATGATATCCAGCATACTGACACAAATCATTGAAGGCCTGGGCATACTGCAATACCGTCCTGCTGCCCTGAGTGAGTGCCAGAAACTCATTGAGCTTCCGGTCCATGATGCCAGCAGGGATATGGTGCCCTCTGAAAGCCGCCTTGAACTCCCTCTATTCCACTTCTCTACCTTCTGGCTTCATGGCAAGAAATGGTCCCACCAAGTCCTTGCGGGTCCGCGAAGCTGCTGGGTGGCGAACCTGACCTTGGTGACCTCTGAGCAAATTCCATGGAGCAGTGGGAATTTGGATTCTACCACCCTCAACCACACATCTGCATCAAGTGGGTCCTCCGCCCTGGTAAACAATGATGGCTGAGTGCTGAGGAACTCCTGGTAGGTAGCAGCGACGGGGTGACGCTGATGGTCTCCACCATAATGCTGAGGTGGTGGCTGACGCTGAGCTAGCTATCTCAGGATCTCATTTTGCTGGGCCATGAGCTCCTGCAGAGTGGGGGCGGTGGCGGTGGAGGAACGTGCTCATTCTGACCACGGCGCGCTCTCCCAGCCATCTGAAAAATCACATGGTTGCTTAATAACTCATCTCCAAGCTTAAGGTTCAAACACGGTGGGGGAGCTAAAGCAATTAATAGATTCCATATGAACAAAACGAGAACATGAACCTTCCGTCCAAATTTAAACTACCATTTATCATCCCTGAACTTCCAAAAGAGTTTAACATGGTTACAGCAATGATCCAAAAGACTCAACTCTACCTAGCCTAGTACCCTAAGGGTGCAAAAGCTAAGCTAGCGGTGAGGAGTCCAACTATCATCAATCTCTAGGATTAGCCTGGCGTCTAATGAGCGAACGAGGCAACGCTAGACTCGGGGGAAGGTGGTCTCCCTGAGCCAGCGGTGTCTACACTGGAAGCAGACTCGTCTCCTCCCTCGATGTCAACGTCCTCGTCAGCTTCCTCACCATGGATCTCTTTGGTGATGCATGTCCAGGTGCTCATTTGCTTCTGCCAGCTGCTGCTGAGTGTTGAGGAGCTGATCCTCGAGAACCTTGATGGTGTTCTCCCGGGTGCCCACTAGCTCCTCCAACTCATGAATCTCATCAGACAGCTGCTCCACTTGCAAATCTTTTTCCACGAGCTCCTGGGACAAGTCCACCACGAGCTCCTCCCTGTTGTCCAGGGTGATCTTGGTGGCCTCCAGTAGTGCCATCAAATGAGACATGGCCTCCCCACGCATCACTTGCAGACGATACAGAGCGTTCATGCATCGTACCGACAAGTGAGCGGTGTGGCCTGGGTAGAGAGCCCAGATGTCCTTGGCATGCTCCACCCGATCCCTCCACATCGGGTCGTCCTCCTTTTCCGCGGGGAACAACCCCATGGGGTGGGTAGCCAGCTCCAAGGGATGGAATCCGCAGAAGGTAGTCAGTCCATGCAGAGCGATTGCCTCGATTGTGTCCTCCGCTCGGTACCCGAAAGACTCAGAGTCCAAGGAGCGCCAGCCTGGCTGCAGGGGATGAGGCTCCAAAGTCATCCTCACCCTACAGCGAGGCACCCGGTGCTTCTCGAACTGCTGCACCGCGTACTGAGGGGGTGTCAAATACCCTGCCCCCTGAAGTACCTCCCACAAGATGCGGGGAAAACCTCTCGTGCAAGTCCGTCAGTGTGGGTCAGTGCATTTCCGTCATCGGAGGATCCGTGGGAAGTCATCTGTGCACGGTTAAGCGTAAGTAAAAGAAGAGAATTACAAAAAGAATAAGGAAAATAAAACTTAGCCTGTCTCTAGCAAGAAAAGGCATTGGAGACCTAGTTGGCAGTTATCTCATTTTTAAGTCCTTTTACTTAGCTATCCATTTGTTTAATTAAGAATGCATGCATGCGCGTCCTGAACGACCTCTCCAGAAAATAAAAAGGACTAGGGAAGAACTCCCATCCTGGAAAAAGTGGCCTGTAGGGCCTAGTCACTTAGCCACCTAACTACCCTTCTATTATCCTAAGGCTTCACGTCCTAGGTCTATCCTGCTCGTCCTACGATCTATCCAACATTGTTTCTATCAAATTTTACTTTAGAAAAGGGATGGCATTTATGGTTATTGATTCCTCTGTGTGGTACAAGCTCCGATACCAGCTGTGGCGGAACTGCCCAAATTATTTCAACTTAAGTGCCTAAGCCCCGCCTTAGAGGCTAGACCACACTTAAATGGGAATAACCCGTCAATCCCTCGGATCTAGTCCGACACGGCCACTGACAGGATCAAGTACCACATTCTCACTCGATGGTGAGTCACAGAGCAAATACAATAAAGCATAAAACCATACATGGAAGAGTGTTAATTATTACATCATCATCATCGGAGTTTTGCCAAAAGTAGTCATCATTGTTTGAAGTGCAGCGGAATAAAACTAACGATAATTAAACGGAGAGATGGGGAAGCCTGTCCCATCACTCCTCATGCTCCTCCTCAGCCGAGGCAGGGTCCCACTCGACAGTCCATCCCGGTGGCAGGGTGGATGGCCAAATCACTCCAGCAACCATGTCCTCCAGAGAACCTGTAAAAATTATGCCACAAGCAAGGCTGAGTATACTAATACTCAGCTAGACTTACCCGGTGTGAGAAGTCTATACTCCTCTACCTCTAGACATGCAGCTGTTTGGCTGTGGGGTTTGGTTGCCAAAAGCACTAGCTGAGTTTCTAACTCAAGATTTTAACTTTGTCAAAATTAAGTGTGACTCTCTTAAGGCTAAAAGTGTACTATCTATTCATACATAGTAGCAAGCATTTTTAGCAATCAACAGCTTGTATCATCTCAACACGTTCCACTTGTTACTCAATGTAGCAGCATGGATCAAGCAGTCTCATTAGCTGCGAGAAGCAGACGATTCGAATCGAGTTTTTATCCTTGCAAGGTAAACCTAAACACACGACGTGGCGAGGCACTCCGTCCCCACACACATCAACCGTCCCCATCGATTCCCTGGCAACAGATCAGGACTCACCGCCTTGGCGTACAATGCCTCACTGACCCCGACTGGCCGTCATGCAGTGACCGCACTTGTACCCACCATAACCGGAATGGGAGACCTCGTCTCAGGTCGCGTGAGGGGGTATGTCTGCGGGCAGGTTCACTCAGGTACTAGGCTTACCGATTTACCATATTTCTCGGCATATGTTTAGTACGTTCAAACGCTTGACTCACGGTACCACACCTTAATCCTTAATCAACTTTTTATCCCGTGAACAACCAATCCCCATGGATTGTTGCCCACAAACCAACATCAATATGATAGGAAAGTGGATACAGCCAATTCCTGACCTCGCGCGAGTGCTAGAAAAATCACTCGTCTTCTACCGAGATCCTAATTAATAAAGCAGCTACTCGACCTAGCATACTAGTATTCATCTCAATAGGATTCCTGAGATCATGCAACTAGGGTTTCAAGCAATTCCTACACCTAAGTGCACAATCAATCCTACAATCATTAAGTGAAGTAAAATAGCATAAATAACAGGTTATGCATAAAACCGGGGCTTGCCTTCCAAAGCAGTGGCAGGCAGGTCCTCTGGTGCAGGCTCTGGTGCTGGGTCTGGGGCAATCTCCTGGGCAGCTCCTTGCTCCGGCACGAGGATGTACTCTCCGTCGGCAAGATTACAGTCTATCGAAATGCAATGAACATGTATGTCATGATTATGCAGGATTTAAGAACATTAAGCTACAGAAATTAAGTCAAGAATTTACTTAGGGTTCCCTGGCTATGTGGGTTTTCCAGTGGTATATATATATACATAGACTTGTTCTCTTTTAGGTTTAGGTTTTCTTTTAGGATAACATAGGGGATTTGCATTGTTTTTATAGATTTCAGTGGACAAATTTACAAAGGTCTTGGAGGACATTAACTTCCATCATCTATTTTTCCTTTCTTTAATTTCCATCTAGGGTTTCTAGTATCGGTTTGAACTATGACAGTATTTTAAAAATTTCCAAAAATTCTGTAAAAATTACAGTGGATTGTCACTAGCTATTCTAGCTTGTTTTAAGAATTTGAGGCTTAGGGTATGGAAGCTAGGCTTTAAACAAAAATAACAATAGTTAGGCAAAATGGGCCACTTTACACTACAAGTCTTAGTTAGGGGTATGTTCTGTCCTATAGGTTATTTTTGTTGGCCTCTATCAGTGATACTAAGCCCTTGTACCAAAAATGGCAGAGAGCAACATGATGGTTAATTAATGATGGATTTCTAAAGTTGGGTGCAAAAAGGGTGCTTAGAACTAACTTGTCATTTGAAAAATATCAAACAACAGATTTCAGATTTTTCCTAAGTTCTTATTATCAAAACATTAGTTATCCTAAGGTTTGGGGAGGTTTTACCTTAGGGTTATTTTTGTAGGGTTTTTCTAAGTTATCCTTGTTTTATTAATTTAAAAGGTAGTTTTCTTATTTTACACTACAACAGGGTATGATCTATTTTTCCAGTGAACTTCATTGACTAAGTATCTCAACAAAAATAGGGGTGCCCTCTGGTTCATTATTTATGTTACCTTTTCTATTTTTCTTAATCTTAAACTTATTATGGAATAAGGGGTAAAAACTATCTTAATGTAGTGGACAGAGAGGTTTAACATTTTTAACTAGGTCAGTAGGTAGACAATAACTTCTCTAAATTTTTCTAACCTTAGTTAAATAGTACAACCATTTTTCTTGCTATTATTAAGCTTTTGGTCCAAACTGTAATTAAATCAGGACCTTACATTTTTCTATAGTACCTATGGGATTTTATATTTTTCTTAGGTAGGTGACATTATTTAGAGCCTGGCAAAATTGGTTTGACCAAATTTGGATAAACAAAACAGAAGTTATGGGTTTTTAAAGTTTTGTTTGAATTTAAATCAGGTTTTAATAAAGTTTTTCTGAAAAAGCAGTTTGCGCCGAGGTCCCTGGGTTTAAACCGAATCAAACCTCGCAGATCTACCCTCGGGCCACTATTCACTCGGGTCACTGACATTTCACTTAACCCCCTGACTTTCTCTCCCTCTCACCCGCAGTCCTTCCCTCAACTGGAACAGTAGCCGCGGAAAAGAAAAGGGTGGCGCGGCTTACCGGCGGCGAGGGAGGTCCGGCGAGGTGGTCAGTGATGTTCAGGAGGTCGCGACGGTCATGTCGATGTGCGGGTCGGCGTCAGAGGTGGTCGGAGCTCCCCTGGCCACGAACACAGGCGGCGGGGATCGTCGGCGACGCCTGCTCCGGCCAAACCACGGCGGTAGAGTTCAATTAGTGGGCACGAGGAGCTTCACGGGATGACACAGAGGCCATGCGCGCAACGAATCAGGAAATGGTGAAGGGGTTTACCCGGTCCACGTGCGCCGGCGGGTTCTTGAACTCCGGTGAGCGTGATTTGGCTACTCCGGTGACGCGGGCCCTCGGGTTAAGCTTGAGCAAGGCTCACGGCTTCACCAGAAGCTATCTGGGGCTTGGATCGAACGGAGGAGGACGGGAGAGGGGTCGGCCACGGCGGTTGCTCTCGGGCGGCACTGGCGGGCTGCGGGGAGGTCGCCGGAGGCAATGGCTGGCTCGGGCAAGTCAGGCGAGGTACGGAGGAGGCAATGGGGAAGGTAACCGAGCGCTGGGGCGGGTTTTATAGGCGCGGACGCGGCCGGGGCGCCGGCTCGACCGTTTGGCGCGACGCGGGCACGCGGGGCGCGCGCGGGCGTGCTCTGGCGAGCTCAGAGCGCGTCGAACACGTGGCGCGTTGCTTCTGCCCGTGTTCTTCGCTCTGCTGAGCGGCCAGGCGTACGAATCTTGCCCTACCGCCTGTGGGAGATCTCTTCCCTGCACCTAGGGCTACCTAGTTCATGTGAGTTCCAAGAGGAGATGTGGTCTGGTTGAGGAGATATGGTAGCGCCAAGTCTTGTCTGTCTGCCCTATGCAAACCGAGACAAAACCAGTGCCAACGCGTGTCAAACGGTTTTGGCTTGGGTTCAAACTTTTCCAGGGCATTCTAGGGTTCATTTGGCGCCACTTTGTCAATTAGGTCGATAGGTTTTGAAAAGGGGATCAAGGTGAACATGTGGGATCTTTGCTCAAGGGTTGGTTTTTGACTTAGACAAAATCTGAATTTCTCCCTTGTGCTCAACCTTTGGTGATCTTTTTAGGACCTTTCTGAAAACTTTTTGGGGTACTTCCTTACTATTAATTGTAGGTTATTAAGTATATTACAACTTTTGTATTTGGCCCAAACCATGATCATGATGTTTACATGATCTTTTGATCATGGCTTCAATTAGGGTTATTATTGCCTATGGGGGTTTTGCACTAGGGTTTTGGGAGATCCCCACTTAGATGTGCATTACAAGCTAGGGCATGATATCCAAGATAGTTTGCACTTGATTAGGATCCTGAATTCCAAGATTGAAGTACTTTGCCCACAAATCTTTATGTAATTATGGGTTAAAAGGGGGTAACCCTGGGGTGGACACCCTGAGTAACACCTAGGGTGTTACAGGCATCACCGACAGGAAGCTGCCATGGGAATGCCGACGGCGCCGCCATGTTTGGCCGGCCGGGATAGGGGAAGATTCTCGGCCGTCTGATCCCTTGCGAGCGATCCAGATCGAAGGAAAGGGGTATTGCGTCCGGATCACTGTCGAGCGTCGATCTGGGATCCTAGGGTAGACTTCGCTGATCCGCTCATCTTAGATGGTAGCCATTGGATTTAATCAGACGGCTGGGAATACGTGATACCCCTTCGCGTGGTATATTAGCTAAAGAGACCCTTACTTTTTCAGTAACTAACCCGCGATCCACAGTTGTTGTGCATTGAGTCTCGGATTTCTTACGCGGAAGCCCCTGCACTTCTCTGTTTTTGGTGCGCTGTCCAGAAAGTTAATAAAACCGATAAATCATTTAGAAAATGAATTTTTAGTATAAAATTTATTACAGAAACTTGATTAATTCCTAGAAAATTTATAGTAAGTCCAAATTGATCCATTCCAGTTCCTATAATTCTGTATAATGTTTTTTATCACATAGTACCTCTGTTTTGACATAAAACTCACATCAAAATTTATATCCTAATTAATCTTGTATCAAATACATAAAACCTTAGGAAATTTGTATCTCCTCCATTTTAACTCGATTTGATCCGTTCAAGTTGCGTTAGTATCGTAGCAACGCGAAGATCATTATTATGCAGTATTCTTATGTTTGGTGTGATGTTAATTTTGTCTATACACTGTTTGTTTGTATTGCTATGACTAGCGGTGAGGTCACGAGGATCTGAAGAATCACCCTGGTAATTGGAATCTCAAGTGCCAGGCAAGTTTGTGCCCTTGATTCACCTTTGTTTACCCAATAATGTTCTTTATAATCATTTACCATGCATAGGTTTAATTTTGATGGGACCTGATAGGTCACCCTAGATTGTTTATCTCATTACCTTGTTACCCCTGAATCACTTGGGTAGTTTGCTATTGCTTTATATGGTTTTGGGATAATCGTTTATTATATCCATGTTCTAGTTATTTTGTTATTTTATTTATGTTCATATCAAGATCATTATGTTATTGTTAATTGGAACATGGAGCTTAACTTGAGAAACACGTGCCACCACAAGGGTTTAATGGGACGCCCTTGGCTGACTAATTAGGAAAGCTAGTGGAAGACTACCTTACCCGAAAGGGGCAAGGGCAGTAGAGGAGTGGTCAGTGTAGGGAGGTCCTTGGTTGATTTTGCTGCGATGGCAGTCAGACAAGAACCCTGCATTGGAGCTTCCCATAAACTGTAGCGGGTTTTCGGAAGCTAGTGAAACTTTGTAAAGGCCTCGTAGTGGGTCCCTAGCCATTCACCTTAGTAGTGTCTAAGGGCCTAGCTAACCCTGGCGACATGGGAAACACGACTTGTGGGTAAAGGGTACAACCTCTGCAGAGTGTAAAACTGGTATACTAGCCGAGTTCACGGTCATGAGCGGCTCAGGACTCTCCGATGATTAAATTATGGAACCTAAACTCAATTTGTCATTTGCATTTGCATGGGATTTGTTATTAATTTTTTCTATTATTATTATGGTTTGGTATCTACTTATACTTAGTAATTGCTAATAAAATTTTGACCAACTTATTAAAAGCAATGCTCAGCTTTAACCCCTATTGTTGATAAGCCTTACACTTCATGAACTCCCACCTTTGGTGAGTTCATGTCACATTATTCCCCATAACTTATTGAGCGATGATCATGTGTGAGCTCACCCTTGCTGTCTCACACCCCCCCACAGGAGAAGAACAGGTGGTTCAGGAGGAGCCACAAGGCGAGGAGTTTGATCTGATCTAGGTGGCGTTTCTCAGTTGACATTGGCGCCGACGATCCTTAGTTCGTTTTATATTTTAATTTATTTTGTAAGTCTTCCGCTATGTAATAATACTCTGATGTTATTGTGACATTTATCTCTATACACTCTGTTATTATATACGTTGTCTTCTTGGCGCATGTATGAGATGCACCTGGCTTTGTCCCTTAAAGCCGGGTGTGACAATAAGGTAGCCATCATCCAAAGTAAATGTGAACAACAGCTAGTGGCAGCAACATACTCGACCTCTGTGGTAGCCAGGGCAACACTAGACTATTTCGAGACGACCATGAAACCAACGAAGTACCCAAAAACTGACAAGTCCTAGAAGTAGACTTGCGCTCCAAAAGGTAACCCACAAAATCAGCATCAGAATAACCGCACAAAGACAGAATGGATGATGAGGAGTACCACAAACCAAACTCAGGAGTGAAACATAGGTACCTCATAATCCGTTTCATAGCCTTTTTGTGAGATGTGCGTGCGGAAGCTTGGAAACGAGCGCACAAACACACTGCAAAGTGTATGTCCGGCCTCGTCACAGTCAAATATAGGAGAGAGCCAATCATGCTCATGTACTCCTTCTAGTCCACAGGTTCGCCATCCTCATTAGTGTCAAGTGTCGTTGAGGTGGACATGGGCGTCGAAAGAGGCTTGCCCTCACCCATGTCGAACTTCTTCAGGACGTCCTTTGTATACTTGCCTTGATGCACAAAGGTTCGTCTTGAGTCTGCTTGATTTGCAACCAAGAAAAAAGTTCAGCTCGCCCGTCATGCACACCTCAAATTCCCTGCTCATAAGATCTAAAAATCTAGACACAAGAGCATTAGAAGAACCACCAAAGATGATATCATCCACGTAAATCTGGACTAAAAGTGTGTCATTATTATGCTTGAGGAGAAAAGGAGTTTTGTACACATAGCCCATTTTAAAACCCTTAGAAAGCAGAAAGATTTCAAACGCTCATACCAGGCTCTAGGGGCTTGTTTCAAACCATACAAAGCTTTTTGGAGTTTAAAACGTGGTTTGGAAACATGGAACTCTCAAAACCAAGGGGCTACCTAACATATACCTTCCTCTATATACCCATTCAAAAAGGCACTTTTGACATCCATTTGAAAAAGATTAAACCCTTTGAA
The DNA here is from genome assembly GCA_029449295.1 of Zea luxurians. NCBI lineage: Eukaryota > Viridiplantae > Streptophyta > Magnoliopsida > Poales > Poaceae > Zea > Zea luxurians. The sequence goes on from JAOPSE010000922.1 coordinate 238,847, forward strand.
GCAGCAAATGCTAAAAGTTGAGGCAGCAAATGCTAAAAGGATTAATGGCCTCTAAACGAGCAACAGGGGCAAAGGTCTTCTCATAATCAATTCCTCTTTTGGCAAAAACCTTGGGCAACCAACCTCGCCTTGTTTTTTACTACCAAACCATCCTCACTCTATTTTTTTGAAAACCAATTTGTACCGATGGGATGACAGTTAGAAGGAGGTGGCACCAAAACCCAAACCTGATTTCTTTCAAAATTTTCAAGCTCTTCATGCATAGCATTAACCAGTTAGGATCAGATAAAGCATATCCAACATCTCGAGGCTCAAAATTAGCAACAAAAGCTGAGTGAGCAAAATGTGAAATCTGCTGTGACCTAGAACGAGTGATTCGCTCGTGAAGCTCCCTGATCATCTGCTGAGGTGGGTGACTGTAACACCTGAAAATTCTATTTAGGATTTAAAAAATCAATGAATAAGACCATCAAAGAGTTTATTGATAATATTTCTGAAGCTACATCTCCTAAAGCAAAAAGGGATTTTTAATAAAGACCTCACAAAAGTATACATACATGATTGTAGTTAATCTTTCTTTTAAATATACATATATTATATATTTACTAATTCATAATTACCTTTTCAAAGGGATTAAGTCAAATCTTACCTCTATAGAAACAATACAATAGAAATATTATTTTCTCCAAAATAAACTATTTATGCGTGAATTGCATAGCTAGAAGCATTTGCTCAAATAAGATAATAAATAAATATATTAATAAAATATTGTTGCATTCATAGTGGAGTTTTGCTTGAGTATTTTCTTGGAAACTCAAACTTGAATTTAATTGAATTTGAAACACAAACTTGATTTTGGAATTTGAAATTAGAGTACAGAAATAGAAAAGGAAAATAAAAAGAAAAAAGAAACTCACCTTGGGCCGAATTCTTTGCCCCGCGGCCCATTTCCTCCATCCAGCCAGGTCTGCTTCGCGCATGCTTTGGGCCGCACCCATAGTCGCTAGCGTGTGGGTCCCTTTTTGGCATACACTCGCGCCACACCACCACGTGGGGCCCATTGGTTGGCCACCCAGTCTACGGCGCAAGTTCGTACTTGCGGATCGTCCCTCTGCCAGGTGGGACCACTTCGCCAGGACCTTCGTCCTCGCTATCTCAACAGAACTGCGCTGCAACCAGAGCTCTGTTTTCCGCCGAATTCATCTCTGCTGGCCGCAACAGACCCCCCCCAATTCTGCGCTGATCTCGGGGTCGGGCCGGCTATGCGTGTCCCCATCCCCGGCTATAAAACCATGTCGTGACCCCTTCTCCCCACCATCAGGAGCAGAGTAGAGAGAAAGAAGGTCGGCGCCGTGGTTGTGTTACGGGCACAATGCTGGCACTCCCACGATGATAGGCCAAGAGCATTCACGGTTGCACGGAGAAGGTATTGGTGCCTTATCCATGCGGATCGGGGGGTGGGTCAGTGAAGAATTTCACATCGGATTCGTGCTCCGCAGCAGGACCACCTGCTCCGTGGTTGGAGAACATCAGCATCCTAACCATTGGTACGTGAACCCTATATCTTTCGCTATGATCCCGTCTCCGTGTAGCGCTCCCCAGGTTGGGATCTAGAACACAAGACCGCCTGTCCAGCGGGCTCGCCAGCGGGTGCGCCGCCGTGGGACATAGGGCACCATCGTGTTTTGGTCAAGGGAAGAAGAAGCATCCGTGGCCATCGATCCATGCGTGGGCGGCCAGGATTAGTATTGAGCGTGCCACTTCGGTGATTAGATCTGGACCGTGGGTCGTCAAGCAAGGGCTGAGATTAGAGCCAAGATATCGTTTCGGCCAAGAGCGAATCCAAGTCGTGGATCTAGGATCGTGCGATTGAGTTAGTATGGATCCGTGATAAGATCTAGATCGTCCAAATGTGATCTAGCGACTATCATTACGTACCGGTTCAGGTGAGGTTTGATTTAATCTGGGCCATCCACGTTGGATCAGGTGGCTAGAAAGCCCTCATACCCTTCGGCTTGTGCCTTTTACACATGAGCCCCCGGGTTTTCCTAAAACCAACCCACCATCCACAGGAGTTAGAAAAAGTTATATCCGAGCCCTAGAATTTGCAGATTCAACCCCATGCTTCTGGTAAATTGTGGCCACAGCCCAGGAGGTGAATAAAAGAGATAAAATAATTCAAGAAATGTTTTCTAGTATAAAAATAATTCTAGAAACTTGTTTAAATCATACGTAATTCATTTTAACTCCTTTTTGGTCCATTTCAGTTGCATTAATCTCATATTAATATTGTCCTTCATCTAGTAACCTTATTTATCATGAATCATAGATTAAAATATGCACTTGGTTTATTATATATTGAACACCTAAATTTTCAGAAAATCATAACTCTTTAACCATAACTCTGATTTTAGTGGTTCTCGAATCACCGATCTCGTTAGGATGCGTAGAATATTGTTATGCAGTTTGTGCTTATGTTTGGTGTGATATTAATTTTTCCTATACCATGTTTGCTTGTATTGCTACGAATAGCAGTGAGGTCATGAGAATCTGAAGATCATCCTGGTATCTGGAATCTCAAGTCTGAGCCAAGTTGTGCCCTTGATCACTCCTTTTTACCTAATAATGTTTGTTGTTAATCACTGTG
>JAOPSE010000923.1:0-241393 GCA_029449295.1 Zea luxurians
AAAACGGGTGTCGGGGTCCATACAAAGCATGAGTTTTCGCCACTGAAACCATTTCTTCGTTTTTCGCAACGAACATGCCCAATCCACTACTTTAGGTCCAAAACTCATGTTTGGGGTGGTTTCGCGCAATTTCGTTGCCGCACGTCACCATTCCAAAAACAGGTGTCGGGTGCATACAAAGCACGAGTTTTTCCCATCGGAACCATTTCTTCGTTTTTCGCAACGAACATGCCCAATCCACTACTTTTGGTCCAAAACTCATGTTTGGGGTGGTTTCGCGCAATTTCGTTGCCGCACGTCACCCATTCCGAAAACGGGTGTCGGGGTGCATACAATGCATGAGTTTTCGCCACTGGAACCATTTCTTTGTTTTTCACAACGAACATGCCCAATCCACTACTTGAGGTCCAAAACTCATGGTTGGGGTGGTTTCGCGCAATTTCGTTGCCGCACGTCACCATTCCGAAAACGGGTGTCGGGGTGCATACAAAGCATGAGTATTCGCCACTGGAACCATTTCTTCGTTTTTCGCAACGAAGATGCCCAATCTACTACTTTAGGTCCAAAACTCATGTTTGGGGTGGTTTCTCGCAATTTTGTTGCCGCACTTCACCAATTCCAAAAACGGGTGTCGGGTGCATATAAAGCACGAGTTTTTGCCACAAAAACCATTTCTTCGTTTTTCGCAACGAACATGCCAATCCACTACTTTAGGTCCAAAACTCATGTTTGGGGTGGTTTCGCGCAATTTCGTTGCCGCACGTCACCATTCCAAAAACGGGTGTCGGGTGCATACAAAGCACGAGTTTTTCCCATCGGAACCATTTCTTCGTTTTTCGCAACGAACATGCCCAATCCACTACTTTAGGTCCAAAACTTATGTATGGGGTGGTTTCGCGCAATTTCTTAGCCGCACGTCACCCATTTCGAAAACGGGTGTCGGGGTGCATACAATGCACAAGTTTTTGCCACCGGAACCATTTCTACGTTTTTGGCAACGAACATGCCCAATCCACTACTTTAGGTGCAAAACTCATGTGTTGGGTGGTTTCGTGCAATTTCGTTGTCGCGCGTCACCCATTCCAAAAACGAGTGTCGGGGTGCATACAAAGCACGAGTTTTTGCCCCCGGAACCATTTCTTCGTTTTTCGCAACGAACATGCCCAATCCACTACTTTAGGTCCAAAACTCATGTGTTGGGTGGTTTCGCGCAATTTCGTTGCCGCACGTCACCCATTCCGAAAACGGGTGTAGGGGTGCATACAAAGCACGAGTTTTTGCCACCGGAACCATTTCTTCATTTTTCGCAACGAACATGCCCAATCCACTACTTTAGGTCGAAAACTCAAGTGTTGGGTGGTTTCGCGCAATTTCATTGCCGCACGTCACCCATTCCGAAAACGAGTGTCGGGGTGCATACAAAGCATGACTTTTCGCCACTGGAATCATTTCTTCGTTTTTCGCAACGAACATGCCCAATCTGCTACTTTAGGTCCAAAACTCATGTTTGGGGTGGTTTCTCGCAATTTTGTTGCCGCACTTCACCTATTCCAAAAATGGGTGTCGGGTGCATATAAAGCACGAGTTTTTGCCACAGAAACCATTTCTTCGTTTTTCGCAACGAACATGCCCAATCCACTACTTTAGGTCCAAAAATCATGTTTGGGGTGGTTTCGCGCAATTTTGTTGCCGCATGTCACCCATTCAGAATACGGGTGTCGGGGTGCATACAAAGCACGAGTTTTTGCCACCAGAACCATTTCTTCATTTTTCGCAACGAACATGCCCAATCCACTACTTTAGGTCCAAAACTCAATTGTTGGGTGGTTTCGCGCAATTTCATTGCGGCACGTCACCCATTCCGAAAACGGGTGTCGGGGTGCATACAAAGCATGAGTATTCGCCACTAGAACCATTTCTTCGTTTTTCGCAACAAACATGCCAATCTACTACTTTAGGTCCAAAACTCATGTTTGGGGTGGTTTCTCGCAATTTTGTTGCCGCACTTCACCTATTCCAAAAACGGGTGTCGGGTGCATATAAAGCACGAGTTTTTGCCACAGAAACCATTTCTTGGTTTTTCGCAACGAACATGCCCAATCCACTACTTTAGGTCCAAAACTCATGTTTGGGGTGGTTTCGCGCAATTTCGTTGCCGCATGTCACCCATTCCGAAAACGGGTGTCGGGGTGCATACAAAGCATGAGTTTTCGCCACTGGAACCATTTCTTCGTTTTTCACAACGAACATGCCCAATCCACTACTTGAGGTCCAAAACTCATGTTTGGGGTGGTTTCGCGCAATTTCGTTGCCGCACGTCACCATTCCGAAAACGGGTGTCGGGGTGCATACAAAGCATGAGTTTTTCCCATCGGAACCATTTCTTCGTTTTTCGCAACGAACATGCCCAATCCACTACTTTAGGTCCAAAACTCATGCTTGGGGTGGTTTCGCGCAATTTCGTTGCCGCATGTCTCCCATTCCGAAACCGGGTGTCGGGGTGCATACAAAGCACGAGTTTTTGCCACCGGAACCATTTCTTCATTTTTCACGACGAACATGCCCAATCCACTACTTTAGGTCCAAAACTAAATTGTTGGGTGGTTTCGCGCAATTTCGTTGCAGCACGTCACCCATTCCGAAAACGGGGGTCGGGGTGCATACAAAGCATGAGTTTTCGCCACTGGAACCATTTCTTCGTTTTTCGCAACGAACATGCCCAATCCACTACTTTAGGTCCAAAACTCATGTTTGGGGTGGTTTCACGCAATTTTGTTGCCGCACTTCACCTATTCCAAAAACGGGTGTCGGGTGCATATAAGGCACGAGTTTTTGCCACAGAAACCATTTCTTTGTTTTTCGCAACGAACTTGCCCAATCCACTACTTTAGGTCCAAAACTCATGTTCTGGGTGGTTTCGCGCAATTTCGTTGCAGCATGTCACCTATTCCGAAAACGGGTGTCGGGGTGCATACAAAGCATGAGTTTTCGCCACTGGAACCATTTCTTCGTTTTTCGCAACAAACATGCCCAATCCACTACTTTAGGTCCAAAACTCATGTTTGGGGTGGTTTCACGCAATTTCGTTGCCGCACGTCACCATTCCAAAAACAGGTGTCGGGTGCATACAAAGCACGAGTTTTTCCCATCGGAACCAATTCTTCGTTTTTCGCAACGAACATGCCCAATCCACTACTTTAGGTCCAAAACTCATGTTTGGGGTGGTTTCGCGCAATTTCGTTGCCGCACGTCACCCATTCCGAAAACGGGTGTCGAGGTGCATACAAAGCATGAGTTTTCGCCACTGGAACCATTTCTTCGTTTTTCGCAACGAACATGCCCAATCCACTACTTGAGGTCCAAAACTCATGGTTGGGGTGGTTTCGCGCAATTTCGTTGCCGCACGTCACCATTCCAAAAACGGGTGTCGGGTGCATACAAAGCACGAGTTTTTCCCATCGGAACCATTTCTTCGTTTTTCGCAACGAACATGCCCAATCCACTACTTTAGGTCCAAAACTTATGTATGGGGTGGTTTCGCGCAATTTCGTAGCCGCACATCACCCATTCTGAAAACGGGTGTCAGGGTGCATACAAAGCACAACTTTTTGCCACCGGAACCATTTCTTCGTTTTTGGCAACGAACATGCCCAATCCACTACTTTAGGTACAAAACTCATGTGTTGGGTGGTTTCGCGCAATTTCGTTGTCGCGCGTCACCCATTCCGAAAACGGGGTGTCGGGGTGCATACAAAGCACGAGTTTTTGCCCCCGGAACCATTTCTTCGTTTTTCGCAACGAACATGCCAATCCACTACTTTAGGTCCAAAACTCATGTGTTGGGTGGTTTCGCGCAATTTCGTTGCCGCACGTCACCCATTCCGAAAACGGGTGTAGGGGTGCATACAAAGCACGAGTTTTTGCCACCGGAACCATTTCTTCATTTTTCGCAATGAACATGCACAATCCACTACTTTAGGTCCAATACTCAAGTGTTGGGTGGTTTCGCGCAATTTCGTTGCCGCACGTCACCCATTCCGAAAACGAGTGTCGGGGTGCATACAAAGCATGACTTTTCGCCACTGGAATCATTTTTTCATTTTTCGCAACGAACATGCCCAATCCACTACTTTAGGTCCAAAACTCATGTTTGGGGTGGTTTCTCGCAATTTTGTTGCCGCACTTCATCGATTCCAAAAACGGGTGTCGGGTGCATATAAAGCACGAGTTTTTGCCACAGAAACCATTTCTTCGTTTTTCGCAACGAACATGCCCAATCCACTACTTTAGGTCCAAAAATCATGTTTGGGGTGGTTTCGCGCAATTTCGTTGCCGCATGTCACCCATTCCGAAAATGGGTGTCGGGGTGCATAGAAAGCACGAGTTTTTGCCACCAGAACCATTTCTTCATTTTTCGCAACGAACATGCCCAATCCACTACTTTAGGTCCAAAACTCAATTGTTGGGTGGTTTCGCGCAATTTTGTTGCCGCACGTCACCCTTTCCGAAAACGGGTGTCGGGGTGCATACAAAGCATGAGTATTCGCCACTAGAACCATTTCTTCGTTTTTCACAACAAACATGCCCAATCTACTACTTTAGGTCCAAAACTCATGTTTGGGGTGGTTTCTCGCAATTTTGTGCCGCACTTCACCTATTCCAAAAATGGGTGTCGGGTGCATATAAACAACGAGTTTTTGCCACAGAAACCATTTCTTGGTTTTTCGCAACGAACATGCCCAATCCACTACTTTAGGTCCAAAACTCAAAGCATGAGTTTTTGCCACCGGAACCATTTCTTCATTTTTCACAACGAACATGCCCAATCCACTACTTTAGGTCCAAAACTAAATTGTTGGGTGGTTTCGCGCAATTTCGTTGCCGCACGTCACCCATTCCGAAAACGGGTGTCGGGGTGCATACAAAGCATGAGTTTTCGCCACTGGAACCATTTCTTCGTTTTTCGCAACGAACATGCCCAATCCACTACTTTAGGTCCAAAACTCATGTTTGAGGTGGTTTCGCGCAATTTCGTTGCCGCATGTCACCCATTCCGAAAACGGGTGTCGGGGTGCATACAAAGCACGAGTTTTTGCCAGCGGAACCATTTCTTCATTTTTCACGACGAACACTTTACGTCCAAAACTAAATTGTTGGGTGGTTTCGCGCAATTTCGTTGCCGCACGTCACCCATTCCGAAAACGGGTGTCGGGGTGCATACAAAGCATGAGTTTTCGCCACTGGAACCATTTCTTCGTTTTTCGCAACGAACATGCCCAATCCACTACTTTATGTCCAAAACTCATGTTTGGGGTGGTTTCTCGCAATTTTGTTGCCGCACTTCACCTATTCCAAAAACGGGTGTCGGGTGCATATAAAGCACGAGTTTTTGCCACAGAAACCATTGCTTTGTTTTTCGCAACGAACTTGCCCAATCCACTACTTTAGGTCCAAAACTCATGTTTGGGGTGGTTTCGCGCAATTTCGTTGCAGCATGTCACCCATTCCGAAAACGGGTGTCGCGGTGCATACAAAGCATGAGTTTTCGCCACTGGAACCATTTCTTCGTTTTTCGCAACGAACATGCCCAATCCACTACTTGAGGTCCAAAACTCATGGTTGGGGTGGTTTCGCGCAATTTCGTTGCCGCACGTCACCATTCCAAAAACGGGTGTCGGGTGCATAAAAAGCACGAGTTTTTCCCATCGGAACCATTTCTTCGTTTTTCGCAACGAACATGCCCAATCCACTACTTTAGGTCCAAAACTTATGTATGGGGTGGTTTCGCGCAATTTCGTAGCCGCACGTCACCCATTCTGAAAACGGGTGTCAGGGTGCATACAAAGCACAACTTTTTGCCACCGGAACCATTTCTTCGTTTTTGGCAACGAACATGCCCAATCCACTACTTTAGGTACAAAACTCATGTGTTGGGTGGTTTCGCGCAATTTCGTTGTCGCGCGTCACCCATTCCGAAAACGGGGTGTCGGGGTGCATACAAAGCACGAGTTTTTGCCCCCGGAACCATTTCTTCGTTTTTCGCAACGAACATGCCAATCCACTACTTTAGGTCCAAAACTCATGTGTTGGGTGGTTTCGCGCAATTTCGTTGCCGCACGTCACCCATTCCGAAAACGGGTGTAGGGGTGCATACAAAGCACGAGTTTTTGCCACCGGAACCATTTCTTCATTTTTCGCAATGAACATGCACAATCCACTACTTTAGGTCCAATACTCAAGTGTTGGGTGGTTTCGCGCAATTTCGTTGCCGCACGTCACCCATTCCGAAAACGAGTGTCGGGGTGCATACAAAGCATGACTTTTCGCCACTGGAATCATTTTTTCATTTTTCGCAACGAACATGCCCAATCCACTACTTTAGGTCCAAAACTCATGTTTGGGGTGGTTTCTCGCAATTTTGTTGCCGCACTTCATCGATTCCAAAAACGGGTGTCGGGTGCATATAAAGCACGAGTTTTTGCCACAGAAACCATTTCTTCGTTTTTCGCAACGAACATGCCCAATCCACTACTTTAGGTCCAAAAATCATGTTTGGGGTGGTTTCGCGCAATTTCGTTGCCGCATGTCACCCATTCCGAAAATGGGTGTCGGGGTGCATAGAAAGCACGAGTTTTTGCCACCAGAACCATTTCTTCATTTTTCGCAACGAACATGCCCAATCCACTACTTTAGGTCCAAAACTCAATTGTTGGGTGGTTTCGCGCAATTTTGTTGCCGCACGTCACCCTTTCCGAAAACGGGTGTCGGGGTGCATACAAAGCATGAGTATTCGCCACTAGAACCATTTCTTCGTTTTTCACAACAAACATGCCCAATCTACTACTTTAGGTCCAAAACTCATGTTTGGGGTGGTTTCTCGCAATTTTGTGCCGCACTTCACCTATTCCAAAAATGGGTGTCGGGTGCATATAAACAACGAGTTTTTGCCACAGAAACCATTTCTTGGTTTTTCGCAACGAACATGCCCAATCCACTACTTTAGGTCCAAAACTCAAAGCATGAGTTTTTGCCACCGGAACCATTTCTTCATTTTTCACAACGAACATGCCCAATCCACTACTTTAGGTCCAAAACTAAATTGTTGGGTGGTTTCGCGCAATTTCGTTGCCGCACGTCACCCATTCCGAAAACGGGTGTCGGGGTGCATACAAAGCATGAGTTTTCGCCACTGGAACCATTTCTTCGTTTTTCGCAACGAACATGCCCAATCCACTACTTTAGGTCCAAAACTCATGTTTGAGGTGGTTTCGCGCAATTTCGTTGCCGCATGTCACCCATTCCGAAAACGGGTGTCGGGGTGCATACAAAGCACGAGTTTTTGCCAGCGGAACCATTTCTTCATTTTTCACGACGAACACTTTACGTCCAAAACTAAATTGTTGGGTGGTTTCGCGCAATTTCGTTGCCGCACGTCACCCATTCCGAAAACGGGTGTCGGGGTGCATACAAAGCATGAGTTTTCGCCACTGGAACCATTTCTTCGTTTTTCGCAACGAACATGCCCAATCCACTACTTTATGTCCAAAACTCATGTTTGGGGTGGTTTCTCGCAATTTTGTTGCCGCACTTCACCTATTCCAAAAACGGGTGTCGGGTGCATATAAAGCACGAGTTTTTGCCACAGAAACCATTGCTTTGTTTTTCGCAACGAACTTGCCCAATCCACTACTTTAGGTCCAAAACTCATGTTTGGGGTGGTTTCGCGCAATTTCGTTGCAGCATGTCACCCATTCCGAAAACGGGTGTCGCGGTGCATACAAAGCATGGGTTTTCGCCACTGCAACCATTTCTTCGTTTTTCGCAACGAACATGCCCAATCCACTACTTTAGGTCCAAAACTCATGTTTGGGGTGGTTTCGCGCAATTTCGTTGCCGCACGTCACCATTCCAAAAACAGGTGTCGGGTGCATACCAAGCACGAGTTTTTCCCATCGGAACCATTTCTTCGTTTTTTGCAACGAACATGCCCAATCCACTACTTTAGGTCTAAAACTCTTGTTTGGGGTGGTTTCGCGCAATTTCGTTGCCGCACGTCACCCATTCTGAAAACGGGTGTCGGGGTGCATACAAAGCATGAGTTTTCGCCACTGGAACCATTTCTTCGTTTTTCGCAACGAACATGCCCAATCCACTACTTGAGGTCCAAAACTCATGGTTGGGGTGGTTTCGCGCAATTTCGTTGCCGCACGTCACCATTCCAAAAACGGGTGTCGGGTGCATACAAAGCACGAGTTTTTCCCATCGGAACCATTTCTTCGTTTTTCGCAACGAACATGCCCAATTCACTACTTTAGGTCCAAAACTTATGTATGGGGTGGTTTCGCGTAATTTTGTAGCCGCACGTCACCCATTCCGAAAACGGGTGTCAGGGTGCATACAAAGCACAAGTTTTTGCCACCGGAACCATTTCTTCGTTTTTGGCAACGAACATGCCCAATCCACTACTTTAGGTACAAAACTCATGTGTTGGGTGGTTTTGCGCAATTTCGTTGTCGCGCGTCACCCATTCCGAAAACGGGTGTCGGGGTGCATACAAAGCACGAGTTTTTGCCCCCAGAACCATTTCTTCGTTTTTCGCAACGAACATGCCCAATCCACTACTTTAGGTCCAAAACTCATGTGTTGGGTGGTTTCGCGCAATTTCGTTGCCGCACGTCACCCATTCCGAAAACGGGTGTCGGGGTGCATACAAAGCATGACTTTTCGCCCCTGTTACCATTTCTTCGTTTTTCGCAACGAACATGCCCAATCCACTACTTTAGGTCCAAAACTAATGTTTGGGGTGGTTTCTCGCAATTTTGTTGCCGCACTTCACCTATTCCAAAAACGGGTGTCGGGTGCATATAAAGCACGAGTTTTTGCCACAGAAACCATTTCTTCATTTTTCGCAACGAACATGCCCAATCCGCTACTTTAGGTCCAAAAATCATGTTTGGGGTGGTTTCGCGCAATTTCGTTGCCGCATGTCACCCATTCCGAAAACGGGTGTCGGGGTGCATACAAAGCATGAGTATTCGCCACTGGAACCATTTCTTCGTTTTTCGCAACGAACATGCCCAATCTACTACTTTAGGTCCAAAACTCATGTTTGGGGTGGTTTCTCGCAATTTTGTTGCCGCACTTCACCTATTCCAAAAACGGGTGTCGGGTGCATATAAAGCACGAGTTTTTGCCACAGAAACCATTTTTTGGTTTGTCGCAACGAACAGGCCCAATCCACTACTTTAGGTCCAAAACTCATGTTTGGGGTGGTTTCGCGCAATTTCGTTGCCGCATGTCACCCATTCCGAAAACGGGTGTCGGGGTGCATATAAAGCATGAGTTTTCGCCACTGGAACCATTTCTTCGTTTTTCGCAAAGAACATGCCCAATCCACTACTTTAGGTCCAAAACACATGTTTGCGGTGGTTTCGCGCAATTTCGTTGCCGCATGTCACCCATTCCGAAAACGGGTGTCGGGGTGCATACAAAGCACGAGTTTTTGCCACTGGAACCATTTCTTCATTTTTCGAACGAACATGCCCAGTCCACTACTTTTGATCCAAAACTAAATTGTTGTGTGGTTTCGCGCAATTTCGTTGCCGCACGTCACCCATTCCGAAAACGGGTGTCGGGGTTCATACAAAGCATGAGTTTTTGCCACTGGAACCATTTCTTCGTTTTTCACAACGAACATGCCCAATCCACTATTTTAGGTCCAAAACTCACGTTTGGGGTGGTTTCTCGCAATTTTGTTGCCGATCTTCACCTATTCCAAAAACGGGTGTCGGGTGCATATAAAGCACAAGTTTTTGCCACAGAAACCATTTCTTTGTTTTTCGCAACGAACTTGCCCAATCCACTACTTTAGGTCCAAAACTCATGTTTGGGGTGGTTTCGCGCAATTTTGTTGCCGCATGTCACCAATTCCGAAAACGGGTGTCAAGGTGCATACAAAGCATGAGTTTTCGCCACTGGAACAATTTCTTCGTTTTTCGCAACGAACATGCCCAATCCACTACTTTAGGTCCAAAACTCATGTTTGGGGTGGTTTCGCGCAATTACGTTGCCGCACGTCACCATTCCAAAAACGGGTGTCGGGTGCATACAAAGCACGAGTTTTTCCCATCGGAACCATTTCTTCGTTTTTCGCAACGAACATGCCCAATCCACTACTTTAGGTCCAAAACTCATGTCTGGGGTGGTTTAGCGCAATTTCGTTGCCGCACGTCACCCATTCCGAAAACGGGTGTCGGGGTGCATACAAAGCACGAGTTTTTGCCACCGGAACCATTTCTTCGTTTTTCGCAACAAACATGCCCAATCCACTACTTTAGGTCCAAAACTCATGTTTGGGGTGGTTTCGCGCAATTTCGTTGCCGCACGTCACCCATTCCGAAAACGGGTGTCGAGATGAATACAAAGCACGAGTTTTTGCCACCGGAACCATTTCTTCGTTTTTCGCAACGGACATGCCAAATCCACTACTTTAGGTACAAAACTCATGTGTTGGGTGGTTTCGCGCAATTTCGTTGTCGCACGTCACCCATTCCGAAAATGGGTGCCGGGGTGCATACAAAGCACGAGTTTTTGCCACCGAAACCATTTCTTCGTTTTTCGCAACGATCATGCCCAATCCACTAATTTAGGTCCAAAACTCAATTGTTGGGTGGTTTCGCGCAATTTCGTTGCCGCACGTCACCCATTCCGAAAACGGGTGTCGGGGTGCATACAAAGCATGAGTATTCGCCACTTCCATTTCTTCGTTTTTCGCAACAAACATGCCCAATCTACTACTTTAGGTCCAAAACTCATGTTTGGGGTGGTTTCTCGCAATTTTGTTGCCGCACTTCACCTATTCCAAAAACGGGTGTCGGGTGCATATAAAGCACGAGTTTTTGCCACTGAAACCATTTCTTGGTTTTTCGCAACGAACATGCCCAATCCACTACTTTAGGTCCAAAACTCATGTTTGGGGTGGTTTCGCGCAATTTCGTTGCCGCATGTCACCCATTCTGAAAATGGGTCTCGGGGTGCATACAAAGCATGAGTTTTCGCCACTGGAACCATTTCTTCTTTTTTCGCAACGAACATGCCCAATCCACTACTTTAGGTCCAAAACTCATGTTTGGGGTGGTTTCGTGCAATTTCGTTGCCGCACGTCGCCCATTCCGAAAACGGGTGTCGGGGTGCATACAAAGCATGAGTATTCGCCACTGGAACCATTTCTTCGTTTTTCGCAACGAACATGCCCAATCTACTACTTTAGGTCCAAAACTCATGTTTGGGGTGGTTTCTCGCAATTTTGTTGCCGCACTTCACCTATTCCAAAAAGGGTGTCGGGTGCATATAAAGCACGAGTTTTTGCCACAGAAACCATTTCTTGGTTTTTCGCAACGAACATGCCCAATCCACTACTTTAGGTCCAAAACTCATGTTTGGGGTGGTTTCGCGCAATTTCGTTGCCGCATGTCACCCATTCCGAAAACGGGTGTCGGGGTGCATATAAAGCATGAGTTTTCGCCACTGGAACCATTTCTTCGTTTTTCGCAACGAACATGCCCAATCCACTACTTTAGGTTCAAAACACATGTTTGGGGTGGTTTCGCGCAATTTCGTTGCCGCATGTCACCCATTCCGAAAACGGGTGTCGGGGTGCATACAAAGCTTTTTGCTACCGGAACCATTTCTTCATTTTTCGCAACGAACATGCCCAATCCACTACTTTTGGTCCAAAACTAAATTGTTGTGTGGTTTCGCGCAATTTTATTGCCGCACGTCACGCATTCCGAAAACGGGTGTCGGGGTTCATACAAAGCATGAGTTTTTGCCACTGGAACCATTTCTTCGTTTTTCGCAACGAACATGCCCAATCCACTATTTTAGGTCCAAAACTCACGTTTGGGGTGGTTTCTCGCAATTTTGTTGCCGCACTTCACCTATTCCAAAAACGGGAGTCGGGTGCATATAAAGCACGAGTTTTTGCCACAGAAACCATTTCTTTGTTTTTCGCAACGAACTTGCCCAATCCACTACTTTAGGTCCAAAACTCATGTTTGGGGTGGTTTCGCGCAATTTCGTTGCCGCATGTCACCCATTCCAAAAACGGGTGTCAGGGTGCATACAAAGCATGAGTTTTCGCCACTGGAACCATTTCTTCGTTTTTCGCAACGAACATGCCCAATCCACTACTTTAGGTCCAAAACTCATGTTTGGGGTGGTTTCGCGCAATTTCGTTGCCGCACGTCACCATTCCAAAAACGGGTGTCGGATGCATACAAAGAACGAGTTTTTCCCATCGGAACCATTTCTTCGTTTTTCGCAACGAACATGCCCAATCCACTACTTTAGGTCCAAAACTCATGTTTGGGGTGGTTTCGCGCAATTTCGTTGCCGCACATCACCCATTCCGAAAACGGGTGTCGGGGTGCATACAAAGCATGAGTTTTCGCCACTGTAACCATTTCTTCGTTTTTCGCAACAAACATGCCCAATCCACTACTTTAGGTCCAAAACACATGTTTGGGGTGGTTTCGTGCAATTTTGTTGCTGCACGTCATCTTTCCAAAAACGGGTGTCGGGGTGCATACAAAGCACGAGTTTTGGCCACCGGAACCATTTTTTCGTTTTTCGCAACGAACATGCCCAATCTACTACTTTAGGTCCAAAACTCATGTTTGGGGTGGTTTCGCGCAATATCGTTGCCGCACGTCACCCATTCCGAAAACGGGTGTCGAGATGAATACAAAGCTCGAGTTTTTGCAACCGGAACCATTTCTTCGTTTTTCGCAACGGACATGCCAAATCCACTACTTTAGGTACAAAACTCATGTGTTGGGTGGTTTCGCACAATTTCGTTGTCGCACGTCACCCATTCCGAAAACGGGTGCTGGGGTGCATACAAAGCACGAGTTTTTGCCACCGAAACCATTTCTTCGTTTTTCGCAACGATCATGCCCAATCCACTAATTTAGGTCCAAAACTCATGTGTTAGGTGGTTTCGCGCAATTTCGTTGCCGCACGTCACCCATTCCGAAAACGGGTGTCGGGGTG
Source organism: Zea luxurians (assembly GCA_029449295.1). Taxonomy (NCBI): domain Eukaryota; kingdom Viridiplantae; phylum Streptophyta; class Magnoliopsida; order Poales; family Poaceae; genus Zea; species Zea luxurians. The sequence goes on from JAOPSE010000923.1 coordinate 13,054, forward strand.
CATACAAAGCACGAGTTTTTGCCACCGGAACCATTTCTTCACTTTTCGCAACGAACATACCCAATCCACTACTTTAGTTCCAAAACACAAGTGTTGGGTGGTTTCGCGCAATTTCGTCGCCGCATGTCAGCCATTCCGAAAACGGGTGTCGGGGTGCATACAAAGCATGAGTTTTCGCCACTGGAACCATTTTTCGTTTTTTGCAACGAACATGCCCAATCCACTTCTTTAGGTCCAAAACTCATGTTTGGGGTGGTTTCTAGCAATTTCGTTGCCGCACTTCACCTATTCCAAAAACAGGTGTCGGGTGCATATAAAGCACGAGTTTTTGCCACAGGAACCATTTCTTCGTTTTTCGCAACGAACATACCCAATCCACTACTTTAGGTCCGAAACTCATGTTTGGGGTGGTTTCGCACAATTTCGTTGCCGCATGTCACCCATTCCAAAACGGGTGTCAAGGTGCATACAAAGCATGAGTTTTCGCCACTGGAACCATTTCTTCGTTTTTCGCAACGAACATGCCCAATCCACTACTTTAGGTCCAAAACTCATGTTTGGGGTGGTTTCGCGCAATTTCGTTGCCGCACGTCACCGTTCCAAAAACAGGTGTCGGGTGCATACAAAGCACGAGTTTTTCCTATCAGAACCATTTCTTCGTATTTCGCAACGAACATGCCCAATCCACTACTTTAGGTCCAAAACTCATGTTTGGGGTGGTTTCGCGCAATTTCGTTGTCCCATGTCACCCATTCCGAAAACGGGTGTCGGGTGGATACAAAGCACGAGTTTTTGCCACCGGAACCATTTCTTTTTTTCCGCAACGAACATGCCCAGTCCACTACTTTAGGTCCACAACTCATGTTTGGGGTGGTTTTGCGCAATTTCGTTGCCGCACGTCACCCACTCCGAAAACGGGTGTCGGGTTGCATACAAAGCTTGAGTTTTCGCCACCGGAACCATTTCTTCGTTTTTCGCAACAAACATGCACAATCCACTACTTTAGGTCCAAAACTCATGTGTTGGGTGGTTTCGCACAATTTCGTTGCCGCGCGTCACCCATTCCGAAAACGGGTGTCGGGGTGAATACAAAGCACGAGTTTTTGCCACCGGAACCATTTCTTCGTTTTTCGCAACGAACATGCCAAATCCACTACTTTAGGTACAAAACTCATGTGTTGGGTGGTTTCGCGCAATTTCGTTGTCGCACGTCACCCATTCCGAAAACGGGTGCCGGGGTGCATACAAAGCACGAGTTTTTGCCACCGGAACCATTTCTTCGTTTTTCGCAACAAACATGCACAATCCACTACTTTAGGTCCAAAACTCAAGTGTTGGGTGGTTTCGCGCAATTTTGTTGGCGCACGTCACCCATTCCGAAAACGGGTGTCGGGGTGCATACAAAGCACGAGTTTTTGCCACCGGAACCATTTCTTCATTTTTCGCAACGAACATGCCCAATCCACTACTTTAGGTCCAAAACTCAAGTGTTGGGTGGTTTCGCACAATTTCATTGCCGCACGTCACCCATTCCGAAAACGAGTGTCGGGGTGCATACAAAGCATGACTTTTCGCCACTGGAATCATTTCTTCGTTTTTCGCAACGAACATGCCCAATCCACTACTTTAGGTCCAAAACTCATGTTTGGGGTGGTTTCTCGCAATTTTTTTGCCGCACTTCACCTATTCCAAAAACGGGTGTCGGGTGCATATAAAGCACGAATTTTTGCCACAGAAACCATTTCTTCGTTTTTCGCAACGAACATGCCCAATCCACTACTTTAGGTTCAAAAATCATGTTTGGGGTGGTTTCGCGCAATTTCGTTGCCGCATGTCACCCGTTCCGAAAACGGGTGTCGGGGTGCATACAAAGCACGAGTTTTCGCCACCAGAACCATTTCTTCATTTTTCGCAACGAACATGCCCAATCCACTACTTTAGGTCCAAAACTCAATTATTGGGTGGTTTCGCGCAATTTCGTTGCCGCGCGTCACCCATTCCGAAAACGGGTGTCGGGGTGCTTACAAAGCATGAGTTTTCGCCACTGGAACCATTTCTTCGTTTTTCGCAACGAACATGCCAAATCCACTACTTTAGGTACAAAACACATGTTTGGGGTGGTTTCGCACAATTTTGTTGTCGCACGTCACCCATTCCAAAAACGGGTGCCGGGGTGCATACAAAGCACGAGTTTTTGCCACCGGGACCATTTCTTCGTTTTTCGCAACGAACATGCCCAATCCACTACTTTAGGTCCAAAACTCAAGAGTTGGGTGGTTTCGCGCAATTTTGTTGGCGCACGTCACCCATTCCGAAAACGGGTGTCGGGGTGCATACAAAGCACGAGTTTTTGCCACCGGAACCATTTCTTCATTTTTCGCAACGAACATGCCCAATCCACTACTTTAGGTCCAAAACTCAAGTGTTGGGTGGTTTCGCACAATTTCATTGCCGCACGTCACCCATTCCGAAAACGAGTGTCGGGGTGCATACAAAGCATGACTTTTCGCCACTGGAATCATTTCTTCGTTTTTCGCAACGAACATGCCCAATCCACTACTTTAGGTCCAAAACTCATGTTTGGGGTGGTTTCTCGCAATTTTTTTGCCGCACTTCACCTATTCCAAAAACGGGTGTCGGGTGCATATAAAGCACGAATTTTTGCCACAGAAACCATTTCTTCGTTTTTCGCAACGAACATGCCCAATCCACTACTTTAGGTTCAAAAATCATGTTTGGGGTGGTTTCGCGCAATTTCGTTGCCGCATGTCACCCGTTCCGAAAACGGGTGTCGGGGTGCATACAAAGCACGAGTTTTTGCCACCAGAACCATTTCTTCATTTTTCGCAACGAACATGCCCAATCCACTACTTTAGGTCCAAAACTCAATTGTTGGGTGGTTTCGCGCAATTTCGTTGCCGCACGTCACCCATTCCGAAAACGGGTGTCGAGGTGCTTACAAAGCATGAGTTTTCGCCACTGGAACCATTTCTTCGTTTTTCGCAACGAACATGCCCAATCCACTACTTTAGGTCCAAAACTCATGTTTGGGGTGGTTTCTCGCAATTTTGTTGCCGCACTTCACCTATTCCAAAAACGGGTGTCGGGTGCACATAAAGCACGAGTTTTTGCCACAAAAACCATTTCTTCGTTTTCGCAACGAACATGCCCAATCCACTACTTTAGGTCCAAAACTCATGTTTGGGGTGGTTTGCGCAATTTCATTGCCGCATGTCACCCATTCCGAAAACGGGTGTCGGGGTGCATACAAAGCACGAGTTTTTGCCACCAGAACCATTTCTTCATTTTTCGCAACGAACATGCCCAATCCACTACTTTAGGTCCAAAACTCAATTGTTGGGTGGTTTCGCGCAATTTCGTTGCCGCACGTCACCCATTCCGTAAACGGGTGTCGAGGTGCATACAAAGCATGAGTATTCGCCACTGGAACCATTTCTTCGTTTTTCGCAACGAACATGCCCAATCTACTACTTTAGGTCCAAAACTCATGTTTGGGGTGGTTTCTCGCAATTTTGTTGCCGCACTTCACCTATTCCAAAAACGGGTGTCGGGTGCACATAAAGCACGAGTTTTTGCCACAAAAACCATTTCTTCGTTTTTCGCAACGAACATGCCCAATCCACTACTTTAGGTCCAAAACTCATGTTTGGGTTAGTTTCGCGCAATTTCGTTGCCGCATGTCACCCATTCCGAAAACGGGTGTCGGGGTGCATACAAAGCACGAGTTTTTGCCACCGGAACCATTTCTTCATTTTTCACAACGAACATGCCCAATCCACTACTTTAGGTCCAAAACTAAATTGTTGGGGGGTTTCGCGCAATTTCGTTGCCGCACGTCACCCATTCCGAAAACGGGTGTCGGGGTGCATACAAAGCACGAGTTTTTGCCACCGGAACCATTTCTTCATTTTTCGCAACGAACATACCCAATCCACTACTTTAGTTCCAAAACACAAGTGTTGGGTGGTTTCGCGCAATTTCGTCGCCGCATGTCACCCATTCCGAAAACGGGTGTCGGGGTGCATACAAAGCATGAGTTTTCGCCACTGGAACCATTTTTTCGTTTTTCGCAACGAACATGCCCAATCCACTTCTTTAGGTCCAAAACTCATGTTTGGGGTGGTTTCTAGCAATTTCGTTGCCGCACTTCACCTATTCCAAAAACAGGTGTCGGGTGCATATAAAGCACGAGTTTTTGCCACAGGAACCATTTCTTCGTTTTTCGCAACGAACATACCCAATCCACTACTTTAGGTCCGAAACTCATGTTTGGGGTGGTTTCGCGCAATTTCGTTGCCGCATGTCACCCATTCCAAAACGGGTGTCAAGGTGCATACAAAGCATGAGTTTTCGCCACTGGAACCATTTCTTCGTTTTTCGCAACGAACATGCCCAATCCACTACTTTAGGTCCAAAACTCATGTTTGGGGTGGTTTCGCGCAATTTCGTTGCCGCACGTCACCGTTCCAAAAACAGGTGTCGGGTGCATACAAAGCACGAGTTTTTCTTATCAGAACCATTTCTTCGTATTTCGCAACGAACATGCCCAATCCACTACTTTAGGTCCAAAACTCATGTTTGGGGTGGTTTCTCGCAATTTCGTTGCAGCATGTCACCCATTCCGAAAACGGGTGTCGCGGTGCATACAAAGCAACGAACATGCCCAGTCCACTACTTTAGGTCCACAACTCATGTTTGGGGTGGTTTTGCGCAATTTCGTTGCCGCACGTCACCCACTCCGAAAACGGGTGTCGGGTTGCATACAAAGCTTGAGTTTTCGCCACCGGAACCATTTCTTCGTTTTTCGCAACAAACATGCACAATCCACTACTTTAGGTCCAAAACTCATGTGTTGGGTGGTTTCGCACAATTTCGTTGCCGCGCGTCACCCATTCCGAAAACGGGTGTCGGGGTGAATACAAAGCACGAGTTTTTGCCACCGGAACCATTTCTTCGTTTTTCGCAACGAACATGCCAAATCCACTACTTTAGGTACAAAACTCATGTGTTGGGTGGTTTCGCGCAATTTCGTTGTCGCACGTCACCCATTCCGAAAACGGGTGCCGGGGTGCATACAAAGCACGAGTTTTTGCCACCGGAACCATTTCTTCGTTTTTCGCAACGAACATGCCCAATCCACTACTTTAGGTCCAAAACTCAAGTGTTGGGTGGTTTCGCGCAATTTTGTTGGCGCACGTCACCCATTCCGAAAACGGGTGTCGGGGTGCATACAAAGCACGAGTTTTTGCCACCGGAACCATTTCTTCATTTTTCGCAACGAACATGCCCAATCCACTACTTTAGGTCCAAAACTCAAGTGTTGGGTGGTTTCGCACAATTTCATTGCCGCACGTCACCCATTCCGAAAACGAGTGTCGGGGTGCATACAAAGCATGACTTTTCGCCACTGGAATCATTTCTTCGTTTTTCGCAACGAACATGCCCAATCCACTACTTTAGGTCCAAAACTCATGTTTGGGGTGGTTTCTCGCAATTTTTTTGCCGCACTTCACCTATTCCAAAAACGGGTGTCGGGTGCATATAAAGCACGAATTTTTGCCACAGAAACCATTTCTTCGTTTTTCGCAACGAACATGCCCAATCCACTACTTTAGGTCCAAAAATCATGTTTGGGGTGGTTTCGCGCAATTTCGTTGCCGCATGTCACCCATTCCGAAAACGGGTGTCGGGGTGCATACAAAGCACGTGTTTTTGCCACCAGAACCATTTCTTCATTTTTCGCAACGAACATGCCCAATCCACTACTTTAGGTCCAAAACTCAATTATTGGGTGGTTTCGCGCAATTTCGTTGCCGCACGTCACCCATTCCGAAAACGGGTGTCGGGGTGCTTACAAAGCATGAGTTTTCGCCACTGGAACCATTTCTTCGTTTTTCGCAACGAACATGCCCAATCCACTACTTTAGGTCCAAAACTCATGTTTGGGGTGGTTTCTCGCAATTTTGTTGCCGCACTTCAACTATTCCAAAAACGGGTGTCGGGTGCACATAAAGCACGAGTTTTTGCCACAAAAACCATTTCTTCGTTTTTCGCAACGAACATGCCCAATCCACTACTTTATGTCCAAAACTCATGTTTGGGGTGGTTTGCGCAAATTCATTGCCGCATGTCACCCATTCCGAAAACGGGTGTCGGGGTGCATACAAAGCACGAGTTTTTGCCACCAGAACCATTTCTTCATTTTTCGCAACGAACATGCCCAATCCACTACTTTAGGTCCAAAACTCAATTGTTGGGTGGTTTCGCGCAATTTCGTTGCCGCACGTCACCCATTCCGTAAACGGGTGTCGAGGTGCATACAAAGCATGAGTATTCGCCACTGGAACCATTTCTTCGTTTTTCGCAACGAACATGCCCAATCTACTACTTTAGGTCCAAAACTCATGTTTGGGGTGGTTTCTCGCAATTTTGTTGCCGCACTTCACCTATTCCAAAAACGGGTGTCGGGTGCATGTAAAGCACGAGTTTTTGCCACAAAAACCATTTCTTCGTTTTTCGCAACGAACATGCCCAATCCACTACTTTAGGTCCAAAACTCATGTTTGGGTTAGTTTCGCGCAATTTCGTTGCCGCATGTCACCCATTCCGAAAATGGGTGTCGGGGTGCATACAAAGCACGAGTTTTTGCCACCGGAACCATTTCTTCATTTTTCACAACGAACATGCCCAATCCACTACTTTAGGTCCAAAACTAAATTGTTGGGGGGTTTCGCGCAATTTCGTTGCCGCACGTCACCCATTCCGAAAACGGGTGTCGGGGTGCATACAAAGCATGAGTTTTCGCCACTGGAACCATTTCTTCGTTTTTCGCAACGAACATGCCCAATCCACTACTTTAGGTCCAAAACTCATGTTTGGGGTGGTTTCTCGCAATTTTGTTGCCGCACTTCACCTATTCCAAAAACGGGTGTCGGGTGCATATAAAGCACGAGTTTTTGCCACAGAAACCATTTCTTTGTTTTTCGCAACGAACTTGCCCAATCCACTACTTTAGGTCCAAAACTCATGTTTGGGTTGGTTTCGTGCAATTTCGTTGCAGCATGTCACCCATTCCGAAAACGGGTGTCGGGGTGCGTACAAAGCATGAGTTTTCGCCACTGGAACCATTTCTTCATTTTTCGCAACGAACATGCCCAATCCACTACTTTAGGTCCAAAACTCATGTTTGGGGTGGTTTCGCGCAATTTCGTTGTCGCACGTCACCATTCCAAAAACAGGTGTCGGGTGCATACAAAGCACGAGTTTTTCCCATCGGAACCATTTTTTCGTTTTTCGCAACGAACATGCCCAATCCACTAATTTAGGTCCAAAACTCATGTTTAGGGTGGTTTCACGCAATTTCGTTGCCGCACGTCAACCATTCCGAAAACGGGTGTTGGGGTGCATACAAAGCATGAGTTCTCGCCACTGGAACCATTTCTTCATTTTTCGCAACGAACATGCCCAATCCACTACTTGAGGTCCAAAACTCATGGTTGGGGTGGTTTCGCGCAATTTCGTTGCCGCACGTCACCATTCCAAAAACGGGTGTCGGGTGCATACAAAGCACGTGTTTTTCCCAAAGGAACCATTTCTTCGTTTTTCGCAACGAACATGCCCAATCCACTACTTTAGGTCCAAAACTTATGTATGGGGTGGTTTCGCGCAATTTCGTAGCCGCACGTCACCCATTCCGAAAACGGGTGTCGGGGTGCATACAAAGCACAAGTTTTTGCCACCGGAACCATTTCTACGTTTTTGGCAACGAACATGCCCAATCCACTACTTTAGGTACAAAACTCATGTGTTGGGTGGTTTCGCGCAATTTCGTTGTCGCGCGTCACCCATTCCGAAAAAGGGTGTCGGGGTGCATACAAAGCACGAGTTTTTGCCCCCGGAACCATTTCTTCGTTTTTCGCAACGAACATGCCCAATCCACTACGTTAGGTCCAAAACTCATGTGTTGGGTGGTTTCACGCAATTTCGTTGCAGCACGTCACCCATTCCGAAAACGGGTGTAGGGGTGCATACAAAGCACGAGTTTTTGCCACCGGAACCATTTCTTCATTTTTCGCAACGAACATGCCCAATCCACTACTTTAGGTCCAAAACTCAAGTGTTGGGTGGTTTCGCGCAATTTCGTTGCCGCACGACACCCATTCCGAAAACGAGTGTCGGGGTGCATACAAAGCATGACTTTTCGCCACTGGAATCATTTCTTCGTTTTTCGCAACGAACATGCCCAATCCACTACTTTAGGTCCAAAACTCATGTTTGGGGTGGTTTCTCACAATTTTGTTGCCGCACTTCACCTATTCCAAAAACGGGTGTCGGGTGCATATAAAGCACGAGTTTTTGCCACAGAAACCATTTCTTCGTTTTTCGCAACGAACATGCCCAATCCACTACTTTAGGTCCAAAAATCATGTTTGGGGTGGTTTCGCGCAATTTCGTTGCCGCATGTCACCCATTCAGAAAACGGGTGTCGGGGTGCATACAAAGCACGAGTTTTTGCCACCAGAACCATTTCTTCATTTTTCGCAACGAACATGCCCAATCCACTACTTTAGGTCCAAAACCTAATTGTTGGGTGGTTTCGCGCAATTTCGTTGCCGCACGTCACCCATTCCGAAAACGGGTGTAGGGGTGCATACAAAGCATGAGTATTCGCCACTAGAACCATTTCTTCGTTTTTCGCAACAAACATGCGCAATCCACTACTTTAGGTCCAAAACTCATGTTTGGGGTGGTTTCTCGCAATTTTGTTGCCGCACTTCACCTATTCCAAAAACGGGTGTCGGGAGCATATAAAGCACGAGTTTTTGCCACAGAAACCATTTCTTGGTTTTTCGAAACGAACATGCCCAATCCACTACTTTAGGTCCAAAACTCATGTTTGGGGTGATTTCGCGCAATTTCGTTGCCGCATGTCACCCATTCCGAAAACGGGTGTCGGGGTGCATACAAAGCATGAGTTTTCGCCACTGGAACCATTTCTTCGTTTTTCGCAACGAACATGCCCAATCCACTACTATAGGTCCAAAACTCATGTTTGGGGTGGTTTCGCGCAATTTCGTTGCCGCATGTCACCCATTCCGAAAACGGGTGTCGGGGTGCATACAAAGCACGAGTTTTTGCCACCGGAACCATTTCTTCATTTTTCACGACGAACATGCCCAATCCACTACTTTAGGTCCAAAACTAAATTGTTGGGTGGTTTCGTGCAATTTCGTTGCCGCACGTCACCCATTCCGAAAACGGGTGTCGGGGTGCATACAAAGCATGAGTTTTCGCCACTGGAACCATTTCTTCTTTTTTCGCAACGAACATGCCCAATCCACTACTTTAGGTCCAAAACTCATGTTTGGGGTGGTTTCTCGCAATTTTGATGCCGCACTTCACCTATTCCAAAAACGGGTGTCGGGTGCATATAAAGCACGAGTTTTTGCCACAGAAACCATTTCTTTGTTTTTCGCAACGAACTTGCCCAATCCACTACTTTAGGTCCAAAACTCATGTTTGGGGTGGTTTCGCTCAATTTCGTTGCAGCATGTCACCCATTCCGAAAACGGGTGTCGGGGTGCATACAAAGCACGAGTTTTTGCCCCCGGAACCATTTCTTCGTTTTTCGCAACGAACATGCCCAATCTACTACTTTAGGTCCAAAACTCAATTGTTGGGTGGTTTCGCGCAATTTCGTTGCCGCACGTCACCCATTCCGTAAACGGGTGTCGAGGTGCATACAAAGCATGAGTATTCGCCACTGGAACCATTTCTTCGTTTTTCGCAACGAACATGCCCAATCTACTACTTTAGGTCCAAAACTCATGTTTGGGGTGGTTTCTCGCAATTTTGTTGCCGCACTTCACCTATTCCAAAAACGGGTGTCGGGTGCATATAAAGCACGAGTTTTTGCCACAAAAACCATTTCTTCGTTTTTCGCAACGAACATGCCCAATCCACTACTTTAGGTCCAAAACTCATGTTTGGGTTAGTTTCGCGCAATTTCGTTGCCGCATGTCACCCATTCCGAAAATGGGTGTCGGGGTGCATACAAAGCACGAGTTTTTGCCACCGGAACCATTTCTTCATTTTTCACAACGAACATGCCCAATCCACTACTTTAGGTCCAAAACTAAATTGTTGGGGGGTTTCGCGCAATTTCGTTGCCGCACGTCACCCATTCCGAAAACGGGTGTCGGGGTGCATACAAAGCATGAGTTTTCGCCACTGGAACCATTTCTTCGTTTTTCGCAACGAACATGCCCAATCCACTACTTTAGGTCCAAAACTCATGTTTGGGGTGGTTTCTCGCAATTTTGTTGCCGCACTTCACCTATTCCAAAAACGGGTGTCGGGTGCATATAAAGCACGAGTTTTTGCCACAGAAACCATTTCTTTGTTTTTCGCAACGAACTTGCCCAATCCACTACTTTAGGTCCAAAACTCATGTTTGGGGTGGTTTCGCGCAATTTCGTTGCAGCATGTCACCCATTCCGAAAATGGGTGTCGGGGTGCATACAAAGCATGAGTTTTCGCCACTGGAACCATTTCTTCATTTTCCGCAACGAACATGCGCAATCCACTACTTTAGGTCCAAAACTCATGTTTGGGGTGGTTTCGCGCAATTTCGTTGCCGCACGTCACCATTCCAAAAACGGGTGTCGGGTGCATACAAAGCACGTGTTTTTCCCAAAGGAACCATTTCTTCGTTTTTCGCAACGAACATGCCCAATCCACTACTTTAGGTCCAAAACTTATGTATGGGGTGGTTTCGCGCAATTTCGTAGCCGCACGTCACCCATTCCGAAAACGGGTGTCGGGGTGCATACAAAGCACAAGTTTTTGCCACCGGAACCATTTCTACGTTTTTGGCAACGAACATGCCCAATCCACTACTTTAGGTACAAAACTCATGTGTTGGGTGGTTTCGCGCAATTTCGTTGTCGCGCGTCACCCATTCCGAAAAAGGGTGTCGGGGTGCATACAAAGCACGAGTTTTTGCCCCCGGAACCATTTCTTCGTTTTTCGCAACGAACATGCCCAATCCACTACGTTAGGTCCAAAACTCATGTGTTGGGTGGTTTCACGCAATTTCGTTGCAGCACGTCACCCATTCCGAAAACGGGTGTAGGGGTGCATACAAAGCACGAGTTTTTGCCACCGGAACCATTTCTTCATTTTTCGCAACGAACATGCCCAATCCACTACTTTAGGTCCAAAACTCAAGTGTTGGGTGGTTTCGCGCAATTTCGTTGCCGCACGACACCCATTCCGAAAACGAGTGTCGGGGTGCATACAAAGCATGACTTTTCGCCACTGGAATCATTTCTTCGTTTTTCGCAACGAACATGCCCAATCCACTACTTTAGGTCCAAAACTCATGTTTGGGGTGGTTTCTCACAATTTTGTTGCCGCACTTCACCTATTCCAAAAACGGGTGTCGGGTGCATATAAAGCACGAGTTTTTGCCACAGAAACCATTTCTTCGTTTTTCGCAACGAACATGCCCAATCCACTACTTTAGGTCCAAAAATCATGTTTGGGGTGGTTTCGCGCAATTTCGTTGCCGCATGTCACCCATTCAGAAAACGGGTGTCGGGGTGCATACAAAGCACGAGTTTTTGCCACCAGAACCATTTCTTCATTTTTCGCAACGAACATGCCCAATCCACTACTTTAGGTCCAAAACCTAATTGTTGGGTGGTTTCGCGCAATTTCGTTGCCGCACGTCACCCATTCCGAAAACGGGTGTAGGGGTGCATACAAAGCATGAGTATTCGCCACTAGAACCATTTCTTCGTTTTTCGCAACAAACATGCGCAATCCACTACTTTAGGTCCAAAACTCATGTTTGGGGTGGTTTCTCGCAATTTTGTTGCCGCACTTCACCTATTCCAAAAACGGGTGTCGGGAGCATATAAAGCACGAGTTTTTGCCACAGAAACCATTTCTTGGTTTTTCGAAACGAACATGCCCAATCCACTACTTTAGGTCCAAAACTCATGTTTGGGGTGATTTCGCGCAATTTCGTTGCCGCATGTCACCCATTCCGAAAACGGGTGTCGGGGTGCATACAAAGCATGAGTTTTCGCCACTGGAACCATTTCTTCGTTTTTCGCAACGAACATGCCCAATCCACTACTATAGGTCCAAAACTCATGTTTGGGGTGGTTTCGCGCAATTTCGTTGCCGCATGTCACCCATTCCGAAAACGGGTGTCGGGGTGCATACAAAGCACGAGTTTTTGCCACCGGAACCATTTCTTCATTTTTCACGACGAACATGCCCAATCCACTACTTTAGGTCCAAAACTAAATTGTTGGGTGGTTTCGTGCAATTTCGTTGCCGCACGTCACCCATTCCGAAAACGGGTGTCGGGGTGCATACAAAGCATGAGTTTTCGCCACTGGAACCATTTCTTCTTTTTTCGCAACGAACATGCCCAATCCACTACTTTAGGTCCAAAACTCATGTTTGGGGTGGTTTCTCGCAATTTTGATGCCGCACTTCACCTATTCCAAAAACGGGTGTCGGGTGCATATAAAGCACGAGTTTTTGCCACAGAAACCATTTCTTTGTTTTTCGCAACGAACTTGCCCAATCCACTACTTTAGGTCCAAAACTCATGTTTGGGGTGGTTTCGCTCAATTTCGTTGCAGCATGTCACCCATTCCGAAAACGGGTGTCGGGGTGCATACAAAGCACGAGTTTTTGCCCCCGGAACCATTTCTTCGTTTTTCGCAACGAACATGCCCAATCTACTACTTTAGGTCCAAAACTCAATTGTTGGGTGGTTTCGCGCAATTTCGTTGCCGCACGTCACCCATTCCGTAAACGGGTGTCGAGGTGCATACAAAGCATGAGTATTCGCCACTGGAACCATTTCTTCGTTTTTCGCAACGAACATGCCCAATCTACTACTTTAGGTCCAAAACTCATGTTTGGGGTGGTTTCTCGCAATTTTGTTGCCGCACTTCACCTATTCCAAAAACGGGTGTCGGGTGCATATAAAGCACGAGTTTTTGCCACAAAAACCATTTCTTCGTTTTTCGCAACGAACATGCCCAATCCACTACTTTAGGTCCAAAACTCATGTTTGGGTTAGTTTCGCGCAATTTCGTTGCCGCATGTCACCCATTCCGAAAATGGGTGTCGGGGTGCATACAAAGCACGAGTTTTTGCCACCGGAACCATTTCTTCATTTTTCACAACGAACATGCCCAATCCACTACTTTAGGTCCAAAACTAAATTGTTGGGGGGTTTCGCGCAATTTCGTTGCCGCACGTCACCCATTCCGAAAACGGGTGTCGGGGTGCATACAAAGCATGAGTTTTCGCCACTGGAACCATTTCTTCGTTTTTCGCAACGAACATGCCCAATCCACTACTTTAGGTCCAAAACTCATGTTTGGGGTGGTTTCTCGCAATTTTGTTGCCGCACTTCACCTATTCCAAAAACGGGTGTCGGGTGCATATAAAGCACGAGTTTTTGCCACAGAAACCATTTCTTTGTTTTTCGCAACGAACTTGCCCAATCCACTACTTTAGGTCCAAAACTCATGTTTGGGGTGGTTTCGCGCAATTTCGTTGCAGCATGTCACCCATTCCGAAAATGGGTGTCGGGGTGCATACAAAGCATGAGTTTTCGCCACTGGAACCATTTCTTCATTTTCCGCAACGAACATGCGCAATCCACTACTTTAGGTCCAAAACTCATGGTTGGGGTGGTTTCGCGCAATTTCGTTGCCGCACGTCACCATTCCAAAAACGGGTGTCGGGTGCATACAAAGCACGTGTTTTTCCCAAAGGAACCATTTCTTCGTTTTTCGCAACGAACATGCCCAATCCACTACTTTAGGTCCAAAACTTATGTATGGGGTGGTTTCGCGCAATTTCGTAGCCGCACGTCACCCATTCCGAAAACGGGTGTCGGGGTGCATACAAAGCACAAGTTTTTGCCACCGGAACCATTTCTACGTTTTTGGCAACGAACATGCCCAATCCACTACTTTAGGTACAAAACTCATGTGTTGGGTGGTTTCGCGCAATTTCGTTGTCGCGCGTCACCCATTCCGAAAAAGGGTGTCGGGGTGCATACAAAGCACGAGTTTTTGCCCCCGGAACCATTTCTTCGTTTTTCGCAACGAACATGCCCAATCCACTACGTTAGGTCCAAAACTCATGTGTTGGGTGGTTTCACGCAATTTCGTTGCAGCACGTCACCCATTCCGAAAACGGGTGTAGGGGCATACAAAGCACGAGTTTTTGCCACCGGAACCATTTCTTCATTTTTCGCAACGAACATGCCCAATCCACTACTTTAGGTCCAAAACTCAAGTGTTGGGTGGTTTCGCGCAATTTCGTTGCCGCACGACACCCATTCCGAAAACGAGTGTCGGGGTGCATACAAAGCATGACTTTTCGCCACTGGAATCATTTCTTCGTTTTTCGCAACGAACATGCCCAATCCACTACTTTAGGTCCAAAACTCATGTTTGGGGTGGTTTCTCACAATTTTGTTGCCGCACTTCACCTATTCCAAAAACGGGTGTCGGGTGCATATAAAGCACGAGTTTTTGCCACAGAAACCATTTCTTCGTTTTTCGCAACGAACATGCCCAATCCACTACTTTAGGTCCAAAAATCATGTTTGGGGTGGTTTCGCGCAATTTCGTTGCCGCATGTCACCCATTCAGAAAACGGGTGTCGGGGTGCATACAAAGCACGAGTTTTTGCCACCAGAACCATTTCTTCATTTTTCGCAACGAACATGCCCAATCCACTACTTTAGGTCCAAAACCTAATTGTTGGGTGGTTTCGCGCAATTTCGTTGCCGCACGTCACCCATTCCGAAAACGGGTGTAGGGGTGCATACAAAGCATGAGTATTCGCCACTAGAACCATTTCTTCGTTTTTCGCAACAAACATGCGCAATCCACTACTTTAGGTCCAAAACTCATGTTTGGGGTGGTTTCTCGCAATTTTGTTGCCGCACTTCACCTATTCCAAAAACGGGTGTCGGGAGCATATAAAGCACGAGTTTTTGCCACAGAAACCATTTCTTGGTTTTTCGAAACGAACATGCCCAATCCACTACTTTAGGTCCAAAACTCATGTTTGGGGTGATTTCGCGCAATTTCGTTGCCGCATGTCACCCATTCCGAAAACGGGTGTCGGGGTGCATACAAAGCATGAGTTTTCGCCACTGGAACCATTTCTTCGTTTTTCGCAACGAACATGCCCAATCCACTACTATAGGTCCAAAACTCATGTTTGGGGTGGTTTCGCGCAATTTCGTTGCCGCATGTCACCCATTCCGAAAACGGGTGTCGGGGTGCATACAAAGCACGAGTTTTTGCCACCGGAACCATTTCTTCATTTTTCACGACGAACATGCCCAATCCACTACTTTAGGTCCAAAACTAAATTGTTGGGTGGTTTCGTGCAATTTCGTTGCCGCACGTCACCCATTCCGAAAACGGGTGTCGGGGTGCATACAAAGCATGAGTTTTCGCCACTGGAACCATTTCTTCTTTTTTCGCAACGAACATGCCCAATCCACTACTTTAGGTCCAAAACTCATGTTTGGGGTGGTTTCTCGCAATTTTGATGCCGCACTTCACCTATTCCAAAAACGGGTGTCGGGTGCATATAAAGCACGAGTTTTTGCCACAGAAACCATTTCTTTGTTTTTCGCAACGAACTTGCCCAATCCACTACTTTAGGTCCAAAACTCATGTTTGGGGTGGTTTCGCTCAATTTCGTTGCAGCATGTCACCCATTCCGAAAACGGGTGTCGGGGTGCATACAAAGCACGAGTTTTTGCCCCCGGAACCATTTCTTCGTTTTTCGCAACGAACATGCCCAATCTACTACTTTAGGTCCAAAACTCAATTGTTGGGTGGTTTCGCGCAATTTCGTTGCCGCACGTCACCCATTCCGTAAACGGGTGTCGAGGTGCATACAAAGCATGAGTATTCGCCACTGGAACCATTTCTTCGTTTTTCGCAACGAACATGCCCAATCTACTACTTTAGGTCCAAAACTCATGTTTGGGGTGGTTTCTCGCAATTTTGTTGCCGCACTTCACCTATTCCAAAAACGGGTGTCGGGTGCATATAAAGCACGAGTTTTTGCCACAAAAACCATTTCTTCGTTTTTCGCAACGAACATGCCCAATCCACTACTTTAGGTCCAAAACTCATGTTTGGGTTAGTTTCGCGCAATTTCGTTGCCGCATGTCACCCATTCCGAAAATGGGTGTCGGGGTGCATACAAAGCACGAGTTTTTGCCACCGGAACCATTTCTTCATTTTTCACAACGAACATGCCCAATCCACTACTTTAGGTCCAAAACTAAATTGTTGGGGGGTTTCGCGCAATTTCGTTGCCGCACGTCACCCATTCCGAAAACGGGTGTCGGGGTGCATACAAAGCATGAGTTTTCGCCACTGGAACCATTTCTTCGTTTTTCGCAACGAACATGCCCAATCCACTACTTTAGGTCCAAAACTCATGTTTGGGGTGGTTTCTCGCAATTTTGTTGCCGCACTTCACCTATTCCAAAAACGGGTGTCGGGTGCATATAAAGCACGAGTTTTTGCCACAGAAACCATTTCTTTGTTTTTCGCAACGAACTTGCCCAATCCACTACTTTAGGTCCAAAACTCATGTTTGGGGTGGTTTCGCGCAATTTCGTTGCAGCATGTCACCCATTCCGAAAATGGGTGTCGGGGTGCATACAAAGCATGAGTTTTCGCCACTGGAACCATTTCTTCATTTTCCGCAACGAACATGCGCAATCCACTACTTTAGGTCCAAAACTCATGTTTGGGGTGGTTTCGCGCAATTTCGTTGCCGCACGTCACCATTCCAAAAACAGGTGTCGGGTGCATACAAAGCACGAGTTTTTCCCATCGGAACCATTTCTTCGTTTTTCGCAACGAACATGCCCAATCCACTAATTTAGGTCCAAAACTCATGTTTAGGGTGGTTTCACGCAATTTCGTTGCCGCACGTCAACCATTCCGAAAACGGGTGTTGGGGTGCATACAAAGCATGAGTTCTCGCCACTGGAACCATTTCTTCATTTTTCGCAACGAACATGCCCAATCCACTACTTTAGGTCCAAAACTCATGTTTGGGGTGGTTTCGCGCAATTTTGTTGCCGCACGTCACCATTCCAAAAACAGGTGTCGGGTGCATACAAAGCACGAGTTTTTCCCATCGGAACCATTTCTTCGTTTTTCGCAACGAACATGCCCAATCCACTACTTTAGGTCCAAAACTCATGTTTGGGGTGGTTTCGCGCAATTTCGTTGCCGCACGTCACCCATTCCGAAAACGGGTGTCGGGGGTGCATACAAAGTATGAGTTTTTGCCACCGGAACCATTTCTACGTTTTTGGCAACGAACATGCCCAATCCACTACTTGAGGTCCAAACCTCATGGTTGGGGTGGTTTCGCGCAATTTCGTTGCATACAAAGCACGAGTTTTTCCCATCGGAACCATTTCTTCGTTTTTCGCAACGAACATGCCCAATCCACTACTTGTAATATCCCAAAAAAAATGTTGACCAAAAGTTGTGAAAGGAAAATGTGCCCTTGGGCCATTTCTAAGTGTTTTGATGATTTAGTGCCCAACACAGGTGCCTAATTGTAAAATGGTGGACAAAGTACAAATCAAGGATAAAGGTATGTTTCTCAAACTTAGTACATTGTTTTATGGACTAATGTATTGTGTCTAAGTGCTGGAAACAGAAAAAATTGAGTTGGAGAAGAGATGGCTCGAGCAGCCAAAGTCTGGGTGCACCGGACTGTCCGGTGGTGCACCGGACAGTGTCCGGTGCACCAGGCTGGCTTGGGCAAAGTGGCTGCTCTCGGGACTTCGACGGCGGTGTACAGCTAAAATTCACCGGACTGTCCGGTGTGCACCGGACTGTCCGGTGGGCCGCTCACAGGCGAACTCGTCGCTCTCGGGAAACCATCAACGGCGTACGGCTAAAAATCACCGGACTGTCTGGTGTGCACCGGACTGTCCGGTGAGCCAACGGTCGGCCGGGCCAACGGTCGGCCGCGCAATCTGCGCGGGACACGTGGCCGAGCCAACGGCTAGAAGATGGCACCGGACTGTCCGGTGTGCACCGGACATGTCAAGTGCACCAACGGATCCCAGGCTGCCAACGGTCGACTGCGCTGTTTATGGAAAGAAATCGGGCACCGGACATGTCCGGTGTGCACCGGACTGTCCGGTGCGCCAGACGACAGAAGGCAAGAATTGCCTTCCCAGATTGCTTCCAACGGCTCCTAGCTGCCTTGGGGCTATAAAAGGGACCCCTAGACGCATGGAGGAGTACACCAAGCATCCTTTGAGCATCATTGATCACTCACACTTCATTCTTGCGCACTTGTTCGACATTTTAGTGATTTGAGCTCCGTTCTAGTGTGCTAGTCTCTTGAGCTCAAGTCTAGGTTTTGCGTGTGCGTATTCGCTGTGATCTTTGTGTCGTGTGTGAGTTGCTAATCCCTCCCTTGCTCTGTGATTCTTCGTGAACATCTTGTGTAAGGGCGAGAGGCTCCAAGCTGTGGAGATTCCTCGCAAACGGGATTAAGAGAAGCAAAGCAACACCGTGGTATTCAAATTGGTCTTTGGACCGCTTGAGAGGGGTTGATTGCAACCCTCGTCCGTTGGGACGCCACAACGTGGAGTAGGCAAGCGTTGGTCTTGGCCGAACCACGGGATAACCACTGTGCCATCTCTGTGATTGATATCTCTTGGTTATTGTGTTGTGTTGAGATCCTTCTCTAGCCACTTGGCAAATTACTGTGCTAACAAGTAACCAAGTTTTGTGGCTTAAGTTTTTGAAGTGTTACAGGATCACCTATTCACCCCCCCTCTAGGTGCTCTCAATTGGTATCAGAGCCGTTCTCTTCAAGAAAGGGACTAACCGCCTGAAGAGATGGATCCTAAAGGCAAGGGGATGGTGATCAACGACAAGGAGAAGGAGTCCTTCGTCAACGAGCCCAATGATGACAGGCCCACCGACTCAGGCTCGGGTCACAAAAGAAAAGACGGGAGGAAGAAGAAGACTAGGCGCATCAAGGAAATTGTCTACTACGACAGCGACGAATCTTCCTCCTCCCAAAAGGACGACGACGACTACGATAGACGAAAGACGGTTAACTCAAACTTTTCTTTCGATTATTCGTGCATCCCGCATAGTTCAAATGCTCAATTGCTCCCCATTCCACTTGGCAAGCCCCCTCACTTTGATGGAGAGGATTACGGATTTTGGAGCCACAAAATGCGTACTCACCTGTTTTCTCTCCATCCAAGCATTTGGGAGATTGTGGAAAGTGGAATGAAATTTGATAGCTCGGATAGCCCTGTGTTTATTAATGAACAGATTCATAAAAATGCACAAGCTACTACTGTGTTGCTAGCCTCTTTGTGCAGGGACGAGTATCACAAGGTGAGCGGCTTGGACAATGCCAAGCAGATCTGGGACACCCTCAAGATCTCTCATGAGGGAAACGACGTCACCTTGCTCACCAAAATGGAGTTGGTGGAGGGCGAGCTTGGACGGTTCGCGATGATAAGGGGCGAGGAGCCGACACAAACATACAACCGGCTCAAGACCCTTATCAACAAAATAAGGAGCTACGGGAGCACGCGATGGACGGACCACGACGTCGTCCGCCTAATGCTAAGGTCATTTACCGTTCTTGATCCTCATTTGGTGAACAATATACGTGAAAATCCCAGGTACACCAAGATGTCGCCCGAAGAAGTTCTTGGGAAGTTCGTAAGCGGACGAATGATGATCAAGGAGGCAAGATACGTGGACGACGCGTTGAACGGTCCTAGTCATGAGCCTCAACCCATTGCTCTCAAGGCAACAAGGAGCAAGGAGGCGCTACCAAGCAAGGTGGCGCAAGTTGAGGCGGCCGGACTCAATGATGAGGAGATGGCCCTCATCATTAAGCGCTTCAAGACGGCGCTTAAAGGTCGCAAGGGGCAGCCAAGCAAGACCAAAGCCAAGGGGAAGCGCTCATGCTTCAAATGCGGTAAGCTTGGTCATTTTATTGCTAACTGTCCCGACAATGATAGTGATCAGGACCAAGGGAACAAGAGGGAGAAAAAGAAGCATTACAAGAAGGCCAAGGGCGAGGCACATATCGGAAAGGAGTGGGATTCGGATTGTTCCTCCTCCGACTCTGACAATGAAGGACTCGCCGCCACCGCCTTCAACAAGTCATCCCTCTTCCCCAACGAGCGTCACACTTGCCTCATGGCAAGAGAGAAGAAAGTAAGCACTCATACTAGTACTTATGCTTCTTCGAGTGAAGATGAGTCTAGTGATGATGATGAGATAGATTACTCATGCTTATTCAAGGGATTAGATAGAACCAAGGTAGACAAAATTAATGAATTAATTGATGCCTTGAATGACAAGAATATGCTTTTAGAAAAACAAGAGGATTTGTTGTATGAAGAACATGATAAATTTGTAGAAGCACAGAAATCTCTTGCTCTAGAAATTAAGAGGAATGAAATGCTCTCTAGTGAATTATCTTCTTGTCATGAAACTATTGCTAAGTTAAAAAGTTTTAATGATGATTTAAATGCTAAACTAGAAGTAGCTAGTAAATCTAATTCTTGTGTAGAAATTGTTGAAACTTGTAATAGGTGTAAAGATTTTGACATTGATGCTTGTAGTGATCATTTAGTTTCAATTTCCAAATTAAATGATGAATTAGCTAGTCTTAATGCCCAACTTAAGACTAGCAAGAATGAATTTGACAAGCTAAAATTTGCAAGGGATGCCGACACGATTGGTAGACACCCCTCAATTAAGGATGGACTTGGCTACAAGAGGGAAGCCAAGAACTTGACAAGCCATAAGGCTCCCATCTCCGCCAAGGAGAAAGGGAAGGCCCCTATGGCTAGTAGTGTGCAAAAGAACCATGCCTTTATGTACTATGATAGAAGACAACCTAGAAATGCTTATAGGAGTTGTAATGTATATAATGCCTTTGATTCTCATGCCATGGTTGCTTCTAGTTCTTCTTATGTGCATGATAGAAATGTTGGTAGGAGAAATGTTATTCATAATATGCCTAGGAGAAATGTCGTTAATGTTCCTAGGAAAGTTAATGAACCTTCTACAATATATCATGCTTTAAATGCTTCTTTTGCTATTTGTAGAAAGGATAGGAAGATAGTTGCTAGAAAATTAGGGGCAAGATGCAAGGGAGACAAAACTTGCATTTGGGTCCCTAAGGATATTTGTGCTAACCTTGCAGGACCCAACATGAGTTGGGTACCTAAGACCCAAGCCTAAATTTGCCTTGCAGGTTTATGCATCTGGGGGTTCAAGCTGGATTATTGACAGTGGATGCACAAACCATATGACGGGGGAGAAGAAGATGTTCACCTCCTACGTCAAGAATAAAGATTCCCAAGATTCAATAATATTCGGTGATGGGAATCAAGGCAAGGTAAAAGGGTTAGGTAAAATTGCAATCTCAAATGAGCACTCTATCTCTAATGTGTTTTTAGTAGAGTCTCTTGGATATAATTTGCTATCTGTTAGTCAATTATGCAATATGGGATATAACTGTTTGTTTACAAATGTAGATGTGTCTGTCTTTAGAAGATGTGATGGTTCACTAGCTTTTAAGGGTGTACTAGACGGCAAGCTTTACTTAGTTGATTTTGCAAAAGAAGAGGCCGGTCTAGATGCATGCTTAATGGCTAAGACTTGCATGGGCTGGCTGTGGCATCGCCGCTTAGCACATGTGGGGATGAAGAACCTCCACAAGCTTCTAAAGGGAGAACACGTGATAGGTCTAACCAATGTTCAATTCGAAAAAGATAGACCTTGTGCAGCTTGTCAAGCAGGGAAACAGGTGGGAGGCTTTCATCACACCAAAAATGTGATGACAACATCAAGACCCCTGGAGCTGCTACATATGGACCTCTTCGGACCCGTCGCCTATCTGAGCATAGGAGGAAGTAAGTATGGTCTAGTTATCGTTGATGACTTTTCCCGCTTCCCTTGGGTGTTCTTTTTGCAGGATAAGTCTGAAACCCAAGGGACCCTCAAGCGCTTCCTAAGGAGAGCTCAAAATGAGTTTGAGCTCAAGGTGAAGAAGATAAGGAGCGACAACGGGTCCGAATTCAAGAACCTTCAAGTGGAGGAGTTTCTTGAGGAGGAGGGGATCAAGCACGAGTTCTCCGCTCCCTACACACCTCAGCAAAATGGTGTGGTAGAGAGGAAGAACAGGACACTCATAGATATGGCGAGGACTATGCTTGGAGAATTCAAGACCCCCCGAGTGCTTTTGGTCGGAAGCCGTGAACACGGCTTGCCACGCCATCAACAGGGTCTACCTTCACCGCCTCTTCAAGAAGACGTCGTATGAGCTGCTAACCGGTAACAAACCTAATGTATTGTATTTTCGTGTTTTTGGGAGTAAATGCTACATTCTAGTGAAGAAGGGTAGGAATTCCAAATTTGCTCCCAAAGCCGTAGAAGGGTTTTT
This sequence comes from Zea luxurians, assembly GCA_029449295.1. Lineage (NCBI taxonomy): Eukaryota > Viridiplantae > Streptophyta > Magnoliopsida > Poales > Poaceae > Zea > Zea luxurians. Next base: position 35,626 of record JAOPSE010000923.1, read on the forward strand.
ATTAGGTTATGATTCAAATACAAAGGCGTATAGGGTCTTCAACAAATCATCGGGTTTGGTTGAAGTCTCTAGCGACGTTGTATTTGATGAGACTAATGGCTCTCTAAGAGAGCAAGTTGTTGATCTTGATGATGTAGATGAAGAAGACGTTCCAACGGCCGCGATACGCACCATGGCGATTGGAGATGTACGGCCTCAGGAACATTTGGAGCAAGATCAACCGTCTTCCTCAACTATGGTGCATCCCCCAACCCAAGATGACGAACAGGTACCTCAAGTGGAGGCACATGATCAAGGGGGAGCACAGGATGTTCAAGAGGAAGAAGCATCTCAGGCACCTCCAACCCAAGTTCGAGCGACGATTTAAAGGGATCATCCCGTCGACCAGATATTGGGTGATATTAGGAAGGGAGTAACTACTCGCTCAAGATTAGTTAATTTTTGTGAGCATTACTCTTTTGTCTCTTCTATTGAGCCTTTCAGGGTAGAAGAGGCCTTGCTAGATCCGGACTGGGTGTTGGCCATGCAGGAGGAACTCAACAACTTCAAGCGCAACGAAGTTTGGACACTGGTGCCTCGTCCCAAGCAAAATGTTGTGGGAACCAAGTGGGTGTTCCGCAACAAACAGGACGAGCACGGGGTGGTGACGAGGAACAAGGCTCGACTTGTGGCAAAAGGTTATGCCCAAGTCGCAGGTTGTACCAAATGGATGTGAAGAGCGCTTTCCTCAACGGGTCGATCAAGGAGGAGGTGTACGTGGAGCAGCCCCCTGGCTTCGAGGATGAACGGTACCCCGACCACGTGTGTAAGCTCTCTAAGGCGCTCTATGGACTTAAGCAAGCCCCAAGAGCATGGTATGAATGCCTTAGAGACTTTTTAATTGCTAATGCTTTCAAGGTTGGGAAAGCCGATCCAACTCTTTTTACTAAGACTTGCAATGGTGATCTTTTTGTGTGCCAAATTTATGTCGATGACATAATATTTGGTTCTACTAATCAAAAGTCTTGTGAAGAGTTTAGCAGGGTGATGACGCAGAAATTCGAGATGTCAATGATGGGCGAGTTGAACTACTTCCTTGGGTTCCAAGTGAAGCAACTCAAGGACGGCACTTTCATCTCCCAAACGAAGTACACGCAAGACTTGCTAAAGCGGTTTGGGATGAAGGACGCCAAGCCCGCAAAGACACAGATGGGAACTGACGGACACACCGACCTCAACAAAGGTGGTAAGTCCGTTGATCAAAAAGCATACCGGTCCATGATAGGTTCTCTGCTTTATCTATGTGCTAGTAGACCGAATATTATGCTTAGCGTATGCATGTGTGCTAGATTTCAATCCGATCCTAAGGAGTGTCACTTAGTGGCTGTGAAGCGAATTCTTCGATATTTAGTCGCTACGCCTTGCTTCGGGATCTGGTATCCAAAGGGGTCTAACTTTGACTTGATTGGGTACTCAGATTCCGACTATGCTGGATGTAAGGTCGATAGGAAGAGTACATCGGGGACGTGCCAATTCTTAGGAAGGTCCCTGGTGTCATGGAACTCTAAGAAACAAACCTCCGTTGCCCTATCCACCGCTGAGGCCGAGTACGTTGCTGCGGGACAGTGTTGTGCGCAACTACTTTGGATGAGGCAAACCCTCCGGGACTTTGGCTACAATCTGAGCAAAGTCCCACTCCTATGTGACAATGAGAGTGCTATCCGAATAGCGGAAAATCCTGTTGAGCACAGCCGCACAAAGCACATTGATATCCGGCATCACTTTTTGAGAGACCACCAGCAAAAGGGGGATATCGAAGTGTTTCATGTTAGCACCGAGAACCAGCTAGCCGATATCTTTACCAAGCCTCTAGATGAGAAGACCTTTTGCAGGCTGCGTAGTGAGCTCAATATCTTAGATTCGCGGAACTTGGATTGAAATGTAGCATACATGTGTTTATGCTTTTGATTATGTTCATTCTGCATATTGTTGCTTATTGTGGTGCTCAAGTTGTACAAACACTCCCTGGACCTCACAAGTCCTGTTTGCAAGTGATGCACATATTTAGGGGGAGCTGTGCTACAACTTGACCTTTTGAGACTAACCATGTACTTGAGTTTCGTTGTTTTAGTCTCCAAGGAAAATTGAAAGGGAAAAGGTGGACTTGGACCATGCAAGACTTCCACTACACTCCGATGAAAAGAGTAACTTTTCCAAGTTCATCTTCATACTCTTATTGCCTTTGTGTTCTTATTTGAAGATTTTGGTGAGGCAATGGGGTTAAAGGGCCAAGATTGATCCCGTTTTGGTGCTTGATGCCAAAGGGGGAGAAAATAAAGGCTAAAGCAATAAATGGATCAGCTACCACTTGAGAAATTTTGAAATAGTAGATTAGAGCTTTTGGTTTGTCAAAACTCTTTTATTGTCTCTTATGTCAAAAGTTGGCCTCTTGTGGGGAGAAGTGTTGATTATGGGAAAAAGGGGGAGTTTTTGAAATCCTTGATCAAATTTCTTTGGAAAACCTCTCTTTATGTCTCTACAAGTGGTCTTGACTTAGAGATAGGAATTTGAGTTTGATTTGCAAAAACAAACCAAGTGGTGGCATAGAGTGATCCATATATGTCAAAATTGAATCAAAACAATTTTGATTTCTTATTTGATTTGATTTTGTACTTGTTCTACTTGCTTTATGTTGTGTTGGCATAAATCACCAAAAAGGGGGAGATTGAAAGGGAAATGTGCCCTTGGGCCATTTCTAAGTGTTTTGGTGATTTAGTGCCCAACACAGGTGCCTAATTGTAAAATGGTGGACAAAGTACAAATCAAGGATAAAGGTATGTTTCTCAAACTTAGTACATTGTTTTATGGACTAATGTATTGTGTCTAAGTGCTGGAAACAGAAAAAATCGAGTTGGAGAAGAGATGGCTCGAGCAGCCAAAGTCTGGGTGCACCGGACTGTCCGGTGGTGCAGCGGACAGTGTCCGGTGCACCAGGCTGGCTTGGGCAAAGTGGCTGCTCTCGGGACTTCGACGGCGGTGTACGTCTAAAATTCACCGGACTGTCCGGTGTGCACCGGACTGTCCGGTGGGCCGCTCACAGGCGAACTCGTCGCTCTCGGGAAACCATCAACGGCGTACGGCTAAAAATCACCGGACTGTCCGGTGTGCACCGGACTGTCCGGTGAGCCAATGGTCGGCCGGGCCAACGGTCGGCCGCGCAATCTGCGTGGGACACGTGGCCGAGCCAACGGCTAGAAGATGGCACCGGACTGTCCGGTGTGCACCGGACATGTCAGTGCACCAACGGCTCCCAGGCTGCCAACGGTCGACTGCGCTGTTTATGGAAAGAAATCGGGCACCGGACATGTCCGGTGTGCACCGGACTGTCCGGTGCGCCAGACGACAGAAGGCGGGAATTGCCTTCCCAGATTGCTCCCAACGGCTCCTAGCTGCCTTGGGGCTATAAAAGGGACCCCTAGGCGCATGGAGGAGTACACCAAGCATCCTTTTGAGCATCATTGATCACTCACACTTCATTCTTGCGCACTTGTTCGACATTTTAGTGATTTGAGCTCCGTTCTAGTGTGCTAGTCTCTTGAGCTCAAGTCTGGGTTTTGCGTGTGCGTATTTGCTATGATCTTTGTGTCGTGTGTGAGTTGCTAATCCCTCCCTTGCTCTGTGATTCTTCGTGAACATCTTGTGTAAGGGCGAGAGGCTCCAAGCTGTGGAGATTCCTCGCAAACGGGATTAAGAGAAGCAAAGCAACACCGTGGTATTCAAGTTGGTCTTTGGACCGCTTGAGAGGGGTTGATTGCAACCCTCGTCCGTTGGGACGCCACAACGTGGAGTAGGCAAGCGTTGGTCTTGGCCGAACCACGGGATAACCACTGTGCCATCTCTGTGATTGATATCTCTTGGTTATTGTGTTGTGTTGAGATCCTTCTCTAGCCACTTGGCAAATTACTGTGCTAACAAGTAACCAAGTTTTGTGGCTTAAGTTTTTGAAGTGTTACAGGATCACCTATTCACCCCCCTCTAGGTGCTCTCAAGTTGATCTTCGGTGCGTGGATGTGGGAAAGGGTTGTGGGCCGTTGGATGCAAAGGCAGAAGTCATCTGGGGCGTCGGTTCTTTTCTCCCACAAAACCCTAGGGGGCCACCCCTTTTCCCTCCACCCCCCTCTCTTGGCCGCCACCCTCCCGCATTTTTCCCTTGGTTGGCCGTCCCCTCTCCTCCCATGGCAGCCGCCCACCATTTCTTCCTCCTCCATAGATCTCCCCCCTCCCCCACGCAGCAAGGATCGAGAAGAGGAGGAGCAAGATGGATTGAAGAGGAAGAGAGGATCAAGGAGATGTTCTACCCCACCCCATCTATTGCAGATTTTCTTGGGGAAACTCTAGGTAAGGATGGGATCCTTGTTCCTCCATATAATTATGTGTTTTTGGAGGTTATGGATCATGTGGATTGAAGAATTAGAGGTTGGATTAGATGTGGGGTTAGGTTTTGATCTCGAATTTAATTTCTGCAGAATGGCAGATTCGACAGTTTCTGTTCATGCCAGTTTTCCGTGGTCTTAGTGGCCTCAAAAAAATAAAAAGTCTATATATGAGTCGTAGATAATTTGTAGATCTTTCCGTGGCAACGAGGAACACCTCAATCGGACATCAGAACAGAAAGTTATGGCAGTTTGATTATAGCAGTTTTTCAGTCTCATAATTCTGTGCAAAATCTGTTCTCTTAAGAGTTAGGCAATTTTATCAACAGAATTAAACTGTGAGTTGGTAAAAAAAAGTTGTAGATAATTTCATAAGCTTTCCAGATTGTTAAAGAGTGCATTCATATGATTTGTGAAACTCCAGTTATGTTTGTTTTACTGTGGCTGTTCCTGTTAACCTCACAAAAATGAGAGGGTCTGTTCACTGGTGGGTTTCATCTAGTAAATTGCCGAATTGGCTCTTCCAACTATGGAGACTTTTGTAGAGGGATAAAAGTTCTTACTTCCAGCAGAATTTCATAATTTTTGGTTCAGTAGTTTGGGAGATATCGAATTTTAAAGTTAACCATACTGCTGTCTAAAACAGATTCAGTCAGTTATCTTGTCAGATGTTTTACAACTTGTAGATGGCAGAATTTAATTATCTATTGAATACTGAAGTTGTAGAGTATTTTGTGTAGATACTTCTAGAGTATTTGTTTGATATCACCGCTGTTTTAATTTTAAAGATACAAAATTAACAAACAGCGTTGCTGCTGTATGGCATGTGGTTCAGGGTGGGAGTCTTTCCACTGGGTCTTGGTTTCAAGTGTAGGAGTGTTTTGTTGATTGATGGCAAATGTTTGTGAAATATTTGTACTAGTTTTATGCCCGCTAGCAGGTGGCTACACTCCAGATCATGCCTAGTACATTTCTTCTTCTTCGATGAAGGCAAGTGAATGTAGCAGTGGTTGCTTCCGTTCTGACCTGTTATTTCTATTGCCTACACTCTAATATTCAAAAGTATTGGATTCTTTCATAATTGAACTCTATGGCGATGCTTTACTTGCTTGCGTTATACTGATGCTCAATCATATATTGATGATGATTATGATTCGAGTATGACCCGTGTTATTAATTCACACCCCTGAAGGTAAATGAAGTATTATTTGAGGTTGTATTGTATCTGAAGGTAAATGAAGTATTATCTGAGGTTGTATTGTATGTGAAGGAAGTGAAATATATTGATAAATGTAGCATGCCATATACATTGCATGATTCACTTGCATCTGAAGTTTTGTCGTGACCTATGGTCCGACCGTACTGGTACAACTTAGCATCGTACGTTGCCCGAGGAGGGGTACGATGCGGCTTCATACCCTTAGAGGTATGAAGGCAGAGGACATATGCATTGCATTCATATGCATTCATTGAAGTGGTATTTGTAGATGGTGTGGTTTTATACTCTAAGAGGTATGAAAGCAGAGGACTTACACATTGCATTACTATGCATACATTGAAGTGATATTTGCAGGTATTGTTGATGCAGGAAAGTGTTATACAACCTATTGTGGTTGTTCGAGGAAATAAGATGTCATTGGTTATTTTGGGACTATTGGGTTCTATATCTACAAGTATTTCTGATCTCAATTGTGATCCCTTTAAAATGTTGATTAATTCATTTTTTTGGTTTAAATATCTCGTCGAAACAATTCACTTGCCGAGATGTTTCATCTCACTCTTGCATTACTCAATGCAGGTCCTTGATTCATGTTGGGAATGAGGGGAGTAGCAGCACGTCCACCTTCACTCTCATAATAACGCTGCCCAGGCACAGCCATGATTTAGTTAGAAACTTCTTGTCAAAGGATGTCTGTCTTTAACTAGTCATGCACACTAGTTAATTCTATTCATGTTGTTATGGTTATCTTCCCATTGCTAGCAGATTATTAATGTCTAGTATGTTTTCTTATCATGATATCTGTTTATACTCTGTTGCTTCCACGTTTATGCAAATTTTCAAAGGAGATGCTGTCAAAATTTTATATATAAATGTTAGTTGTGTAGTTTAGTAGCATTTCAGGATATTTGTGGATCCTGGGGTGTTACACTACTTTAGGTCCAGAACTGTATGGGGTGGTTTCGCGCAATTTCGTTGCCGCACGTCACCCATTCCGAAAACGGGTGTCGGGGTGCATACAAAGCACAAGTTTTTGCCACCGGAACCATTTCTTCGTTTTTGGCAACGAACATGCCCAATCCACTACTTTAGGTACAAAACTCATGTGTTGGGTGGTTTCGCGCAATTTCGTTGTCGCGCGTCACCCATTCCGAAAACGGGTGTCGGGTGCATACAAAGCACGAGTTTTTGCCCCCGGAACCATTTCTTCGTTTTTCGCAACGAACATGCCCAATCCACTACTTTAGGTCCAAAACTCATGTGTTGGGTGGTTTCGCGCAATTTCGTTGCCGCACGTCACCCATTCCGAAAACGGGTGTCGGGGTGCATACAAAGCATGACTTTTCGCCACTGGAACCATTTCTTCGTTTTTCGCAACGAACATGCCCAATCCACTACTTTAGGTCCAAAACTAATGTTTGGGGTGGTTTCTCGCAATTTTGTTGCCGCACTTCACCTATTCCAAAAACGGATGTCGGGTGCATATAAAGCACGAGTTTTTGCCACAGAAACCATTTCTTCGTTTTTCGCAACGAACATGCCCAATCCACTACTTTAGGTCCAAAAATCATGTTTGGGGTGGTTTCGCGCAATTTCGTTGCCGCATGTCACCCATTCCGAAAACGGGTGTCGGGGTGCATACAAAGCACGAGTTTTTGCCACCAGAACCATTTCTTCATTCTTCGCAACGAACATGCCCAATCCACTACTTTAGGTCCAAAACTCAATTGTTGGGTGGTTTCGTGCAATTTCGTTGCCGCACGTCACCCATTCCGAAAACGGGTGTCGGGGTGCATACAAAGCATGAGTATTCGCCACTGGAACCATTTCTTTGTTTTTCGCAACGAACATGCCCAATCTACTACTTTAGGTCCAAAACTCATGTTTGGGGTGGTTTCTCGCAATTTTGTTGCCGCACTTCACCTATTCCAAAAACGGGTGTCGGGTGCATATAAAGCACGAGTTCTTGCCACAGAAACCATTTCTTGGTTTTTCGCAACGAACATGCCCAATGTGTACTTTAGGTCCAAAACTCATGTTTGGGGTGGTTTCGCGCAATTTCGTTGTCGCATGTCACCCATTCCGAAAACGGGTGTCGGGGTGCATATAAAGCATGAGTTTTCGCCACTGGAACCATTTCTTCGTTTTTCACAAAGAACATGCCCAATCCACTACTTTAGGTCCAAAACACATGTTTGGGGTGGTTTCGCGCAATTTCGTTGCCGCATGTCACCCATTCCCAAAACGGGTGTCGGGGTGCATACAAAGCACGAGTTTTTGCCACCGGAACCATTTCTTCATTTTTCGCAACGAACATGCCCAGTCCACTACTTTAGGTCCAAAACTCAATTGTTGGGTGGTTTCGTGCAATTTCGTTGCCGCACGTCACCCATTCCGAAAACGAGTGTCGGGGTTCAAACAAAGCATGAGTTTTTGCCACTAGAACCATTTCTTCGTTTTTCACAACGAACATGCCCAATCCACTATTTTAGGTCCAAAACTCACGTTTGGGGTGGTTTCTCGCAATTTTGTTGCCGCACTTCACATATTCCAAAAACGGGTGTCGGGTGCATATAAAGCACGAGTTTTTGCCACAGAAACCATTTCTTTGTTTTTCGCAACGAACTTGCCCAATCCACTACTTTAGGTCCAAAACTCATGTTTGGGGTGGTTTCGTGCAATTTCGTTGCCGCATGTCACCGATTCCGAAAACGGGTGTCAGGGTGCATACAAAGCATGAGTTTTCGCCACTAGAACAATTTCTTCGTTTTTCGCAACGAACATGCCCAATCCACTACTTTAGGTCCAAAACTCATGTTTGGGGTGGTTTCGCGCAATTTCGTTGCCGCACGTCACCATTCCAAAAACGGGTGTCGGGTGCATACAAAGCACGAGTTTTTCCCATCGGAACCATTTCTTCGTTTTTCGCAACGAACATGCCCAATCCACTACTTTAGGTCCAAAACTCATGTTTGGGGTGGTTTCGCGCAATTTTGTTGCCGCACGTCACCCATTCCGAAAACGGGTGTCGGGGTGCATACAAAGCATGAGTTTTCGCCACTGGAACCATTTCTTCGTTTTTCGCAACAAACAAGCCCAATCCACTACTTTAGGTCCAAAACTCATGTTTGGGGTGGTTTCGCGCAATTTTGTTGCTGCACGTCACCATTCCAAAAACGGGTGTCGGGGTGCATACAAAGCACGAGTTTTTGCCACCGTAACCATTTATTCGTTTTTCGCAACGAACATGCCCAATCCACTACTTTAGGTCCAAAACTCATGTTTGGGGTGGTTTCGCGCAATTTCGTTGCCGCACGTCACCCATTCCGAAAACGGGTGTCGAGATGAATACAAAACACGAGTTTTTGCCACCGGAACCATTTCTTCGTTTTTCGCAACGGACATGCCAAATCCACTACTTTAGGTACAAAACTCATGTGTTGGGTGGTTTCACGCAATTTCGTTGTCGCACGTCACCCATTCCGAAAACGGGTGCCGGGGTGCATACAAAGCACGAGTTTTTGCCACCGAAACCATTTCTTCGTTTTTCGCAACTATCATGCCCAATCCACTAATTTAGGTCCAAAACTCAATTGTTGGGTGGTTTCGCGCAATTTCGTTGCCGCACGTCACCCATTCCGAAAATGGGTGTCGGGGTGCATACAAAGCATGAGTATTCGCCACTAGAACCATTTCTTCGTTTTTCGCAACAAACATGCCCAATCTACTACTTTAGGTCCAAAACTCATGTTTGGGGTGGTTTCTCGCAATTTTGTTGCCGCACTTCACCTATTCCAAAAACAGGTGTCGGGTGCATATAAAGCACGAGTTTTTGCCACAGAAACCATTTCTTGTTTTTTCGCAACGAACATGCCCAATCCACTACTTTAGGTCCAAAACTCATGTTTGGGGTGGTTTCGTGCAATTTCGTTGCCGCATGTCACCCATTCCGAAAACGGGTGTCGGGGTGCATACAAAGAATGAGTTTTCGCCACTGGAACCATTTCTTCGTTTTTTGCAACGAACATGCCCAATCCACTACTTTAGGTCCAAAACTCATGTTTGGGGTGGTTTCGCGCAATTTCGTTGCCGCATGTCACCCATTCCAAAAACGGGTGTCGGGGTGCATACAAAGCATGAGTATTCGCCACTGGAACCATTTTCTCGTTTTTCGCAACGAACATGCCCAATCCACTACTTTAGGTCCAAAACTCATGTTTGGGGTGGTTTCGCGCAATTTCGTTGCCGCATGTCACCCATTCCGAAAACGGGTGTCGGGGTGCATACAAAGCACGAGTTTTTGCCACCAGAACCATTTCTTCATTTTTCACAATGAACATGCCCAATCCACTACTTTAGGTCCAAAACTAAATTGTTGGGTGGTTTCGCGCAATTTCGTTACCGCACGTCACCCATTCCGAAAACGGGTGTCAGGGTGCATATAAAGCATGAGTTTTCGCCACTGGAACCATTTCTTCGTTTTTCGCAACGAACATGCCCAATCCACTACTTTAGGTCCAAAACTCATGTTTGGGGTGGTTTCTCGCAATTTTGTTGCCGCACTTCACCTATTCCAAAAACGGGTGTCGGGTGCATATAAAGCACGAGTTTTTGCCACAGAAACCATTTCTTGGTTTTTCGCAACGAACATGCCCAATCCACTACTTTAGGTCAAAAACTCATGTTTGGGGTGGTTTCGCGCAATTTTGTTGCCGCATGTCACCCATTCCGAAAACGGGTGTCGGGGTGCATATAAAGCATGAGTTTTCGCCACTGGAACCATTTCTTCGTTTTTCGCAAAGAACATGCCCAATCCACCAATTTAGGTCCAAACACATGTTTGGGGTGGTTTCGCGCAATTTCGTTGCCGCATGTCACCCATTCAGAAAACGGGTGTCGGGGTGCATACAAAGCACGAGTTTTTGCCACCGGAACCATTTCTTCATTTTTCGCAACGAACATGCCCAGTCCACTACTTTTGATCCAAAACTAAATTGTTGTGTGGTTTCGCGCAATTTCGTTGCCGCACGTCACCCATTCCGAAAACGGGTGTCAGGGTTCATACAAAGCATGAGTTTTTGCCACTGGAACCATTTCTTCGTTTTTCACAACGAACATGCCCAATCCACTATTTTAGGTCCAAAACTCACGTTTGGGGTGGTTTCTCGCAATTATGTTGCCGCACTTCACCTATTCCAAAAACGGGTGTCGGGTGCATATAAAGCACGAGTTTTTGCCACAGAAACCATTTCTTTGTTTTTCGCAACGAACTTGCCCAATCCACTACTTTAGGTCCAAAACTCATGTTTGGGGTGGTTTCACGCAATTTCGTTGCCGCATGTCACCCATTCCGAAAACGGGTGTCAGGGTGCATACAAAGCATGAGTTTTCGCCACTGGAACAATTTCTTCGTTTTTCGCAACGAACATGCCCAATCCACTACTTTAGGTCCAAAACTCATGTTTGGGGTGGTTTCGCGCAATTTCGTTGCCACACGTCACCATTCCAAAAACGGGTGTCGGGTGCATACAAAGCACGAGTTTTTCCCATCGGAACCATTTCTTCGTTTTTCGCAACGAACATGCCCAATCCACTACTTTAGGTCCAAAACTCATGTTTGGGGTGGTTTCGCGCAATTTCGTTGCCGCACGTCACCCATTCCGAAAACGGGTGTCAGGGTGCATACAAAGCATGAGTTTTCGCCACTGGAACCATTTCTTCGTTTTTCGCAATAAACATGCCCAATCCACTACTTTAGTTCCAAAACTCATGTTTGGGGTGGTTTCGCGGAATTTTGTTGCTGCACGTCACCATTCCAAAAACGGGTGTCGGGGTGCATACAAAGCGCGAGTTTTTGCCACCGGAACCATTTATTCGTTTTTCGCAATGAACATGCCCAATCCACTACTTTAGGTCCAAAACTCATGTTTGGGGTGGTTTCGCGCAATTTCGTTGCCGCACGTCACCCATTCCGAAAACGGGTGTCGAGATGAATACAAAGCACGAGTTTTTGCCAACGGAACCATTTCTTCGTTTTTCGCAACGGACATGCCAAATCCACTACTTTAGGTACAAAACTCATGTGTTGGGTGGTTTCGCGCAATTTCGTTGTCGCACGTCACCCATTCCGAAAACGGGTGCCGGGGTGCATACAAAGCACGAGTTTTTGCCACCGAAACCATTTCCTTGTTTTTCGCAACGATCATGCCTAATCCACTAATTTAGGTCCAAAACTCAATTGTTGGGTGGTTTTCGCACAATTTCGTTGCCGCACGTCACCCATTCCGAAAACGGGTGTCGGGGTGCATACAAAGCATGAGTATTCGCCACTAGAACCATTTCTTCGTTCTTCGCAACAAACATGCCCAATCTACTACTTTAGGTCCAAAACTCATGTTTGGGGTGGTTTCTCACAATTTTGTTGCCGCACTTCACCTATTCCAAAACGGGTGTCGGGTGCATATAAAGCACGAGTTTTTGCCACAGAAACCATTTCTTGGTTTTTCACAACGAACATGCCCAATCCACTAGTTTAGGTCCAAAACTCATGTCTGGGGTGGTTTCGCGCTATTTCGTTGCCGCACGTCACCCATTTCGAAAACGGGTGTCGGGGTGCATACAAAGCACGAGTTTTTGCCACCGTAACCATTTCTTCGTTTTTCGCAACGAACATGCCCAATCCACTACTTTAGGTCCAAAACTCATGTTTGGTGTGGTTTCGCGCAATTTCGTTGCCGCATGTCACCCATTCCGAAAACGGGTGTCGGGGTGCATACAAAGCATGAGTTTTCGCCACTGGAACCATTTCTTCGTTTTTCGCAACGAACATGCCCAATCCACTACTTTAGGTCCAAAACTCATGTTTGGGGTGGTTTCGCGCAATTTCGTTGCCGCATGTCACCCATTCCGAAAACGGGTGTCAGGGTGCATATAAAGCACGAGTTTTTGCCACCGGAACCATTTCTTCATTTTTCACAACGAACATGCCCAATCCACTACTTTAGGTCCAAAACTAAATTGTTGGGTGGTTTCGCGCAATTTCGTTGCCGCACGTCACCCATTCCGAAAACGGGTGTCGGGGTGCATACAAAGCATGAGTTTTCGCCACTGGAACCATTTCTTCATTTTTCGCAACGAACATGCCCAATCCACTACTTTAGGTCCAAAACTCATGTTTGGGGTGGTTTCTCGTAATTTTGTTGCCGCACTTCACCTATTCCAAAAACGGGTGTCGGGTGCATATAAAGCACGAGTTTTTGCCACAGAAACCATTTCTTTGTTTTTCGCAACGAACTTGCCCAATCCACTACTTTAGGTCCAAAACTCATGTTTGGGGTGGTTTCGCGCAATTTCGTTGCAGCATGTCACCCATTCCGAAAACGGGTGTCGGGGTGCATACAAAGCATGAGTTTTCGCCACTGGAACCATTTCTTCGTTCTTCGCAACGAACATGCCCAATCCACTACTTTAGGTCCAAAACTCATGTTTGGGGTGGTTTCGCGTAATTTCGTTGCCGCACGTCACCATTCCAAAAACAGGTGTCGGGTGCATACAAAAGCACGAGTGTTTCCCATCGGAACCATTTTTTCGTTTTTCGCAACGAACATGCCCAATCCACTACTTTAGGTCCAAAACTCATGTTTGGGGTGGTTTCGCGCAATTTCGTTGCCGCACGTCACCCATTCCGAAAACGGGTGTCGGAGTGCATACAAAGCATGAGTTTTCCCACTGGAACCATTTCTTCGTTTTTCGCAACGAACATGCCCAATCCACTACTTGAGGTCCAAAACTCATGGTTGGGGTGGTTTCGCGCAATTACGTTGCCGCACGTCACCATTCCAAAAACGGGTGTCGGGTGCATACAAAGCACGAGTTTTTCCCATCGGAACTATTTCTTCGTTTTTCGCAACGAACATGCCCAATCCACTACTTTAGGTCCAAAACTTATGTATGGGGTGGTTTCGCGCAATTTCGTAGCCGCACGTCACCCATTCCGAAAACGGGTGTCGGGGTGCATACAAAGCACAAGTTTTTGCCACCGGAACCATTTCTTCGTTTTTGGCAACGAACATGCCCAATCCACTACTTTAGGTACAAAACTCATGTGTTGGGTGGTTTCGCGCAATTTTGTTGTCGCGCGTCACCCATTCCGAAAACGGGTGTCGGGGTGCATACAAAGCACGAGTTTTTGCCCCGGAACCATTTCTTAGTTTTTCACAACGAACATGCCCAATCCACTACTTTAGGTCCAAAACTCATGTGTTGGGTGGTTTCGCGCAATTTCGTTGCCGCACGTCACCCATTCCGAAAACGGGTGTCGGGGTGCATACAAAGCATGACTTTTCGCCACTGGAACCATTTCTTCGTTTTTCGCAACGAACATGCCCAATCTACTACTTTAGGTCCAAAACTAATGTTTGGGGTGGTTTCTCGCAATTTTGTTGCCGCACTTCACCTATTCCAAAAACGGGTGTCGGGTGCATATAAAGCACTAGTTTTTGCCACAGAAACCATTTCTTCGTTTTTCGCAACGGACATGCCCAATCCACTACTTTAGGTCCAAAAATCATGTTTGGGGTGGTTTCGCGCAATTTCGTTGCCGCATGTCACCCATTCCGAAAACGGGTGTTAGGGTGCATACAAAGCACGAGTTTTTGCCACCAGAACCATTTCTTCATTTTTCGCAACGAACATGCCCAATCCACTACTTTAGGACCAAAACTCAATTGTTGGGTGGTTTCGTGCAATTTCGTTGCCGCACGTCGCCCATTCCGAAAACGGGTGTCGCGGTGCATACAAAGCATGAGTATTCGCCACTGGAACCATTTCTTCGTTTTTCGCAACGAACATGCCCAATCTACTACTTTAGGTCCAAAACTCATGTTTGGGGTGGTTTCTCGCAATTTTGTTGCCGCACTTCACCTATTCCAAAAACGGGTGTCGGGTGCATATAAAGCACGAGTTTTTGCCACAGAAACCGTTTCTTGGTTTTTCGCAACGAACATCCCCAATTCACTACTTTAGGTCCAAAACTCATGTTTAGGGTGGTTTCGCGCAATTTCGTTGCCGCATGTCACCCATTCCGAAAACGGGTGTCAGGGTGCATATAAAGCATGAGCTTTCGCCACTGGAACCATTTCTTCGTTTTTCGCAACGAACATGCCCAATCCACTACTTTAGGTCCAAAACACATGTTTGGGGTGGTTTCGCGCAATTTCGTTGCCGCATGTCACCCATTCCGAAAACGGGTGTCGGGGTGCATACAAAGCACGAGTTTTTGCCACCGGAACCATTTCTTCATTTTTCGCAACGAACATGCCCAATCCACTACTTTTGGACCAAAACTAAATTGTTGTGTGGTTTTGTGCAATTTCGTTGCCGCACGTCACCCATTCCGAAAACGGGTGTCGGGGTTCATACAAAGCATGAGTTTTTGCCACTGGAACCATTTCTTCGTTTTTCGCAACGAACATGCCCAATCCACTATTTTAGGTCCAAAACTCACGTTTAGGGTGGTTTCTCGCAATTTTGTTGCCGCACTTCACCTATTCCAAAAACAGGTGTCGGGTGCATATAAAGTACGAGTTTTTGCCACAGAAACCATTTCTTTGTTTTTCGCAACGAACTTGCCCAATCCACTACTTTAGGTCCAAAACTCATGTTTGGGGTGGTTTCGCGGAATTTCGTTGCCGCATGTCACCCATTCCGAAAACGGGTGTCAGGGTGCATACAAAGCATGAGTTTTCGCCACTGGAACCATTTCTTCGTTTTTCGCAACGAACTTGCCCAATCCACTACTTTAGGTCCAAAACTCATGTTTGGGGTGGTTTTGCGGAATTTCGTTGCCGCATGTCACCCATTCCGAAAACGGGTGTCAGGGTGCATACAAAGCATGAGTTTTCGCCACTGGAACCATTTCTTCGTTTTTCGCAACGAACATGCCCAATCCACTATTTTAGGTCCAAAACTCATGTTTGGGGTGGTTTCGCGCAATTTCGTTGCCGCACGTCACCATTCCAAAAACGGGTGTCGGGTGCATACAAAGCACGAGTTTTTCCCATCGGAACCATTTCTTCGTTTTTCGCAACGAACATGCCCAATCCACTACTTTAGGTCCAAAACTCATGTTTGGGGTGGTTTCGCGCAATTTCGTTGCCGCACGTCACCCATTCCGAAAACGGGTGTCGGGGTGCATACAAAGCATGAGTTTTCGCCACTGGAACCATTTCTTCGTTTTTCGCAACAAACATGCCCAATCCACTACTTTAGGTCCAAAACTCATGTTTGGGGTGGTTTCGCGGAATTTTGTTGCTGCACGTCACCATTCCAAAAACGGGTGTCGGGGTGCATACAAAGCACGAGTTTTTGCCACCGGAACCATTTATTCGTTTTTCGCAACGAACATGCCCAATCCACTACTTTAGGTCCAAAACTCATGTTTGGGGTGGTTTCGCGCAATTTCGTTGCCGCACGTCACCCATTCCGAAAACGGGTGTCGAGATGAATACAAAGCACGAGTTTTTGCCAACGGAACCATTTCTTCGTTTTTCGCAACGGACATGCCAAATCCACTACTTTAGGTACAAAACTCATGTGTTGGGTGGTTTTCGCGCAATTTCGTTGCCGCACGTCACCCATTCCGAAAACGGGTGTCGGGGTGCATACAAAGCATTAGTATTCGCCACTAGAACCATTTCTTCGTTCTTCGCAACAAACATGCCCAATCTACTACTTTAGGTCCAAAACTCATGTTTGGGGTGGTTTCTCGCAATTTTGTTGCCGCATGTCACCCATTCCGAAAACGGGTGTCGGGGTGCATACAAAGCATTAGTTTTCGCCATTGGAACCATTTCTTCGTTTTTCGCAACGAACATGCCCAATCCACTACTTTAGGTCCAAAACTCATGTTTGGGGTGGTTTCGCGCAATTTCGTTGCCGCATGTCACCCATTCCGAAAACGGGTGTCGGGGTGCATACAAAGCACGAGTTTTTGCCACCGGAACCATTTCTTCATTTTTCACAACGAACATGCCCAATCCACTACTTTAGGTCCAAAACTAAATTGTTAGGTGGTTTCGCGCAATTTCCTTGCCGCACGTCACCCATTCCGAAAACGGGTGTGGGGTGCATAAAAAGCATGAGTTTTCGCCACTGGAACCATTTCTTCGTTTTTCGCAACGAACATGCCCAATCCACTACTTTAGGTCCAAAACTCATGTTTGGGGTGGTTTCGTGCAATTTCGTTGCCGCACGTCACCCATTCCGAAAACGGGTGTCGGGGTTCATACAAAGCATGAGTTTTTGCCACTGGAACCATTTCTTCGTTTTTCGCAACGAACATGCCCAATCCACTATTTTAGGTCCAAAACTCACGTTTAGGGTGGTTTCTCGCAATTTTGTTGCCGCACTTCACCTATTCCAAAAACAGGTGTCGGGTGCATATAAAGTACGAGTTTTTGCCACAGAAACCATTTCTTTGTTTTTCGCAACGAACTTGCCCAATCCACTACTTTAGGTCCAAAACTCATGTTTGGGGTGGTTTCGCGCAATTTCGTTGCCGCATGTCACCCATTCCGAAAACGGGTGTCAGGGTGCATACAAAGCATGAGTTTTCCCCACTGGAACCATTTCTTCGTTTTTCGCAACGAACATGCCCAATCCACTATTTTAGGTCCAAAACTCATGTTTGGGGTGGTTTCGCGCAATTTCGTTGCCGCACGTCACCATTCCAAAACGGGTGTCGGGTGCATACAAAGAACGAGTTTTTCCCATCGGAACCATTTCTTCGTTTTTCGCAACGAACATGCCCAATCCACTACTTTAGGTCCAAAACTCATGTTTGGGGTGGTTTCGCGCAATTTCGTTGCCGCACGTCACCCATTCCGAAAACAGGTGTCGGGGTGCATACAAAGCATGAGTTTTCGCCACTGGAACCATTTCTTCGTTTTTTGCAACGAACATGCCCAATCCACTATTTTAGGTCCAAAACTCACGTTTAGGGTGGTTTCTCGCAATTTTGTTGCCGCACTTCACCTATTCCAAAAACGGGTGTCGGGTGCATATAAAGTACGAGTTTTTGCCACAGAAACCATTTCTTTGTTTTTCGCAACGAACTTGCCCAATCCACTACTTTAGGTCCAAAACTCATGTTTGGGGTGGTTTCGCGCAATTTCGTTGCCGCATGTCACCCATTCCGAAAACGGGTGTCAGGGTGCATACAAAGCATGAGTTTTCCCCACTGGAACCATTTCTTCGTTTTTCGCAACGAACATGCCCAATCCACTATTTTAGGTCCAAAACTCATGTTTGGGGTGGTTTCGCGCAATTTCGTTGCCGCACGTCACCATTCCAAAACGGGTGTCGGGTGCATACAAAGAACGAGTTTTTCCCATCGGAACCATTTCTCCGTTTTTCGCAACGAACATGCCCAATCCACTACTTTAGGTCCAAAACTCATGTTTGGGGTGGTTTCTCGCAATTTTGTTGCCGCACTTCACCTATTCCAAAAACGGGTGTCGGGACAAACAAAGCATGAGTTTTTGCCACTGGAACCATTTCTTCGTTTTTCGCAACGAACATGCCCAATCCACTATTTTAGGTCCAAAACTCACGTTTAGGGTGGTTTCTCGCAATTTTGTTGCCGCACTTCACCTATTCCAAAAACAGGTGTCGGGTGCATATAAAGTACGAGTTTTTGCCACAGAAACCATTTCTTTGTTTTTCGCAACGAACTTGCCCAATCCACTACTTTAGGTCCAAAACTCATGTTTGGGGTGGTTTCGCGGAATTTCGTTGCCGCATGTCACCCATTCCGAAAACGGGTGTCAGGGTGCATACAAAGCATGAGTTTTCGCCACTGGAACCATTTCTTCGTTTTTCGCAACGAACTTGCCCAATCCACTACTTTAGGTCCAAAACTCATGTTTGGGGTGGTTTTGCGGAATTTCGTTGCCGCATGTCACCCATTCCGAAAACGGGTGTCAGGGTGCATACAAAGCATGAGTTTTCGCCACTGGAACCATTTCTTCGTTTTTCGCAACGAACATGCCCAATCCACTATTTTAGGTCCAAAACTCATGTTTGGGGTGGTTTCGCGCAATTTCGTTGCCGCACGTCACCATTCCAAAAACGGGTTTCGGGTGCATACAAAGCACGAGTTTTTCCCATCGGAACCATTTCTTCGTTTTTCGCAACGAACATGCCCAATCCACTACTTTAGGTCCAAAACTCATGTTTGGGGTGGTTTCGCGCAATTTCGTTGCCGCACGTCACCCATTCCGAAAACGGGTGTCGGGGTGCATACAAAGCATGAGTTTTCGCCACTGGAACCATTTCTTCGTTTTTCGCAACAAACATGCCCAATCCACTACTTTAGGTCCAAAACTCATGTTTGGGGTGGTTTCGCGGAATTTTGTTGCTGCACGTCACCATTCCAAAAACGGGTGTCGGGGTGCATACAAAGCACGAGTTTTTGCCACCGGAACCATTTATTCGTTTTTCGCAACGAACATGCCCAATCCACTACTTTAGGTCCAAAACTCATGTTTGGGGTGGTTTCGCGCAATTTCGTTGCCGCACGTCACCCATTCCGAAAACGGGTGTCGAGATGAATACAAAGCACGAGTTTTTGCCAACGGAACCATTTCTTCGTTTTTCGCAACGGACATGCCAAATCCACTACTTTAGGTACAAAACTCATGTGTTGGGTGGTTTTCGCGCAATTTCGTTGCCGCACGTCACCCATTCCGAAAACGGGTGTCGGGGTGCATACAAAGCATTAGTATTCGCCACTAGAACCATTTCTTCGTTCTTCGCAACAAACATGCCCAATCTACTACTTTAGGTCCAAAACTCATGTTTGGGGTGGTTTCTCGCAATTTTGTTGCCGCATGTCACCCATTCCGAAAACGGGTGTCGGGGTGCATACAAAGCATGAGTTTTCGCCATTGGAACCATTTCTTCGTTTTTCGCAACGAACATGCCCAATCCACTACTTTAGGTCCAAAACTCATGTTTGGGGTGGTTTCGCGCAATTTCGTTGCCGCATGTCACCCATTCCGAAAACGGGTGTCGGGGTGCATACAAAGCACGAGTTTTTGCCACCGGAACCATTTCTTCATTTTTCACAACGAACATGCCCAATCCACTACTTTAGGTCCAAAACTAAATTGTTAGGTGGTTTCGCGCAATTTCCTTGCCGCACGTCACCCATTCCGAAAACGGGTGTGGGGTGCATAAAAAGCATGAGTTTTCGCCACTGGAACCATTTCTTCGTTTTTCGCAACGAACATGCCCAATCCACTACTTTAGGTCCAAAACTCATGTTTGGGGTGGTTTCTCGCAATTTTGTTGCCGCACTTCACCTATTCCAAAAACGGGTGTCGGGACAAACAAAGCATGAGTTTTTGCCACTGGAACCATTTCTTCGTTTTTCGCAACGAACATGCCCAATCCACTATTTTAGGTCCAAAACTCACGTTTAGGGTGGTTTCTCGCAATTTTGTTGCCGCACTTCACCTATTCCAAAAACAGGTGTCGGGTGCATATAAAGTACGAGTTTTTGCCACAGAAACCATTTCTTTGTTTTTCGCAACGAACTTGCCCAATCCACTACTTTAGGTCCAAAACTCATGTTTGGGGTGGTTTCGCGGAATTTCGTTGCCGCATGTCACCCATTCCGAAAACGGGTGTCAGGGTGCATACAAAGCATGAGTTTTCGCCACTGGAACCATTTCTTCGTTTTTCGCAACGAACTTGCCCAATCCACTACTTTAGGTCCAAAACTCATGTTTGGGGTGGTTTTGCGGAATTTCGTTGCCGCATGTCACCCATTCCGAAAACGGGTGTCAGGGTGCATACAAAGCATGAGTTTTCGCCACTGGAACCATTTCTTCGTTTTTCGCAACGAACATGCCCAATCCACTATTTTAGGTCCAAAACTCATGTTTGGGGTGGTTTCGCGCAATTTCGTTGCCGCACGTCACCATTCCAAAAACGGGTTTCGGGTGCATACAAAGCACGAGTTTTTCCCATCGGAACCATTTCTTCGTTTTTCGCAACGAACATGCCCAATCCACTACTTTAGGTCCAAAACTCATGTTTGGGGTGGTTTCGCGCAATTTCGTTGCCGCACGTCACCCATTCCGAAAACGGGTGTCGGGGTGCATACAAAGCATGAGTTTTCGCCACTGGAACCATTTCTTCGTTTTTCGCAACAAACATGCCCAATCCACTACTTTAGGTCCAAAACTCATGTTTGGGGTGGTTTCGCGGAATTTTGTTGCTGCACGTCACCATTCCAAAAACGGGTGTCGGGGTGCATACAAAGCACGAGTTTTTGCCACCGGAACCATTTATTCGTTTTTCGCAACGAACATGCCCAATCCACTACTTTAGGTCCAAAACTCATGTTTGGGGTGGTTTCGCGCAATTTCGTTGCCGCACGTCACCCATTCCGAAAACGGGTGTCGAGATGAATACAAAGCACGAGTTTTTGCCAACGGAACCATTTCTTCGTTTTTCGCAACGGACATGCCAAATCCACTACTTTAGGTACAAAACTCATGTGTTGGGTGGTTTTCGCGCAATTTCGTTGCCGCACGTCACCCATTCCGAAAACGGGTGTCGGGGTGCATACAAAGCATTAGTATTCGCCACTAGAACCATTTCTTCGTTCTTCGCAACAAACATGCCCAATCTACTACTTTAGGTCCAAAACTCATGTTTGGGGTGGTTTCTCGCAATTTTGTTGCCGCATGTCACCCATTCCGAAAACGGGTGTCGGGGTGCATACAAAGCATTAGTTTTCGCCATTGGAACCATTTCTTCGTTTTTCGCAACGAACATGCCCAATCCACTACTTTAGGTCCAAAACTCATGTTTGGGGTGGTTTCGCGCAATTTCGTTGCCGCATGTCACCCATTCCGAAAACGGGTGTCGGGGTGCATACAAAGCACGAGTTTTTGCCACCGGAACCATTTCTTCATTTTTCACAACGAACATGCCCAATCCACTACTTTAGGTCCAAAACTAAATTGTTAGGTGGTTTCGCGCAATTTCCTTGCCGCACGTCACCCATTCCGAAAACGGGTGTGGGGTGCATAAAAAGCATGAGTTTTCGCCACTGGAACCATTTCTTCGTTTTTCGCAACGAACATGCCCAATCCACTACTTTAGGTCCAAAACTCATGTTTGGGGTGGTTTCTCGCAATTTTGTTGCCGCACTTCACCTATTCCAAAAACGGGTGTCGGGACAAACAAAGCATGAGTTTTTGCCACTGGAACCATTTCTTCGTTTTTCGCAACGAACATGCCCAATCCACTATTTTAGGTCCAAAACTCACGTTTAGGGTGGTTTCTCGCAATTTTGTTGCCGCACTTCACCTATTCCAAAAACGTGTGTCGGGTGCATATAAAGTACGAGTTTTTGCCACAGAAACCATTTCTTTGTTTTTCGCAACGAACTTGCCCAATCCACTACTTTAGGTCCAAAACTCATGTTTGGGGTGGTTTCGCGCAATTTCGTTGCCGCATGTCACCCATTCCGAAAACGGGTGTCAGGGTGCATACAAAGCATGAGTTTTCCCCACTGGAACCATTTCTTCGTTTTTCGCAACGAACATGCCCAATCCACTATTTTAGGTCCAAAACTCATGTTTGGGGTGGTTTCGCGCAATTTCGTTGCCGCACGTCACCATTCCAAAACGGGTGTCGGGTGCATACAAAGAACGAGTTTTTCCCATCGGAACCATTTCTTCGTTTTTTCGCAACGAACATGCCCAATCCACTACTTTAGGTCCAAAACTCATGTTTGGGGTGGTTTCGCGCAATTTCGTTGCCGCACGTCACCCATTCCGAAAACAGGTGTCGGGGTGCATACAAAGCATGAGTTTTCGCCACTGGAACCATTTCTTCGTTTTTTGCAACGAACATGCTCAATCTACTACTTTAGGTCCAAAACTCATGTTTGGGGTGGTTTCGTGCAATTTTGTTGTTGCACTTCACCTATTCCAAAAACGGGTGTCGGGGTGCATATAAAGCACGAGTTTTGGCCACAGAAACCATTTATTCGTTTTTCGCAACGAACATGCCCAATCCACTACTTTAGGTCCAAAACTCATGTTTGGGGTGGTTTCGCGCAATTTCGTTGCCGCACGTCACCCATTCCGAAAACGGGTGTCAGGGTGCATATAAAGCATGAGTTTTCGCCACTGGAACCATTTCTTCGTTTTTCGCAACGGACATGCCCAATCCACTATTTTAGGTCCAAAACACATGTTTGGGGTGGTTTCGCGCAATTTCGTTGTCGCACGTCACCCATTCCGAAAACGGGTGTCGGGGTGCATACAAAGCACGAGTTTTTGCCACCGAAACCATTTCTTCGTTTTTCGCAACGATCATGCACAATCCAGTACTTTTGGTCCAAAACTAAATTGTTGTGTGGTTTCGCTTAATTTCGTTGCCGCACGTCACCCATTCCGAAAACGGGTGTCGGGGTTCATACAAAGCATGAGTTTTTGCCACTGGAACCATTTCTTCGTTTTTCGCAACGAACATGCCCAATCCACTACTTTAGGTCCAAAACTCAAGTGTTGGGTGGTTTCTCGCAATTTTGTTGCCGCATGTCACCCATTCCGAAAATGGGTGTCGAGGTGCGTACAAAGTACGAGTTTTTGCCACAGAAACCATTTCTTTGTTTTTCGCAACGAACATGCCCAATCCACTACTTTAGGTCCAAAACTCATGTTTGGGGTGGTTTCGCGCAATTTCATTGCCGCACTTCACCCATTCCAAAAACGGGTGTCGGGTGCATATAAAGCACGAGTTTTTGCCACAGGAACCATTTCTTCGTTTTTCGCAACGAACATATCCAATCCACTACTTTAGGTCCGAAACTCATGTTTGGGGTGGTTTCGCGCAATTTCGTTGCCGCATGTCACCCATTCCAAAACGGGTGTCAAGGTGCATACAAAGAACGAGTTTTCGCCACTGGAACCATTTCTTCGTTTTTCGCAACGAACATGCCCAATCCACTACTTTACGTCCAAAACTCATGTTTGGGGTGGTTTCGCGCAATTTCGTTGCCGCACGTCACCCATTCTGAAAACGGGTGTCGGGGTGCATACAAAGCATGAGTTTTCGCCACCGGAACAATTTCTTCATTTTTCGCAACGAACATGCCCAATCCACTACTTTAGGTCCAAAACTCAAGTGTTGGGTGGTTTCGCGCAATTTCGTTGCCGCATGTCACCCATTCCGAAAATGGGTGTCGAGGTGCGTACAAAGATGAGTTTTCGCCACTGGAACCATTTCTTCGTTTTTCGCAACGAACATGCCCAATCCACTACTTTAGGTCCAAAACTCATGTTTGGGGTGGTTTCTAGCAATTTCATTGCCGCACTTCACCTATTCCAAAAACGGGTGTCGGGTGCATATAAAGCACGAGTTTTTGCCACAGGAACCATTTCTTCGTTTTTCGCAACGAACATACCCAATCCACTACTTTAGGTCCGAAACTCATGTTTGTGGTGGTTTCGCGCAATTTCGTTGCCGCATGTCACCCATTCCAAAACGGGTGTCGAGGTGCATACAAAGCATGAGTTTGCGCCACTGGAACCATTTCTTCGTTTTTCGCAACGAACATGCCCAATCCACTACTTTACGTCCAAAACTCATGTTTGGGGTGGTTTCGCGCAATTTCGTTGCCGCACGTCACCCATTCTGAAAACGGGTGTCGTGGTGCATACAAAGCATGAGTTTTCGCCACTGGAACCATTTCTTCGTTTTTCGCAACAAACATGCCCAATCCACTACTTTAGGTCCAAAACTCATGTTTGGGGTGGTTTCGCGCAATTTCGTTGCCGCATGTCACCCATTCCGAAAATGGGTGTCGAGGTGCGTACAAAGCATGAGTTTTCGCCACTGGAACCATTTCTTCGTTTTTCGCAACGAACATGCCCAATCCACTACTTTAGGTCCAAAACTCATGTTTGGGGTGGTTTCTAGCAATTTCATTGCCGCACTTCACCTATTCCAAAAACGGGTGTCGGGTGCATATAAAGCACGAGTTTTTGCCACAGGAACCATTTCTTCGTTTTTCGCAACGAACATACCCAATCCACTACTTTAGGTCCGAAACTCATGTTTGTGGTGGTTTCGCGCAATTTCGTTGCCGCATGTCACCCATTCCAAAACGGGTGTCAAGGTGCATACAAAGCATGAGTTTTCGCCACTGGAACCATTTCTTCGTTTTTCGCAACGAACATGCCCAATCCACTACTTTACGTCCAAAACTCATGTTTGGGGTGGTTTCGCGCAATTTCGTTGCCGCACGTCACCGATTCCGAAAACGGGTGTCGGGGTGCATACAAAGCATGAGTTTTCGCCACTGGAACCATTTCTTCGTTTTTCGCAACGAACATGCCCAATCCACTACTTTAGGTCCAAAACTCATGTTTGGGGTGGTTTCGCGCAATTTCGTTGCCGCACGTCACCCGTTCCGAAAACGGGTGTCGAGATGAATACAAAGCACGAGTTTTTGCCAACGGAACCATTTCTTCGTTTTTCGCAACGGACATGCCAAATCCACTACTTTAGGTACAAAACTCATGTGTTGGGTGGTTTTCGCGCAATTTCGTTGCCGCACGTCACACATTCCGAAAACGGGTGTCGGGGTGCATACAAAGCATTAGTATTCGCCACTAGAACCATTTCTTCGTTCTTCGCAACAAACATGCCCAATCTACTTCTTTAGGTCCAAAACTCATGTTTGGGGTGGTTTCTCGCAATTTTGTTGCCGCATGTCACCCATTCCGAAAACGGGTGTCGGGGTGCATACAAAGCATGAGTTTTCGCCATTGGAACCATTTCTTCGTTTTTCGCAACGAACATGCCCAATCCACTACTTTAGGTCCAAAACTCATGTTTGGGGTGGTTTCGCGCAATTTCGTTGCCGCATGTCACCCATTCCGAAAACGGGTGTCGAGGTGCATACAAAGCACGAGTTTTTGCCACCGGAACCATTTCTTCATTTTTCACAACGAACATGCCCAATCCACTACTTTAGGTCCAAAACTAAATTGTTAGGTGGTTTCGCGCAATTTCCTTGCCGCACGTCACCCATTCCGAAAACGGGTGTGGGGTGCATAAAAAGCATGAGTTTTCACCACTGGAACCATTTCTTCGTTTTTCGCAACGAACATGCCCAATCCACTACTTTAGGTCCAAAACTCATGTTTGGGGTGGTTTCTCGCAATTTTGTTGCCGCACTTCACCTATTCCAAAAACGGGTGTCGGGTGCATATAAAGCACGAGTTTTTGCCACAGAAACCATTTCTTGGTTTTTCGCAACGAACATGCCCAATCCACTACTTTAGGTCCAAAACTCATGTTTGGGGTGGTTTCGCGCAATTTCGTTGTCGCATGTCACCCATTCCGAAAACGGGTGTCAGGGTGCATATAAAGCATGAGTTTTCGCCACTGGAACCATTTCTTCGTTTTTCGCAACGAACATGCCCAATCCACTATTTTAGGTCCAAAACACATGTTTGTGGTGGTTTCGCGCAATTTCGTTGTCGCATGTCACCCATTCCGAAAACGGGTGTCGGGGTGCATACAAAGCACGAGTTTTTGCCACCGGAACCATTTCTTCATTTTTCGCAACGAACATGCACAATCCACTACTTTTGGTCCAAAACTAAATTGTTGTGTGGTTTCGCGCAATTTCGTTGCCGCACGTCACCCATTCCGAAAACGGGTGTCGGGGTTCATACAAAGCATGAGTTTTTGCCACTGGAACCATTTCTTCGTTTTTCGCAACGAACATGCCCAATCCACTATTTTAGGTCCAAAACTCACGTTTGGGGTGGTTTCTCGCAATTTTGTTGCCGCACTTCACCTATTCCAAAAACGGGTGTCGGGTGCATATAAAGTACGAGTTTTTGCCACAGAAACCATTTCTTTGTTTTTCGCAACGAACTTGCCCAATCCACTACTTTAGGTCCAAAACTCATGTTTGGGGTGGTTTCGCGCAATTTCGTTGCCGCATGTCACCCATTCCGAAAACGGGTGTCAGAGTGTATACAAAGCATGAGTTTTCGCCACTGGAACCATTTCTTCGTTTTTCGCCACGAACATGCCCAATCCACTATTTTAGGTCCAAAACTCATGTTTGGGGTGGTTTCGCGCAATTTCGTTGCCGCACGTCACCATTCCAAAACGGGTGTCGGGTGCATACAAAGAACGAGTTTTTCCCATCGGAACCATTTCTTCATTTTTCGCAACGAACATGCCCAATCCACTACTTTAGGTCCAAAACTCATGTTTGGGGTGGTTTCGCGCAATTTCGTTGCCGCAAGTCACCCATTCCGAAAACAGGTGTCGGGGTGCATACAAAGCATGAGTTTTCGCCACTGGAACCATTTCTTCGTTTTTCACAACAAACATGCCCAATCCACTACTTTAGGTCCAAAACTCATGTTTGGGGTGGTTTCGTGCAATTTTGTTGTTGCACGTCACCTTTCCAAAAACGGGTGTCGGGGTGCATACAAAGCACGAGTTTTGGCCACCGGAACCATTTATTCGTTTTTCGCAACGAACATGCCAATCCACTACTTTAGGTCCAAAACTCATGTTTGGGGTGGTTTCGCGCAATTTCGTTGCCGCACGTCACCCATTCCGAAAACGGGTGTCGAGATGAATACAAAGCACGAGTTTTTGCAACCGGAACCATTTCTTCGTTTTTCGCAACGGACATGCCAAATCCACTACTTTAGGTACAAAACTCATGTGTTGGGTGGTTTCGCGCAATTTCGTTGTCGCACGTCACCCATTCCGAAAACGGGTGCTGGGGTGCATACAAAGCACGAGTTTTTGCCACCGA
This sequence comes from Zea luxurians, assembly GCA_029449295.1. Lineage (NCBI taxonomy): Eukaryota > Viridiplantae > Streptophyta > Magnoliopsida > Poales > Poaceae > Zea > Zea luxurians. The sequence continues at coordinate 63,137 of JAOPSE010000923.1, forward strand.
AACCATTTCTTCGTTTTTCGCAACGATCATGCCCAATCCACTAATTTAGGTCCAAAACTCATGTGTTGGGTGGTTTCGCGCAATTTCGTTGCCGCACGTCACCCATTCCGAAAACGGGTGTCGGGGTGCATACAAAGCACGCGTTTTTGCCACCGGAACAATTTCTTCATTTTTCGCAACGAACATGCCCAATCCACTACTTTAGGTCCAAAACTCAAGTGTTGGGTGGTTTCGCGCAATTTCGTTGCCGCATGTCACCCATTCCGAAAATGGGTGTCGGGGTGCATACAAAGCATGAGTTTTCGCCACTAGAACCATTTCTTCGTTTTTCGCAACGAACATGCCCAATCCTCTACTTTAGGTCCAAAACTCATGTTTGGGGTGGTTTCTAGCAATTTCATTGCCGCACTTCACCTATTCTAAAAACGGGTGTCGGGTGCATATAAAGCACGAGTTTTTGCCACAGGAACCATTTCTTCGTTTTTCGCAACGAACATACCCAATCCACTACTTTAGGTCCGAAACTCATGTTTGTGGTGGTTTCGCGCAATTTCGTTGCCGCATGTCACCCATTCCAAAACGGGTGTCAAGGTGCATACAAAGCATGAGTTTTCGCCACTGGAACCATTTCTTCGTTTTTCGCAACGAACATGCCCAATCCACTACTTTACGTCCAAAACTCATGTTTGGGGTGGTTTCGCGCAATTTCGTTGCCGCACGTCACCGATTCCGAAAACGGGTGTCGGGGTGCATACAAAGCATGAGTTTTCGCCACTGGAACCATTTCTTCGTTTTTCGCAACGAACATGCCCAATCCACTACTTTAGGTCCAAAACTCATGTTTGGGGTGGTTTCGCGCAATTTCGTTGCCGCACGTCACCCGTTCCGAAAACGGGTGTCGAGATGAATACAAAGCACGAGTTTTTGCCAACGGAACCATTTCTTCGTTTTTCGCAACGGACATGCCAAATCCACTACTTTAGGTACAAAACTCATGTGTTGGGTGGTTTTCGCGCAATTTCGTTGCCGCACGTCACACATTCCGAAAACGGGTGTCGGGGTGCATACAAAGCATTAGTATTCGCCACTAGAACCATTTCTTCGTTCTTCGCAACAAACATGCCCAATCTACTTCTTTAGGTCCAAAACTCATGTTTGGGGTGGTTTCTCGCAATTTTGTTGCCGCATGTCACCCATTCCGAAAACGGGTGTCGGGGTGCATACAAAGCATGAGTTTTCGCCATTGGAACCATTTCTTCGTTTTTCGCAACGAACATGCCCAATCCACTACTTTAGGTCCAAAACTCATGTTTGGGGTGGTTTCGCGCAATTTCGTTGCCGCATGTCACCCATTCCGAAAACGGGTGTCGAGGTGCATACAAAGCACGAGTTTTTGCCACCGGAACCATTTCTTCATTTTTCACAACGAACATGCCCAATCCACTACTTTAGGTCCAAAACTAAATTGTTAGGTGGTTTCGCGCAATTTCCTTGCCGCACGTCACCCATTCCGAAAACGGGTGTGGGGTGCATAAAAAGCATGAGTTTTCACCACTGGAACCATTTCTTCGTTTTTCGCAACGAACATGCCCAATCCACTACTTTAGGTCCAAAACTCATGTTTGGGGTGGTTTCTCGCAATTTTGTTGCCGCACTTCACCTATTCCAAAAACGGGTGTCGGGTGCATATAAAGCACGAGTTTTTGCCACAGAAACCATTTCTTGGTTTTTCGCAACGAACATGCCCAATCCACTACTTTAGGTCCAAAACTCATGTTTGGGGTGGTTTCGCGCAATTTCGTTGTCGCATGTCACCCATTCCGAAAACGGGTGTCAGGGTGCATATAAAGCATGAGTTTTCGCCACTGGAACCATTTCTTCGTTTTTCGCAACGAACATGCCCAATCCACTATTTTAGGTCCAAAACACATGTTTGTGGTGGTTTCGCGCAATTTCGTTGTCGCATGTCACCCATTCCGAAAACGGGTGTCGGGGTGCATACAAAGCACGAGTTTTTGCCACCGGAACCATTTCTTCATTTTTCGCAACGAACATGCACAATCCACTACTTTTGGTCCAAAACTAAATTGTTGTGTGGTTTCGCGCAATTTCGTTGCCGCACGTCACCCATTCCGAAAACGGGTGTCGGGGTTCATACAAAGCATGAGTTTTTGCCACTGGAACCATTTCTTCGTTTTTCGCAACGAACATGCCCAATCCACTATTTTAGGTCCAAAACTCACGTTTGGGGTGGTTTCTCGTAATTTTGTTGCCGCACTTCACCTATTCCAAAAACGGGTGTCGGGTGCATATAAAGTACGAGTTTTTGCCACAGAAACCATTTCTTTGTTTTTCGCAACGAACTTGCCCAATCCACTACTTTAGGTCCAAAACTCATGTTTGGGGTGGTTTCGCGCAATTTCGTTGCCGCATGTCACCCATTCCGAAAACGGGTGTCAGAGTGTATACAAAGCATGAGTTTTCGCCACTGGAACCATTTCTTCGTTTTTCGCCACGAACATGCCCAATCCACTATTTTAGGTCCAAAACTCATGTTTGGGGTGGTTTCGCGCAATTTCGTTGCCGCACGTCACCATTCCAAAACGGGTGTCGGGTGCATACAAAGAACGAGTTTTTCCCATCGGAACCATTTCTTCATTTTTCGCAACGAACATGCCCAATCCACTACTTTAGGTCCAAAACTCATGTTTGGGGTGGTTTCGCGCAATTTCGTTGCCGCACGTCACCCATTCCGAATACAGGTGTCGGGGTGCATACAAAGCATGAGTTTTCGCCACTGGAACCATTTCTTCGTTTTTCACAACAAACATGCCCAATCCACTACTTTAGGTCCAAAACTCATGTTTGGGGTGGTTTCGTGCAATTTTGTTGTTGCACGTCACCTTTCCAAAAACGGGTGTCGGGGTGCATACAAAGCACGAGTTTTGGCCACCGGAACCATTTATTCGTTTTTCGCAACGAACATGCCAATCCACTACTTTAGGTCCAAAACTCATGTTTGGGGTGGTTTCGCGCAATTTCGTTGCCGCACGTCACCCATTCCGAAAACGGGTGTCGAGATGAATACAAAGCACGAGTTTTTGCAACCGGAACCATTTCTTCGTTTTTCGCAACGGACATGCCAAATCCACTACTTTAGGTACAAAACTCATGTGTTGGGTGGTTTCGCGCAATTTCGTTGTCGCACGTCACCCATTCCGAAAACGGGTGCTGGGGTGCATACAAAGCACGAGTTTTTGCCACCGAAACCATTTCTTCGTTTTTCGCAACGATCATGCCCAATCCACTAATTTAGGTCCAAAACTCATGTGTTGGGTGGTTTCGCGCAATTTCGTTGCCGCACGTCACCCATTCCGAAAACGGGTGTCGGGGTGCATACAAAGCACGCGTTTTTGCCACCGGAACAATTTCTTCATTTTTCGCAACGAACATGCCCAATCCACTACTTTAGGTCCAAAACTCAAGTGTTGGGTGGTTTCGCGCAATTTCGTTGCCGCATGTCACCCATTCCGAAAATGGGTGTCGGGGTGCATACAAAGCATGAGTTTTCGCCACTAGAACCATTTCTTCGTTTTTCGCAACGAACATGCCCAATCCTCTACTTTAGGTCCAAAACTCATGTTTGGGGTGGTTTCTAGCAATTTCATTGCCGCACTTCACCTATTCTAAAAACGGGTGTCGGGTGCATATAAAGCACGAGTTTTTGCCACAGGAACCATTTCTTCGTTTTTCGCAACGAACATACCCAATCCACTACTTTAGGTCCGAAACTCATGTTTGTGGTGGTTTCGCGCAATTTCGTTGCCGCATGTCACCCATTCCAAAACGGGTGTCAAGGTGCATACAAAGCATGAGTTTTCGCCACTGGAACCATTTCTTCGTTTTTCGCAACGAACATGCCCAATCCACTACTTTACGTCCAAAACTCATGTTTGGGGTGGTTTCGCGCAATTTCGTTGCCGCACGTCACCGTTCCAAAAACGGGTGTCGGGTGCATACAAAGCACGAGTTTTTCCCATCGGAACTATTTCTTCGTTTTTCGCAACGAACATGCCCAATCCACTACTTTAGGTCCAAAACTTATGTATGGGGTGGTTTCGCGCAATTTCGTAGCCGCACGTCACCCATTCCGAAAACGGGTGTCGGGGTGCATACAAAGCATGAGTTTTCGCCACTAGAATCATTTCTTCGTATTTCGAAACGAACATGCCCAATCCACTACTTTAGGTCCAAAACTCATGTTAGGGGTGGTTTCGCGCAATTTCGTTGTCCCACGTCACCCATTCCGAAAACGGGTGTCGGGTGGATACAAAGCACGAGTTTTTGCCACCGGAACCATTTCTTTGTTTTCCGCAACGAACATGCCCAATCCACTACTTTAGGTCCACAACTCATGTTTGGGGTGGTTTTGCGCAATTTCGTTGCCGCACGTCACCCACTCCGAAAACGGGTGTCGGGTTGCATACAAAGCTTGAGTTTTCGCCACCGAACCATTTCTTCGTTTTTCGCAACAAACATGCACAATCCACTACTTTAGGTCCAAAACTCATGTTTGGGGTGGTTTCACGCAATTTTGTTGCTGCACGTCATCATTCCAAAAACGGGTGTCGGGGTGCAAAACTCATGTGTTGGGGTGGTTTCGCGCAATTTCGTTGCCGCGCGTCACCCATTCCGAAAACGGGTGTCGGGGTGAATACAAAGCACGAGTTTTTGCCACCGGAACCATTTCTTCGTTTTTCGCAACGAACATGCCAAATCCACTACTTTAGGTACAAAACTCATGTGTTGGGTGGTTTCGCGCAATTTCGTTGTCGCACGTCACCCATTCCGAAAACGGGTGCCGGGGTGCATACAAAGCACGAGTTTTTACCACCGGGACCATTTCTTCGTTTTTCGCAACGAACATGCCCAATCCACTACTTTAGGTCCAAAACTCAAGTGTTGGGTGGTTTCGCGCAATTTTTTTGGCGCACGTCACCCATTCCGAAAACGGGTGTCGGGGTGCATACAAAGCACGAGTTTTTGCCACCGGAACCATTTCTTCATTTTTCACAACGAACATGCCCAATCCACTACTTTAGGTCCAAAACTCAAGTGTTGGGTGGTTTCGCGCAATTTCGTTGCCGCACGTCACCCATTCCGAAAACGGGTGTCGGGGTCCATACAAAGCATGAGTTTTCGCCACTGGAACCATTTCTTCGTTTTTCACAACGAACATGCCCAGTCCACCACTTTAGGTCCAAAACTCATGTTTGGGGTGGTTTCTCGCAATTTCGTTGCCGCACTTCACCTTTTCCAAAAACAGGTGTCGGGTGCATATAAAGCACGAGTTTTTGCCACAGAAACCATTTCTTCGTTTTTCGCAGCGAACATGCCCAATCCACTACTTTAGGTCCAAAACTCATGTTTGGGGTGGTTTCGTGCAATTTCGTTGCCGCATGTTGATGAGGACATCAACACCAACACGAGCACATCTACACCAGCAGCACCTTCTCCAGCCCAGGCACCATCTTCCCCAGTCCAGGCGCCACCCCTTCCACCTGGGCCAGTGACTCGGGCCCGTGCAAGAGAATTGAACTACATCATGCTGTTAAAGAACGAAGGCCCGGAAGAATAGATGACCAGCCCAACTGCGGCCCATAATGGACGACCTAGGGTTGGCCGCCCCTAGGGGCTGCGCCCCCTGTCTATTTATCCAGGAGCTGCGCCTCCTTTATTTCTTGAGTTTTGTTTTACGTTAGCTTTAGCTACTCTCGAACACGCGCAAATCTGCGCTGTCTTCGTGTATTCAGAACTCCACCCTCGAGTAATAGATTAGATTGCTCGCATCTTTTTCTTGTTCGTTCTTCGATTGCGCACAGGAAACGATCTTCGTGATCAGGCCGATCTCGCATCAGCAAGGTCGGTAACCACAGGGAGTTGGTTCAGCGATTGCATTGGCGCCTCGGGCTTGCTCGTCGTAGTCGGATCGTGATGTGCACCCGTTGGGTGATTGCCCGATCTTTCGATGAGAGGGTGTGGAATAACTCGATTGGGGGAGGAGACGACGTTCACGGCCCGACTACAGCCTTCCAAAGACGCTGCGCCTTAGCAACCGATACACCACCTCCTATGGCTGTCACGATCTTGTGGAGCGTGACACCCTGGCCACTAGGGCACTCGTCCTGCAAGCAATCGAAGAACTAGCAAGAACAAGTAGAACAAGTACTGAATTACCAGATCTAAATGTAGGTTTAAAAATCAAACTCCAATATGGTGGGGTTCCGAAGACAAGAAGACGGGCGGCTGAACCAGCACGCGCGCTTACAAGCAAGTAGCGAGAGCTAAACTTGATCTAAACAAAACCCGCTGTTCTTGGTGGCGGCTAGGGGGTTTATAAACATGGGAGGACGACCACAAGGGTATTGGGGTCGTGCTGCAACCCTAGGATGCGTCCCTAATGGACCTAACTTGATACACGACCCATTGGGCCAAAATAGGGTGACGCAGCACCATGGGCAGAAAAGGCAGGAAATGTCTCGGTAAGAAAACAATGATTACGGCGGCCTCAGAACAGATATGACTATAATTCCGGATCCATATGAAAGTAGACTTGATAAGCTTTCCATGTTGTGCTTGAACATTCCAATCCGAGCCCGCATCTGACCGTGGTGACCGTCACAAGTTGGTGTTCTTCTGCAGTCCGAATCCAGCATGTTCAAATCCTTTTCCCTTTCGGTCTTCTCCCTGATTCCTAAGCAAAACAAGAGTGCACGGGTCTCCATGGTCTAAATATGATGGACATGAACTCAAGAGTGTAATCACCTGATGGTTGAGTTGACGAGCACGAGCGCGAGTAATGGGACCAGAAATTGGTACTTGTATTGGTATAGATGCATCAGTAGTGTGGATGTCTTCATCATTCTCCCCTTCTTGCATTTGAGTCGTCCTCGACTCAAGCTCAACTTCCTCTCCCAAGTAGGGCTTTAAATCTGCAATGTTAAATGTGGGGCTAACCCCAAAGTCTGTAGGCAGATCTAGCCTATATGCATTGTCGTTAATTTTCTCTAGCACTTTAAACGGTCCATCGGCTCGAGGCAACAATTTAGATTTTCGTAATTCAGGAAACCTTTCCTTTCTCAAATGCAACCAAACTAAATCTCCAGGTTCAAAATTTATTTCCTTTCTACCTTTATCACTAGCAAACTTATATCTAGCATTCATACGCTCTATGTTTTCTTTAGTAGTTTCATGCAGTTTTAACATCAATTCAGCACGCCTAGTAGCATCAAAATTTAGTTTTTCAGAAGATGGCAAAGGCATTAAATCAATAGGAGCACGAGGCAACAAACCATATACAATCTGAAATGGGCACATCTTTGTAGTAGAATGCAATGATCGATTATAAGCAAATTCAACATGAGGCAAACAGTCCTCCCACATCTTAATATTCTTTTTTAGAACTGCCCTTAACATAGTAGACAAAGTTCTATTCACAACTTCAGTTTGACCATCAGTTTGAGGATGACATGTAGTAGAAAATAAAAGCTTAGTCCCCAATTTTGCCCACAAAGTCCTCCAAAAATGACTAAGAAATTTAGCATCACGATCAGAAACGATTGTGTTGGGCACACCATGCAAGCGAACAATTTCACGAAAGAACAAATCAGCAATATGAGTAGCATCGTCAGTTTTATGACATGGTATGAAATGTGCCATCTTAGAAAATCTATCAACAACCACAAACACACTATCACGTCCCTTCCTAGTCCTAGGCAATCCCAGCACAAAATCCATAGAAATATCTTCCCAAGGAGCACTAGGAACGGGTAGAGGCAAATACAAACCGTGTGGATTTAACCGTGACTTCGCCTTTTGACATGTCGTGCAACGAGCAACCAATCTCACCACATCTCTTCTCATCTTGGGCCAAAAGAAATGACCAGCAAGTATGTCCTCCGTTTTCTTTGCTCCAAAATGTCCCATTAAGCCACCTCCATGTGCTTCCTGTAACAACAACAAACGAACGGAGCTAGCTGAAATGCATAGCTTGTTAGCTCTAAACACAAACCCATCACTAACGATATATTTGTTCCATCCTTTCCCATCTTTACAATGCAGCAACACATCTTTAAAATCAGCATCATGAACATATTGGTCTTTAATCGTCTCTAATCCAAAGATTTTGTAGTCAAGTTGATTCAGCAAAGTATATCTCCTAGACAAAGCGTCAGCAATGATATTCTCTTTTCCTTTCTTGTGCTTAATAACATAAGGAAACGATTCGATAAATTCAACCCACTTAGCATGTCTACGGTTCAGTTTTCCTTGACTACGAATATGTTTCAAAGATTCATGATCAGAATGAATAACAAACTCTTTGGGCCACAAATAATGCTGCCATGTTTCTAATGTTCGCACAAGAGCATATAATTCCTTATCATAAGTAGAATAATTTAGAACAGACCCACTCAATTTTTCACTAAAATATGCAACAGGTTTGCCTTCTTGTAACAAAACACCACCCAATCCAATTCCACTAGCATCACATTCAAGCTCAAAAGTCTTATTAAAATCAGGAAGTTGGAGGAGAGGTGCATGTGTCAACTTATCTTTCAGCACGTTGAAAGCGTGCTCTTGTACTTTGCCCCAACTAAAATGCACTCCCTTCTTCGTAAGCTCATTCAAAGGTGCAGCAATGGTGCTAAAGTCCTTCACAAAACGGCGATAGAAGCCAGCAAGTCCTAGGAAACTCCGCACCTGTGTGATAGTCTTTGGCATAGGCCATCCATGTATCGCTTCTACCTTGGCTTGATCAACCTCAATTCCCTGTGGAGTCACAACATAACCAAGAAACGAAACTCGATCGGTGCAAAATGTGCACTTCTCAAGGTTACCAAATAAACGTGCATCTCGTAAAGCATTAAAAACAGCACGCATGTGATCAACATGTTCATCCATAGATTTGCTGTAGATCAATATGTCATCAAAGTATACTACCACAAATTTTCCAATGAAGGCACGCAAAACCTCGTTCATTAATCTCATGAAAGTGCTAGGTGCATTAGTTAACCCAAAAGGCATGACTAACCACTCATACAATCCGAACTTAGTTTTGAAAGCAGTTTTCCATTCATCTCCCAATTTCATACGAATCTGGTGGTACCCACTACGCAAATCAACTTTAGAAAAGACAATGGCACCACTCAATTCATCAAGCATATCATCTAAACGTGGAATAGGGTGTCGATAACGTATCGTGATATTATTAATAGCCCTACAATCAACACACATACGCCATGTTCCATCTTTTTTAGGCACTAAAATAACCGGAACAGCACACGGACTAAGAGACTCACGCACGTAACCTTTGTCGAGTAGTTCTTGCACTTGTCGCTGAATTTCTTTTGTTTCCTCTGGATTTGACCTATATGGCGCACGATTCGGCAAAGATGCACCAGGAATAATGATGAAGACATCCACACTACTGATGCATCTATACCAATACAAGTACCAATTTCTGGTCCCATTACTCGCGCTCGTGCTCGTCAACTCAACCATCAGGTGATTACACTCTTGAGTTCATGTCCATCATATTTAGACCATGGAGACCCGTGCACTCTTGTTTTGCTTAGGAATCAGGGAGAAGACCGAAAGGGAAAAGGATTTGAACATGCTGGATTCGGACTGCAGAAGAACACCAACTTGTGACGGTCACCACGGTCAGATGCGGGCTCGGATTGGAATGTTCAAGCACAACATGGAAAGCTTATCAAGTCTACTTTCATATGGATCCGGAATTATAGTCATATCTGTTCTGAGGCCGCCGTAATCATTGTTTTTTTACCGAGACATTTCCTGCCTTTTCTGCCCATGGTGCTGCGTCACCCTATTTTGGCCCAATGGGTCGTGTATCAAGTTAGGTCCATTAGGGACGCATCCTAGGGTTGCAGCACGACCCCAATACCCTTGTGGTCGTCCTCCCATGTTTATAAACCCCCTAGCCGCCACCAAGAACAGCGGGTTTTGTTTAGATCAAGTTTAGCTCTCGCTACTTGCTTGCAAGCGCGCGTGCTAGTTCAGCCGCCCGTCTTCTTGTCTTCGGAACCCCACCATATTGGAGTTTGACTTTGAAACCTACATTTGGATCTGGTAATTCAGTACTTGTTCTACTTGTTCTTGCTAGTTCTTCGATTGCTTGCAGGACGAGTGCCCTAGTGGCCAGGGTGTCACGCTCCACAAGATCGTGACAGCCATAGGAGGTGGTGTATCGGTTGCTAAGGCGCAGCGTCTTTGGAAGGCTGTAGTCGGGCCGTGAACGTCGTCTCCTCCCCCAATCGAGTTATTCCACACCCTCTCATCGAAAGATCGGGCAATCACCCAACGGGTGCACATCAGTTGGTAATCAGAGCAAGGTTTATCGGTGAGAGATTTACTTTTCTTCGCTGTTTTCTTATCTCCTATAGTCCAGAAAAAGCCAAAAAATAGTAGATTAGTTTTACCGCAATCCTATAAACCATTGAGCATTTACTAGTACTACTTAGTTAGGGCTTGTTGAGTTTTTGGTTGCATCGGTTGTGTCGAGTTGCTGGTCTTAGTTTATTCCTTTAGAGTTTTGAGTTCTACCACGTTTTGGTCACCACGAGATCCACCATCACCAAAAACATCTCTGGTTCGTTTTTGCCACCACGGATACATATCATATCCGATTTGGATGTTTAAATACAATCTGGAAAGCTTATCTTATCTTCTTTCCAACGGATCTGACCTTATCTCAAAATTCGTTCTGAGCGCTCCGCAATCATCGTAGAGATTTCTGCACTTTCTATATTAACAAGATTTGTTAAATCTGATTTAAAGGGGCTGTTAGCAATATCTTTATTGTTTGGGTTGTCATAGTGAAAAAAAAGGGTTTAGGCCCCTGCAAAAAAAAACAGAAGAAGAAGAAAAAAAAAGAATAGAAAAGAAAAAAAAAGGGAAAAGAAGAAGAAGGGGGCTGAATCTCTAAATCTGTTGTTTCTCTTTGTGCTGTGCTAGTTGTTCTTTTTCAGTGACTACCTTTGTGCCTAGGCTCACGTCTCTAGCATGGTTTAGCCTAGGACCAGCACAGTACCACCGTTGAACGATTATTCAGCTTGCTTTTGTAACTAACGTGGTACTAGTGTATTCCTTGCTTCAGCCCACCTACAACTCTACATATTTCGACTACAGTTTGACAGGTCGTGTTGCTGCGGCACCGATACACTTATTCCACGGTTGCAGACTTGTTGGTTGCTGACCCCTCCTGTTGTGCAAGGTAAGAATTGGTAAGAGCTTGTGTGGCAGGTTGAGAGTGAGCGCCTTGCAGTAGCTACATCCTAATAGTTGTAGAGTTTTCATTCCTTCACGTTTTTTTTTCTTGTTGCCTCTGTTCGTCTAACCATGGCAGGATTGGAGGTTGATGATGCTTCTCGTAATATGCCACACTCTCCTCGCACCAAGGGTATCATACAACACTTTGTAAGGCTGGTGAAGACGCACACGGAAGGTCTTGATAATGACATGCAGGTGACGAATGAAAAGATGGGGCAATTGGAGGCCACACAGATCGACACAAACACCAAACTTGCAAATGTGGAAATGACAGTTGCTCATATTGACAAGAGCCTTGTCGCACTCTTGAGGCGGTTTGATGAGATGCATGCTAATATCAATGGTGGGCGTGATGAGGGCGCCGAAGGTAACTGGGATGACTATGTTGCTGATACTGAACAAGATGACCAAGAAGCACCTAATCGCCGGCGACTACGTACTAACCGTAGAGGTATGGGTGGTTTTCGCCGACATGAGGTACATGGTAATGATGATGCTTTTAGTAAGGTTAAATTTAAAATACCTCCTTTTGATGGTAAATATGACCCTGATGCTTACATTACTTGGGAGATTGCGGTTGATCAAAAGTTTGCATGCCATGAATTTCCTGAGAATGCGCGGGTTAGAGCTGCTACTAGTGAGTTTACTGATTTTGCTTCTGTTTGGTGGATAGAACATGGTAAGAAGAATCCTAATAACATGCCACAAACTTGGGATGCGTTGAAACGGGTCATGCGGGCTAGATTTGTTCCTTCTTATTATGCACGTGATATGTTACACAAGTTGCAACAATTGAGACAGGGTACTAAAAGTGTAGAAGAATATTATCAGGAATTACAAATGGGTATGCTGCGTTGTAACATAGAGGAGGGTGAGGAATCTGCTATGGCTAGATTTTTGGGCGGGTTAAATAGGGAAATTCAGGACATCCTTGCTTATAAAGATTATGCTAATGTAACCCGATTGTTTCATCTTGCTTGCAAAGCTGAAAGGGAAGTGCAGGGACGACGTGCTAGTGCAAGGTCTAATGTTTCTGCAGGAAAATCTACACCATGGCAACAGCGCACGACTACGTCCATGACCAGCCGTACACCAGCACCAACTCCCTCGCCAAGTCGACCAGCACCCCCGCCTTCCTCCAGCGACAAACCACGTGCATCTTCCACAAATTCAGCAACCAAATCTGCCCAGAAACCCGCAGGTAGTGCCTCTTCAGTAGCTTCCACAGGTAGAACAAGAGATGTTCTGTGTTATCGATGCAAGGGCTATGGACACGTGCAGCGTGATTGTCCTAATCAGCGTGTTTTGGTGGTAAAAGACGATGGTGGGTATTCCTCTGCTAGTGATTTGGATGAAGCTACACTTGCTTTGCTTGCGGCTGATGATGCAGGCACTAAGGAACCACCCGAAGAACAGATTGGTGCAGATGATGCAGAGCATTATGAGAGCCTCATTGTACAGCGTGTGCTTAGTGCACAAATGGAGAAGGCAGAGCAGAATCAGCGACATACATTGTTTCAAACAAAGTGTGTCATTAAGGAGCGTTCATGTCGTTTGATCATTGATGGAGGTAGCTGCAACAACTTGGCTAGCAGCAACATGGTGGAGAAGCTTGCACTTACGACCAAACCGCACCCGCATCCATATCACATTCAATGGCTTAACAATAGTGGTAAGGTCAAGGTAACCAAGCTGGTACGAATTAATTTTGCTATTGGTTCATATCGTGATGTTGTTGACTGTGATGTTGTGCCTATGGATGCTTGTAATATTCTGCTAGGTAGACCATGGCAATTTGATTCAGATTGTATGCATCATGGTAGATCAAATCAATATTCTCTCATACACCATGATAAGAAAATTATTTTGCTTCCCATGTCTCCTGAGGCTATTGTGCGTGATGATGTTGCTAAAGCTACCAAAGCTAAAACTGAGAACAACAAGAATATTAAAGCTGTTGGTAATAACAAAGATGGGATAAAATTGAAAGGACATTGCTTGCTTGCAACAAAAACTGATGTTAATGAATTATTTGCTTCCACTACTGTTGCCTACGCCTTGGTATGCAAGGATGCTTTGATTTCAATTCAAGATATGCAGCATTCTTTGCCTCCTGTTATTACTAACATTTTGCAGGAGTATTCTGATGTATTTCCAAGTGAGATACCAGAGGGGCTGCCACCTATACGAGGGATTGAGCACCAAATTGATCTTATTCCTGGTGCATCTTTGCCAAATCGTGCGCCATATAGGACAAATCCAGAGGAAACAAAAGAAATTCAGCGACAAGTGCAAGAACTACTCGACAAAGGTTACGTGCGTGAGTCTCTTAGTCCGTGTGCTGTTCCGGTTATTTTAGTGCCTAAAAAAGATGGAACATGGCGTATGTGTGTTGATTGTAGGGCTATTAATAACATCACGATACGGTATCGACACCCTATTCCACGTTTAGATGATATGCTTGATGAATTGAGTGGTGCCATCGTCTTTTCTAAAGTTGATTTGCGTAGTGGGTACCACCAGATTCGTATGAAATTGGGAGATGAATGGAAAACTGCTTTCAAAACTAAGTTCGGATTGTATGAGTGGTTAGTCATGCCTTTTGGGTTAACTAATGCACCTAGCACTTTCATGAGATTAATGAACGAGGTTTTGCGTGCCTTCATTGGAAAATTTGTGGTAGTATACTTTGATGACATATTGATCTACAGCAAATCTATGGATGAACATGTTGATCACATGCGTGCTGTTTTTAATGCTTTACGAGATGCACGTTTATTTGGTAACCTTGAGAAGTGCACATTTTGCACCGATCGAGTTTCGTTTCTTGGTTATGTTGTGACTCCACAGGGAATTGAGGTTGATCAAGCCAAGGTAGAAGCGATACATGGATGGCCTATGCCAAAGACTATCACACAGGTGCGGAGTTTCCTAGGACTTGCTGGCTTCTATCGCCATTTTGTGAAGGACTTTAGCACCATTGCTGCACCTTTGAATGAGCTTACGAAGAAGGGAGTGCATTTTAGTTGGGGCAAAGTACAAGAGCACGCTTTCAACGTGCTGAAAGATAAGTTGACACATGCACCTCTCCTCCAACTTCCTGATTTTAATAAGACTTTTGAGCTTGAATGTGATGCTAGTGGAATTGGATTGGGTGGTGTTTTGTTACAAGAAGGCAAACCTGTTGCATATTTTAGTGAAAAATTGAGTGGGTCTGTTCTAAATTATTCTACTTATGATAAGGAATTATATGCTCTTGTGCGAACATTAGAAACATGGCAGCATTATTTGTGGCCCAAAGAGTTTGTTATTCATTCTGATCATGAATCTTTGAAACATATTCGTAGTCAAGGAAAACTGAACCGTAGACATGCTAAGTGGGTTGAATTTATCGAATCGTTTCCTTATGTTATTAAGCACAAGAAAGGAAAAGAGAATATCATTGCTGACGCTTTGTCTAGGAGATATACTTTGCTGAATCAACTTGACTACAAAATCTTTGGATTAGAGACGATTAAAGACCAATATGTTCATGATGCTGATTTTAAAGATGTGTTGCTGCATTGTAAAGATGGGAAAGGATGGAACAAATATATCGTTAGTGATGGGTTTGTGTTTAGAGCTAACAAGCTATGCATTCCAGCTAGCTCCGTTCGTTTGTTGTTGTTACAGGAAGCACATGGAGGTGGCTTAATGGGACATTTTGGAGCAAAGAAAACGGAGGACATACTTGCTGGTCATTTCTTTTGGCCCAAGATGAGAAGAGATGTGGTGAGATTGGTTGCTCGTTGCACGACATGTCAAAAGGCGAAGTCACGGTTAAATCCACACGGTTTGTATTTGCCTCTACCCGTTCCTAGTGCTCCTTGGGAAGATATTTCTATGGATTTTGTGCTGGGATTGCCTAGGACTAGGAAGGGACGTGATAGTGTGTTTGTGGTTGTTGATAGATTTTCTAAGATGGCACATTTCATACCATGTCATAAAACTGACGATGCTACTCATATTGCTGATTTGTTCTTTCGTGAAATTGTTCGCTTGCATGGTGTGCCCAACACAATCGTTTCTGATCGTGATGCTAAATTTCTTAGTCATTTTTGGAGGACTTTGTGGGCAAAATTGGGGACTAAGCTTTTATTTTCTACTACATGTCATCCTCAAACTGATGGTCAAACTGAAGTTGTGAATAGAACTTTGTCTACTATGTTAAGGGCAGTTCTAAAGAAGAATATTAAGATGTGGGAGGACTGTTTGCCTCATGTTGAATTTGCTTATAATCGATCATTGCATTCTACTACAAAGATGTGCCCATTTCAGATTGTATATGGTTTGTTGCCTCGTGCTCCTATTGATTTAATGCCTTTGCCATCTTCTGAAAAACTAAATTTTGATGCTACTAGGCGTGCTGAATTGATGTTAAAACTGCATGAAACTACTAAAGAAAACATAGAGCGTATGAATGCTAGATATAAGTTTGCTAGTGATAAAGGTAGAAAGGAAATAAATTTTGAACCTGGAGATTTAGTTTGGTTGCATTTGAGAAAGGAAAGGTTTCCTGAATTACGAAAATCTAAACTGTTGCCTCGAGCCGATGGACCATTTAAAGTGCTAGAGAAAATTAACGACAATGCATATAGGCTAGATCTGCCTACAGACTTTGGGGTTAGCCCCACATTTAACATTGCAGATTTAAAGCCCTACTTGGGAGAGGAAGTTGAGCTTGAGTCGAGGACGACTCAAATGCAAGAAGGGGAGAATGATGAAGACATCCACACTACTGATGCATCTATACCAATACAAGTACCAATTTCTGGTCCCATTACTCGCGCTCATGCTCGTCAACTCAACCATCAGGTGATTACACTCTTGAGTTCATGTCCATCATATTTAGACCATGGAGACCCGTGCACTCTTGTTTTGCTTAGGAATCAGGGAGAAGACCGAAAGGGAAAAGGATTTGAACATGCTGGATTCGGACTGCAGAAGAACACCAACTTGTGACGGTCACCACGGTCAGATGCGGGCTCGGATTGGAATGTTCAAGCACAACATGGAAAGCTTATCAAGTCTACTTTCATATGGATCCGGAATTATAGTCATATCTGTTCTGAGGCCGCCGTAATCATTGTTTTTTTACCGAGACATTTCCTGCCTTTTCTGCCCATGGTGCTGCGTCACCCTATTTTGGCCCAATGGGTCGTGTATCAAGTTAGGTCCATTAGGGACGCATCCTAGGGTTGCAGCACGACCCCAATACCCTTGTGGTCGTCCTCCCATGTTTATAAACCCCCTAGCCGCCACCAAGAACAGCGGGTTTTGTTTAGATCAAGTTTAGCTCTCGCTACTTGCTTGCAAGCGCGCGTGCTAGTTCAGCCGCCCGTCTTCTTGTCTTCGGAACCCCACCATATTGGAGTTTGACTTTGAAACCTACATTTGGATCTGGTAATTCAGTACTTGTTCTACTTGTTCTTGCTAGTTCTTCGATTGCTTGCAGGACGAGTGCCCTAGTGGCCAGGGTGTCACGCTCCACAAGATCGTGACAGCCATAGGAGGTGGTGTATCGGTTGCTAAGGCGCAGCGTCTTTGGAAGGCTGTAGTCGGGCCGTGAACGTCGTCTCCTCCCCCAATCGAGTTATTCCACACCCTCTCATCGAAAGATCGGGCAATCACCCAACGGGTGCACATCAAATAAGATCAATTTGGTGCTCAATCCCTCGTATAGGTGGCAGCCCCTCTGGTATCTCACTTGGAAATACATCAGAATACTCCTGCAAAATGTTAGTAACAACAGGAGGCAAAGAATGCTGCATATCTTGAATTGAAATCAAAGCATCCTTGCATACCAAGGCGTAGGCAACAGTAGTGGAAGCAAATAATTCATTAACATCAGTTTTTGTTGCAAGCAAGCAATGTCCTTTCAATTTTATCCCATCTTTGTTATTACCAACAGCTTTAATATTCTTGTTGTTCTCAGTTTTAGCTTTGGTAGCTTTAGCAACATCATCACGCACAATAGCCTCAGGAGACATGGGAAGCAAAATAATTTTCTTATCATGGTGTATGAGAGAATATTGATTTGATCTACCATGATGCATACAATCTGAATCAAATTGCCATGGTCTACCTAGCAGAATATTACAAGCATCCATAGGCACAACATCACAGTCAACAACATCACGATATGAACCAATAGCAAAATTAATTCGTACCAGCTTGGTTACCTTGACCTTACCACTATTGTTAAGCCATTGAATGTGATATGGATGCGGGTGCGGTTTGGTCGTAAGTGCAAGCTTCTCCACCATGTTGCTGCTAGCCAAGTTGTTGCAGCTACCTCCATCAATGATCAAACGACATGAACGCTCCTTAATGACACACTTTGTTTGAAACAATGTATGTCGCTGATTCTGCTCTGCCTTCTCCATTTGTGCACTAAGCACACGCTGTACAATGAGGCTCTCATAATGCTCTGCATCATCTGCACCAATCTGTTCTTCGGGTGGTTCCTTAGTGCCTGCATCATCAGCCGCAAGCAAAGCAAGTGTAGCTTCATCCAAATCACTAGCAGAGGAATACCCACCATCGTCTTTTACCACCAAAACACGCTGATTAGGACAATCACGCTGCACGTGTCCATAGCCCTTGCATCGATAACACAGAACATCTCTTGTTCTACCTGTGGAAGCTACTGAAGAGGCACTACCTGCGGGTTTCTGGGCAGATTTGGTTGCTGAATTTGTGGAAGATGCACGTGGTTTGTCGCTGGAGGAAGGCGGGGGTGCTGGTCGACTTGGCGAGGGAGTTGGTGCTGGTGTACGGCCGGTCATGGACGTAGTCGTGCGCTGTTGCCATGGTGTAGATTTTCCTGCAGAAACATTAGACCTTGCACTAGCACGTCGTCCCTGCACTTCCCTTTCAGCTTTGCAAGCAAGATGAAACAATCGGGTTACATTAGCATAATCTTTATAAGCAAGGATGTCCTGAATTTCCCTATTTAACCCGCCCAAAAATCTAGCCATAGCAGATTCCTCACCCTCCTCTATGTTACAACGCAGCATACCCATTTGTAATTCCTGATAATATTCTTCTACACTTTTAGTACCCTGTCTCAATTGTTGCAACTTGTGTAACATATCACGTGCATAATAAGAAGGAACAAATCTAGCCCGCATGACCCGTTTCAACGCATCCCAAGTTTGTGGCATGTTATTAGGATTCTTCTTACCATGTTCTATCCACCAAACAGAAGCAAAATCAGTAAACTCACTAGTAGCAGCTCTAACCCGCGCATTCTCAGGAAATTCATGGCATGCAAACTTTTGATCAACCGCAATCTCCCAAGTAATGTAAGCATCAGGGTCATATTTACCATCAAAAGGAGGTATTTTAAATTTAACCTTACTAAAAGCATCATCATTACCATGTACCTCACGTCGGCGAAAACCACCCATACCTCTACGATTAGTACGTAGTCGCTGGCGATTAGTTGCTTCTTGGTCATCTTGTTCAGTATCAGCAACATAGTCATCCCAGTTACCTTCGGCGCCCTCATCACGCCCACCATTGGTATTCGCATGCATCTCGTCAAATCGCCTCAAGAGTGCGACAAGGCTCTTGTCAATATGAGCAACTGTCATTTCCACATTTGCAAGTTTGGTGTTTGTGTCGATCTGTGTGGCCTCCAATTGCCCCATCTTTTCATTCGTCACCTGCATGTCATTATCAAGACCTTCCGTGTGCGTCTTCACCAGCCTTACAAAGTGTTGTATGATACCCTTGGTGCGAGGAGAGTGTGGCATATTACGAGAAGCATCATCAACCTCCAATCCTGCCATGGTTAGACGAACAGAGGCAACAAGAAAAAAAAACGTGAAGGAATGAAAACTCTACAACTATTAGGATGTAGCTACTGCAAGGCGCTCACTCTCAACCTGCCACACAAGCTCTTACCAATTCTTACCTTGCACAACAGGAGGGGTCAGCAACCAACAAGTCTGCAACCGTGGAATAAGTGTATCGGTGCCGCAGCAACACGACCTGTCAAACTGTAGTCGAAATATGTAGAGTTGTAGGTGGGCTGAAGCAAGGAATACACTAGTACCACGTTAGTTACAAAAGCAAGCTGAATAATCGTTCAACGGTGGTACTGTGCTGGTCCTAGGCTAAACCATGCTAGAGACGTGAGCCTAGGCACAAAGGTAGTCACTGAAAAAGAACAACTAGCACAGCACAAAGAGAAACAACAGATTTAGAGATTCAGCCCCCTTCTTTCTTCTTCTTTTCCTTTTTTTTCTTTTCTTTTCTTTTTTTTCTTCTTTTTTTTTGCAGGGACCTAAACCCTTTTTTTTCACTATGACAACCCAAACAATAAGGATATTGCTAACAGCCCCTTTAAATCAGATTTAACAAATCTTGTTAATATAGAAAGTCCAGAAATCTCCACGATAATTGCGGAGCGCTCAGAACGAATTTTGAGATAAGGTCAGATCCGTTGGAAAGAAGATAAGATAAGCTTTCCAGATTGTATTTAAACTTCCAAATCGGATATGATATGTATCCGTGGTGGCAAAAACGAACCAGAGATGTTTTTGGTGATGGTGGATCTCGTGGTGACCAAAACGTGGTAGAACTCAAAACTCTAAAGGAATAAACTAAGACCAGCAACTCGACACAACCGATGCAACCAAAAACTCAACAAGCCCTAACTAAGTAGTACTAGTAAATGCTCAATGGTTTATAGGATTGCGGTAAAACTAATCTACTATTTTTTGGCTTTTTCTGGACTATAGGAGATAAGAAAACAGCGAAGAAAAGTAAATCTCTCACCGATAAACCTTGCTCTGATTACCAACTGATGTGCACCCGTTGGGTGATTGCCCGATCTTTCGATGAGAGGGTGTGGAATAACTCGATTGGGGGAGGAGACGACGTTCACGGCCCGACTACAGCCTTCCAAAGACGCTGCGCCTTAGCAACCGATACACCACCTCCTATGGCTGTCACGATCTTGTGGAGCGTGACACCCTGGCCACTAGGGCACTCGTCCTGCAAGCAATCGAAGAACTAGCAAGAACAAGTAGAACAAGTACTGAATTACCAGATCTAAATGTAGGTTTAAAAATCAAACTCCAATATGGTGGGGTTCCGAAGACAAGAAGACGGGCGGCTGAACCAGCACGCGCGCTTACAAGCAAGTAGCGAGAGCTAAACTTGATCTAAACAAAACCCGCTGTTCTTGGTGGCGGCTAGGGGGTTTATAAACATGGGAGGACGACCACAAGGGTATTGGGGTCGTGCTGCAACCCTAGGATGCGTCCCTAATGGACCTAACTTGATACACGACCCATTGGGCCAAAATAGGGTGACGCAGCACCATGGGCAGAAAAGGCAGGAAATGTCTCGGTAAGAAAACAATGATTACGGCGGCCTCAGAACAGATATGACTATAATTCCGGATCCATATGAAAGTAGACTTGATAAGCTTTCCATGTTGTGCTTGAACATTCCAATCCGAGCCCGCATCTGACCGTGGTGACCGTCACAAGTTGGTGTTCTTCTGCAGTCCGAATCCAGCATGTTCAAATCCTTTTCCCTTTCGGTCTTCTCCCTGATTCCTAAGCAAAACAAGAGTGCACGGGTCTCCATGGTCTAAATATGATGGACATGAACTCAAGAGTGTAATCACCTGATGGTTGAGTTGACGAGCACGAGCGCGAGTAATGGGACCAGAAATTGGTACTTGTATTGGTATAGATGCATCAGTAGTGTGGATGTCTTCATCAGATCGCAAGGGTCATCTTCCGCCAAATCGGAATTATCTCTACTCGCCGAAAGATCGGGCACCTCAGCTACATCAATTGGTATCAGATTTCCAGGTTGATCGGTGAGTTTATCGAGTGTTTTTTTCCTACAGTCCACAAAACCACATAAAAATTCAGGTTAGACCTTATCCCAGCACCCTTTTGAGCCTCGCACTTTCTTTCAATAATCTGCATTGTTGAATTTGTGTGCTTTCGCGTCATTTGTTGCTGGTTGCATTGTGTTCTTCCACCATTCAAACCCTAGCGCCGCCACCATCTCCCCTTTGATCACGCCACAAACCGAGTCAACATTGTTTCCTTGTTTTTCTCCTTCGGTTACGTAAAAAAAAAACAGAAAAAACAAACCGAGTCAACGGCCGTTTCCTTGTTTTTCTCCTTCGGTTACGAAAAAAAAACAGAAAAAAAACAAACCGAGTCAACATCGTTTCCTTGTTTTTCTCCTTCGGTTACGTCAAAAAAAACAGAAACAAAAAACAACGAAGGAGAAAGGATATGGTTGTTTCATCCCGGTCGTTTGAAAACATAACTTGAGGTACCTTCCTTAAACCGGGCATAACTTTTCGCTCGGCTGTCCAAAAAATCTGAAATTTTTACAGGAGCTAGTTGACACCATTCTGAGGCCGGCCAAACTGACCTTTGGTCTGTTTGGGTTTCGACAAAATTGTCAAAAAAATTCAGGAAAATAAAGAAAAAAATCCGTCAAAGTTCTCGCACGCTTTTTAGAGAACTTCCTGATTTTCTGTAGACCACATCTGATCTCTGTTTTAGGTGAAACTTCGTCTAGCTCCTATTTTGTTGCTTCTTGTGCTGAGAAAAATATCAAAAAAATCATACAAAAAAGAAAAACAAAATCACTTGTGATTCCTACTAGTGGCCTCGCTAATACAATATTTACGGTACTGCCATTCTGCTAGTTCCATTCGTCCTTTGCACTTGTGGCCAGCAATATAGTTTCGTGTTCTGCACTATAATTTAACTTTGCATTATTGTTTGATTGTGCTAATCATTGACTTGAGTGCAGCCTACCCACAACTCCACATATTTCTACGACGAGCAGGCTTCTGTTTCTCCAGGCAATCGCTCATCCAATCTTTCACCGGTTCCACCTGTTGGTTGCAGTTCACCACTGTGGCTTGGTAAGAACGGATAAGAATTTGATAACAGCACTAGTGTGAGCGCCTTGTGAGCAGTACACCCCTGTTTTTTTGTCGTTGTTTTTTTTTCTTTTCTTCTTCTTTTGGTGTTTTGGTGTTTGCGCTAACTATGACAGGAGCACACGACACGGTGGATGCCCAGTTGCTGGAAGTAAGGGGACAAGTTGATGGACTTGCTGATGACATTAGGACGATGCATGAACGGCTTGATTCAACGGTCACTTCGACGACCGAGCGTTTCAACCAGCTTGACCTTGCTCAAACGGCGACTCGCACCACACTCGACACCATCCTGGCAAGCCTTGATGCGTTGACCACAAAGATGGAGCAGGACTACGGCGGTGACACTGAGTGGGAAGATGGAGATCGCCGTGGTCGTGCACGTCGTGTGGTTCGTCATCCCCCTAATGACTTATTTTCTAAGATTAAATTTAAAATTCCACCTTTTAATGGCAAATATGATCCTGCTGCATATCTTGATTGGGAGTTAGAGGTTGAACAAAAATTTTCATGCCATGATATTGCTGCACATTCTCAGGTTAAAGCTGCTATTAGTGAATTTACTGATTTTGCTTTAATTTGGTGGCGTGAGTTTAAAATAAAACATCCCACTACCATTCCAACCACTTGGGATCAGTTGAAAGCTGCGATGCGACATCGATTTGTGCCTTCGTATTATGCTCGTGATTTGCTTAATAAAATGCAGCGTTTTCAGCAAGGTTCTCAATCTGTTGAGGACTATTTCCAGGAGTTACAAAAAGGTATGATTCGATGTGGGATATTAGAGGACAACGACGCTGCTATGGCACGTTTTCGTGGTGGTTTAAACCGCGAAATCCAAGATATACTTGATTATAAGGAATATTATGATATGACTACTTTATTTGAATATGCTTGCAAAGCTGAACGTGAAGTGCAGGGACGCCGCTCGAAGCCATATTCTAACCCTTTTGCAGGACGAAGCTCGACATCCACCTCAGCACTAGTTCCCCCTGCGCCATCCACGTACACCACTAGTCCACGCGAGAAGACGACCAAACCAGCCAGCACTGCCCCACCCACAGGTCGTACACGGGATATTCAGTGTCATCGCTGTAGAGGATTTGGCCATGTGATTCGGGACTGCCCAAACAAGCGCACTTTGCTCATTCGTGACGATGGTGAGTACTCTTCCGCTAGTGATTCTGAAGAAATTGAACATGCACTACTTGCCACTGACCATGCAGCTAAGGCGGAGGTACATGTCAACCCGGGCGACACTGATAGGTATGAAAGTCTTGTTGTGCAGCGTGTTCTCAGTACACAGGTCGCTTTGCCCGAGAAGAATCAGCGACACACTCTGTTCCATACAAAGGGTGTTGTGCAGGAGCAGTCAATTCGCATCATTATCGACAGCGGCAGTTGCAACAATTTGGCGAGTACCATGCTGGTCGAAAAGTTATCGTTACCCACTCGTAAGCATCCAAACCCATATCACATTCAATGCCTTAATGATGGTGGTAAAATAAAAATCACACGTTCCGTGCGCGTTCCTTTCTCCATGGGTGCTTATTCTGATTTTGTTGATTGTGATGTTATTCCCATGGAAGCATGCTCTTTGTTACTTGGTCGACCTTGGCAATATGATACTGATAGCTTGCATCATGGTCGTTCGAATCATTATTCTTTCATTTTTAAGGGTCAGAAAATAATTATACATCCAATGACACCTGAACAAATTGTTAAAGATGATCTTGCCCGAGCTGCTATAACTGCTAAACAACTTGATCCATCACCCTCTGTTCCTTCTGAAATCAAGTTGAAGGCTCCTGTTTTACTGTCACGTGCTGATTTTGATGATCTACACGGTGCTCATTTGCCATGCTATGCACTTATATGCTCTAGTGTCCTCATTTCACTTGATGAGATCTTTGGCTATTCCCCCTATGGTTGCTAACCTTTTGCAGGAGTACGCTGATGTCTTTCCCAAAGACTTACCACCGGGTCTCCCACCACTTCGTGGCATTGAGCACCAGATCGACCTCATTCCCGGCGCACAGCTTCCGAACCGCGCACCGTACCGTACAAATCCGGATGAGACGAAGGAGATTCAGCGCCAGGTACAGGCGTTGCTTGACAAGGGATACATTCGTGAGTCTCTTAGCCCTTGCTCTGTTCCTGTGTTACTTGTTCCCAAGAAAGATGGGTCATGGCGTATGTGTGTAGACTGATGTAGCTAAGGTGCCCGATCTTTCGGCGAGTAGAGATAATTCCGATTTGGCGGAAGATGACCCTTGCGATCCGACTACGACGAGCAAGCCCGAGGCGCCAATGCAATCGCTGAACCAACTCCCTATGGTTACCGACCTTGCTGATGGGAGATCGGCCTGATCACGAAGATCGTTTCCTTTGCGCAATCGAAGAACGAACAAGAAAAAGATGCGAGCAATCTAATCTATTACTCGAGGGTGGAGTTCTGAATACACGAAGACAGCGCAGATTTGCGCGTGTTCGAGAGTAGCTAAAGCTAACGTAAAACAAAACTCAAGAAATAAAGGAGGCACAGCTCCTGGATAAATAGAGAGGGGGCGCAGCCCCTAGGGGCGGCCAACCCTAGGTCGTCCATTATGGGCCGCAGTTGGGCTGGTCGTCTATTCTTCCGGGCCTTCGTTCTTTAACAGCATGATGTAGTTCAATTCTCTTGCACGGGCCCGAGTCACTGGCCCAGGTGGAAGGGGTGGCGCCTGGACTGGGGAATATGGTGCCTGGGCTGGAGAAGGTGCTGCTGGTGTAGATGTGCTCGTGTTGGTGTTGATGTCCTCATCATCCTCCCCTTCTTGAACGGAAGTCGTCCTCGACGGCAACTCCTCGTCTTCTCCCGCATATGGTTTCAAATCTGCAACATTAAAACTAGTGGAAACACCAAACTCCGCAGGCAGGTCAAGGGTATAAGCATTATCATTAATCTTGGTTAGTATCTTAAAAGGACCAGCAGCACGAGGCATCAATTTAGAACGACGTAAAGTAGGAAAACGATCCTTTCTCAAATGCAACCAAACCATATCACCAGGTTCAAAAGTAACTAGTTTCCGGCCCTTACTACCAGTAATCTGATATTTAGCATTAGCAGCAGCAATGTTTTGTTGAGTTTGTTCATGGAGATTAATCATTTGTTCAACATGTGCAAGAGCATCTATGTGTGGGGCGTCCGCAGCATCAAGCGAAAACAAAGCAATAGGCGCCCTAGGAATGTAACCATAAACAATTTGAAAAGGGCACATCTTTGTAGAAGAATGGGTTGCATGATTATAAGCAAACTCAACATGAGGCAAGCAATCCTCCCAACGTTTCAAATTTTTGTCTAAAACAGCCCTAAGCATGGTAGACAAAGTTCGATTAACTACCTCAGTTTGACCATCAGTCTGAGGGTGACAAGTGGTGCTAAACAGCAATTTAGTTCCCAATTTATTCCACAGAGATCTCCAAAAATGACTCAGAAACTTAGCATCACGATCCGAGACTATTGTATTGGGAATACCGTGCAAACGAATAATCTCTCTAAAAAACAATTCAGCAACATTGCTAGCATCATCAGTCTTATGACAAGGTATGAAATGAGCCATTTTGGAGAATCGATCAACAACCACAAAAATGCTATCCCTCCCCTTCTTAGTTCTAGGCAATCCCAAAACAAAATCCATCGAAATATCAATCCAAGGGGAAGTAGGAACAGGCAAAGGCATATACAAACCATGGTTGTTCAACCGTGACTTAGCTTTCTGACAAGTAGTGCAGCGTGCAACAAGGCGCTCAACATCAGCACGCATCCGAGGCCAAAAGAAGTGGGCAGCCAACACCTCATGTGTCTTGTAGACGCCAAAGTGCCCCATGAGACCGCCTCCATGTGCTTCCTGTAACAACAAAAGACGAACCGAGCTAGCTGGAATACACAGCTTGTTAGCGCGAAACAGGAACCCATCCTGTATGTGAAATTTGCCCCATGGTTTCCCATTAATACAATGGCCGAAAGCATCTTTAAAATCAGCATCATCAACATATTGATCTTTCACAGTGTGCAAACCAAAGATTTTAAAATCTAACTGTGACAGCATGGTATAGCGACGAGACAAAGCATCAGCAATAACATTGTCCTTCCCGTTCTTGTGTTTAATAATGTAAGGAAAGGACTCAATGAATTCTACCCATTTAGCATGACGACGGTTCAGATTTGTTTGGGTACGAATATGTTTTAAAGCCTCATGATCAGAATGGATTATAAACTCACGATGCCAAAGATAGTGCTGCCATGTATGCAAAGTGCGCACTAAAGCGTAAAGCTCCTTATCATAAGTAGAATATTTCAGACTAGCACCGCTTAATTTTTCACTAAAATAAGCAACTGGTTTTCCTTCTTGTAACAAAACAGCACCTAGCCCAATACCGCTAGCATCGCATTCAAGCTCAAACACTTTATTAAAATCAGGCAATTGCAATAGGGGAGCTTGGGTTAACTTATCTTTCAAAGTGCTGAACGCTTCCTCCTGGGAATCTGATGTAGCTGAGGTGCCCGATCTTTCGGCGAGTAGAGATAATTCCGATTTGGCGGAAGTTGACCCTTGCGATCCAACTACGACGAGCAAGCCCAAGGCGCCAATGCAATCGCTGAACCAACTCCCTGTGGTTACCGACCTTGCTGATGCGAGATCGGCCTGATCACGAAGATCGTTTCCTGTGCGCAATCGAAGAACGAACAAGAAAAAGATGCGAGCAATCTAATCTATTACTCGAGGGTGGAGTTCTGAATACACGAAGACAGCGCAGATTTGCGCGTGTTCGAGAGTAGCTAAAGCTAATGTAAAACAAAACTCAGAAAATAAAGGAGGCGCAGCTCCTGTATAAATAGAGAGGGGGCGCAGCCCCTAGGGGCGGCCAACCCTAGGTCGTCCATTATGGGCCGCAATTGGGCTGGTCGTCTATTCTTCTGGGCCTTCGTTCTTTAACAACAAGATGTAGTTCAATTCTCTTGCACGGGCCCGAGTCACTGGCCCAGGTGGAAGGGGTGGCGCCTGGACTGGGGGAGATGGTGCCTGGGCTGGAGAAGGTGCTGCTGGTGTAGATGTGCTCGTGTTGGTGTTGATGTCCTCATCATCCTCCCCTTCTTGAACTGAAGTCGTCCTCGACGGCAACTCCTCATCTTCTCCCGCATACGGTTTCAAATCTGCAACATTAAAACTAGTGGAAACACCAAACTCCGCAGGCAGGTCAAGGATATAAGCATTATCATTAATCTTGGTTAGTACCTTAAAAGGACCAGCAGCACGAGGCATCAATTTAGAACGGCGCAAAGTAGGAAAACGATCCTTTCTCAAATGCAACCAAACCATATCACCAGGTTCAAAAGTAACTAGTTTCCGGCCTTTACTACCAGTAATCTGATATTTAGCATTAGCAGCAGCAATGTTTTGTTGAGTTTGTTCATGGAGATTAATCATTTGTTCAACATGTGCAAGAGCATCTATGTGTGGGGCGTCCGCAGCATCAAGCGAAAACAAAGCAATAGGCGCCCTAGGAATGTAACCATAAACAATTTGAAAAGGGCACATCTTTGTAGAAGAATGGGTTGCATGATTATAAGCAAACTCAACATGAGGCAAGCAATCCTCCCAACGTTTCAAATTTTTGTCTAAAACAGCCCTAAGCATGGTAGACAAAGTTCGATTAACTACCTCAGTTTGACCATCAGTCTGAGGGTGACAAGTGGTGCTAAACAGTAATTTAGTTCCCAATTTATTCCACAGAGATCTCCAAAAATGACTCAGAAACTTAGCATCACGATCCGAGACTATTGTATTGGGAATACCGTGCAAACGAATAATCTCTCTAAAAAACAATTCAGCAACATTGCTAGCATCATCAGTCTTATGACAAGGTATGAAATGAGCCATTTTGGAGAATCGATCAACAACCACAAAAATGCTATCCCTCCCCTTCTTAGTTCTAGGCAATCCCAAAACAAAATCCATCGAAATATCAATCCAAGGGGAAGTAGGAACAGGCAAAGGCATATACAAACCATGGTTGTTCAACCGTGACTTAGCTTTCTGACAAGTAGTGCAGCGTGCAACAAGGCGCTCAACATCAGCGCGCATCCGAGGCCAAAAGAAGTGGGCAGCCAACACCTCATGTGTCTTGTAGACGCCAAAGTGCCCCATGAGACCGCCTCCATGTGCTTCCTGTAACAACAAAAGACGAACCGAGCTAGCTGGAATACACAGCTTGTTAGCGCGAAACAGGAACCCATCCTGTATGTGAAATTTGCCCCATGGTTTCCCATTAATACAATGGCCGAAAGCATCTTTAAAATCAGCATCATCAACATATTGATCTTTCACAGTGTGCAAACCAAAGATTTTAAAATCTAACTGTGACAGCATGGTATAGCGACGAGACAAAGCATCAGCAATAACATTGTCCTTCCCGTTCTTGTGTTTAATAATGTAAGGAAAGGACTCAATGAATTCTACCCATTTAGCATGACGACGGTTCAGATTTGTTTGGGTACGAATATGTTTTAAAGCCTCATGATCAGAATGGATTATAAACTCACGATGCCAAAGATAGTGCTGCCATGTATGCAAAGTGCGCACTAAAGCGTAAAGCTCCTTATCATAAGTAGAATATTTCAGACTAGCACCGCTTAATTTTTCACTAAAATAAGCAACTGGTTTTCCTTCTTGTAACAAAACAGCACCTAGCCCAATACCGCTAGCATCGCATTCAAGCTCAAACACTTTATTAAAATCAGGCAATTGCAATAGGGGAGCTTGGGTTAACTTATCTTTCAAAGTGCTGAATGCTTCCTCCTGGGAATCTGATGTAGCTGAGGTGCCCGATCTTTCGGCGAGTAGAGATAATTCCGATTTGGCGGAAGTTGACCCTTGCGATCCAACTACGACGAGCAAGCCCAAGGCGCCAATGCAATCGCTGAACCAACTCCCTGTGGTTACCGACCTTGCTGATGCGAGATCGGCCTGATCACGAAGATCGTTTCCTGTGCGCAATCGAAGAACGAACAAGAAAAAGATGCGAGCAATCTAATCTATTACTCGAGGGTGGAGTTCTGAATACACGAAGACAGCGCAGATTTGCGCGTGTTCGAGAGTAGCTAAAGCTAATGTAAAACAAAACTCAGAAAATAAAGGAGGCGCAGCTCCTGTATAAATAGAGAGGGGGCGCAGCCCCTAGGGGCGGCCAACCCTAGGTCGTCCATTATGGGCCGCAATTGGGCTGGTCGTCTATTCTTCTGGGCCTTCGTTCTTTAACAACAAGATGTAGTTCAATTCTCTTGCACGGGCCCGAGTCACTGGCCCAGGTGGAAGGGGTGGCGCCTGGACTGGGGGAGATGGTGCCTGGGCTGGAGAAGGTGCTGCTGGTGTAGATGTGCTCGTGTTGGTGTTGATGTCCTCATCATCCTCCCCTTCTTGAACTGAAGTCGTCCTCGACGGCAACTCCTCATCTTCTCCCGCATACGGTTTCAAATCTGCAACATTAAAACTAGTGGAAACACCAAACTCCGCAGGCAGGTCAAGGATATAAGCATTATCATTAATCTTGGTTAGTACCTTAAAAGGACCAGCAGCACGAGGCATCAATTTAGAACGGCGCAAAGTAGGAAAACGATCCTTTCTCAAATGCAACCAAACCATATCACCAGGTTCAAAAGTAACTAGTTTCCGGCCTTTACTACCAGTAATCTGATATTTAGCATTAGCAGCAGCAATGTTTTGTTGAGTTTGTTCATGGAGATTAATCATTTGTTCAACATGTGCAAGAGCATCTATGTGTGGGGCGTTCGTAGCATCAAGCGAAAACAAAGCAATAGGCGCCCTAGGAA
The DNA here is from genome assembly GCA_029449295.1 of Zea luxurians. Classification (NCBI taxonomy): domain Eukaryota; kingdom Viridiplantae; phylum Streptophyta; class Magnoliopsida; order Poales; family Poaceae; genus Zea; species Zea luxurians. The sequence continues at coordinate 93,337 of JAOPSE010000923.1, forward strand.
TGTAACCATAAACAATTTGAAAAGGGCACATCTTTGTAGAAGAATGTGTTGCATGATTATAAGCAAACTCAACATGAGGTAAGCAATCCTCCCAACGTTTCAAATTTTTGTCTAAAACAGCCCTAAGCATGGTAGACAAAGTTCGATTAACTACCTCAGTTTGACCATCAGTCTGAGGGTGACAAGTGGTGCTAAACAGCAATTTAGTTCCTAATTCATTCCACAGAGATCTCCAAAAATGACTCAGAAACTTGGCATCACGATCCGAGACTATTGTATTTGGAATACCGTGCAAACGAATAATCTCTCTAAAAAACAATTCAGCAACATTGCTAGCATCATCAGTCTTATGACAAGGTATGAAATGAGCCATTTTGGAGAATCGATCAACAACCACAAAAATGCTATCCCTCCCCTTCTTAGTTCTAGGCAATCCCAAAACAAAATCCATCGAAATATCAATCCAAGGGGAAGTAGGAACAGGCAAAGGCATATACAAACCATGGTTGTTCAACCGTGACTTAGCTTTCTGACAAGTAGTGCAGCGTGCAACAAGGCGCTCAACATCAGCGCGCATCCGAGGCCAAAAGAAGTGGGCAGCCAACACCTCATGTGTCTTGTAGACGCCAAAGTGCCCCATGAGACCGCCTCCATGTGCTTCCTGTAACAACAAAAGACGAACCGAGCTAGCTGGAACACATAGCTTGTTAGCGCGAAACAGGAACCCATCCTGTATGTGAAATTTGCCCCATGGTTTCCCATTAATACAATGGCCGAAAGCATCTTTAAAATCAGCATCGTCAACATATTGATCTTTTACAGTGTGCAAACCAAAGATTTTAAAATCTAACTGTGACAGCATGGTATAGCGACGAGACAAAGCATCAGCAATAACATTGTCCTTTTCGTTCTTGTGTTTAATAATGTAAGGAAAAGACTCAATGAATTCTACCCATTTAGCATGACGACGGTTCAGATTTGTTTGGGTACGAATATGTTTTAAAGCCTCATGATCAGAATGAATTATGAACTCACGATGCCAAAGATAGTGCTGCCATGTATGTAAAGTGCGCACTAACGCGTAAAGCTCCTTATCATAAGTAGAATATTTCAGACTAGCACCGCTTAATTTTTCACTAAAATAAGCAACTGGTTTTCCTTCTTGTAATAAAACAGCACCTAGCCCAATACCGCTAGCATCGCATTCAAGCTCAAATACTTTATTAAAATCAGGCAATTGCAATAGGGGAGCTTGGGTTAACTTATCTTTCAAAGTGCTGAACGCTTCCTCCTGCGAATCACTCCAAGCAAACGGCACATCTTTCTTTGTAAGCTCATGTAGAGGCGCTGCAATGGAGCTAAAATCACGAACAAATCTGCGGTAGAAACCGGCAAGTCCAAGAAAGCTCCGAATTTGTGTGACCGTCGTCGGTGTAGGCCACTCCCGAATGGCAGCAATCTTGCTGCTATCCACCTCAATGCCCTGTGGAGTAACAACATAACCAAGAAACGAGACACGTCGTGTGCAAAAGATGCATTTTTCCATGTTAGCGAATAACTGGGCGGCACGCAATGCATCAAAAACAGCACTTAAATGTTCCAAATGCTCTTTCTTAGATTTGCTGTAAATAAGGATATCATCGAAATAAACAACCACAAACAATCCTATGAAGGGCCTCAGAACTTCATTCATCACTCGCATAAAAGTGCTAGGAGCATTAGTCAATCCAAACGGCATAACCAACCATTCATATAAACCAAATTTCGTTTTGAAGGTTGTTTTCCATTCATCACCCAGTTTCATTCTAATCTGGTGGTAACCACTACGCAAATCAATCTTAGTGAAAATAATGGCACCACTAAGCTCATCTAGCATATCGTCAAGGCGTGGTATAGGATAGCGATAACGAATAGTGATGTTATTAATAGCACGACAGTCTACACACATACGCCATGACCCATCCTTCTTGGGAACAAGTAACACAGGAACAGAGCAAGGGCTAAGAGACTCACGAATGTATCCTTTGTCAAGCAACGCCTGTACCTGGCGCTGAATCTCCTTCGTCTCATCCGGATTTGTACGGTACGGTGCGCGGTTCGGAAGCTGTGCACCGGGAATGAGGTCGATCTGGTGCTCAATGCCACGAAGCGGTGGGAGACCCGGTGGTAAGTCTTTGGGAAAGACATCAGCGTACTCCTGCAAAAGGTTAGCAACCATAGGGGGAATAGCCAAAGATGGTGCATCATCAAGTGAAATGAGGACACTAGAGCATACAAGTGCATAGCATGGCAAATGAGCACCGTGTAGATCATCAAAATCAGCACGTGTAGCAAGTAAAACAGGAGCCTTCAACTTGATTTCAGAAGGAACAGAGGGCGATGGATCAAGTTGTTTAGCAGTTATAGCAGCTCGGGCAAGATCATCTTTAATAATTTGTTCAGGTGTCATTGGATGTATAATTATTTTTTGACCCTTAAAAATGAAAGAATAATGATTCGAACGACCATGATGCAAGCTATCAGTATCATATTGCCAAGGTCGACCAAGTAACAAAGAGCATGCTTCCATGGGAATAAAATCACAATCAACAAAATCAGAATAAGCACCCATGGAGAAAGGAACTCGCACGGAACGCGTGATTTTTATTTTACCACCATCATTAAGCCATTGAATGTGATATGGGTTTGGATGCTTACGAGTGGGTAACGACAACTTTTCGACCAGCATGGTACTCGCCAAATTGTTGCAACTGCCGCTGTCGATAATGATGCGAATTGACCGCTCCTGCACAACACCCTTTGTATGGAACAGAGTGTGTCGCTGATTCTTCTCGGGCAAAGCGACCTGTGTACTGAGAACACGCTGCACAACAAGACTTTCATACCTATCAGCGTCGCCCGGGTTGACATGTACCTCCGCCTTAGCTGCATGGTCAGTGGCAAGTAGTGCATGTTCAATTTCTTCAGAATCACTAGCGGAAGAGTACTCACCATCGTCACGAATGAGTAAAGTGCGCTTGTTTGGGCAGTCCCGAATCACATGGCCAAATCCTCTACAGCGATGACACTGAATATCTTGTGTACGACCTGTGGGTGGGGCAGTGCTGGCTGGTTTGGTCGTCTTCTCGCGTGGAGTAGTGGTGGACGTGGATGGCGCAGGGGGAACTGGTGCTGAGGTGGATGTCGAGCTTCGTCCTGCAAAAGGGTTAGAATATGGCTTCGAGCGGCGTCCCTGCACTTCACGTTCAGCTTTGCAAGCATATTCAAATAAAGTAGTCATATCATAATATTCCTTATAATCAAGTATATCTTGGATTTCGCGGTTTAAACCACCACGAAAACGTGCCATAGCAGCGTCGTTGTCCTCTAATATGCCACAACGAATCATACCTTTTTGTAACTCCTGGAAATAGTCCTCAACAGATTGAGAACCTTGCTGAAAACGCTGCATTTTATTAAGCAAATCACGAGCATAATACGAAGGCATAAATCGATGTCGCATCGCAGCTTTCAACTGATCCCAAGTGGTTGGAATAGTAGTGGGATGTTTTATTTTAATCTCACGCCACCAAATTAAAGCAAAATCAGTAAATTCACTAATAGCAGCTTTAACCTGAGAATGTGCAGCAATATCATGGCATGAAAATTTTTGTTCAACCTCTAACTCCCAATCAAGATATGCAGCAGGATCATATTTGCCATTAAAAGGTGGAATTTTAAATTTAATCTTAGAAAATAAGTCATTAGGGGGATGACGAACCACACGGCGTGCACGACCACGACGATCTCCATCGTCCCACTCAGTGTCACCGCCGTAGTCCTGCTCCATCTTTGTGGTCAACGCATCAAGGCGTGCCAGGATGGTGTCGAGTGTGGTGCGAGTCGCCGTTTGAGCAAGGTCAAGCTGGTTGAAACGCTCGGTCGTCGAAGTGACCGTTGAATCAAGCCGTTCATGCATCGTCCTAATGTCATCAGCAAGTCCATCAACTTGTCCCCTTACTTCCAGCAACTGGGCATCCACCGTGTCATGTGCTCCTGCCATAGTTAGCGCAAACACCAAAACACCAAAAGAAGAAGAAAAAAAACAACGACAAAAACAGGGGTGTACTGCTCACAAGGCGCTCACACTAGTGCTGTTATCAAATTCTTATCCGTTCTTACCAAGCCACAGTGGTGAACTGCAATCAACAGGTGGAACCGGTGAAAGATTGGATGAGCGATTGCCTGGAGAAATAGAAACCTGCTCGTCGTAGAAATATGTGGAGTTCTGGGTAGGCTGCACTCAAGTCAAGGATTAGCACGACCAAACAATAATGCAAAGTTGAATTATAGTGCAAAACACGAAACTATATTGCTGGCCACAAGTGCAAAGGACGGATGGAACTAGCAGAATGGCAGTACCGTAAATATTGTACTAGCGAGGCCACTAGTAGGAATCACAAGTGATTTTGTTTTTCTTTTTTGTATGATTTTTTTGATATTTTTCTCAGCACAAGAAGCAACAAAATAGGAGCTACACGAAGTTTCACCTAAAACAGAGTTCAAATGTGGTCTACAGAAAATCAGGAAGTTCTCTGAAAAGCGTGCGAGAAGTTTGACAGATTTTTTTCTTTATTTTACTGAATTTTGCCGGCCTCAGAATGGTGTCAACTAGCTCCTGTAAAAATTTCAGATTTTTTGGACACCCGAGCGAAAAGTTATGCCCGGTTTAAGGAAGGTACCTCAAGTTATGTTTTCAAACGACCGGGATGAAACAACCGTATCCTTTCTCCTTCGTTGTTTTTTGTTTCTGTTTTTTTTTGACGTAACCGAAGGAGAAAAACAAGGAAACGATGTTGACTCGGTTTGTTTTTTTTCTGTTTTTTTTCGTAACCGAAGGAGAAAAACAAGGAAACGGCCGTTGACTCGGTTTGTTTTTTCTGTTTTTTTTTACGTAACCGAAGGAGAAAAACAAGGAAACAATGTTGACTCGGTTTGTGGCGTGATCAAAGGGGAGATGGTGGCGGCGCTAGGGTTTGAATGGTGGAAGAACACAATGCAACCAGCAACAAATGACGCGAAAGCACACAAATTCAACAATGCAGATTATTGAAAGAAAGTGCGAGGCTCAAAAGGGTGTTGGGATAAGGTCTAACCTGAATTTTTATGTGGTTTTGTGGACTGTAGGAAAAAAAACACTCGATAAACTCACCGATCAACCTGGAAATCTGATACCAATTGATGTAGCTGAGGTGCCCGATCTTTCGGCGAGTAGAGATAATTCCGATTTGGCGGAAGATGACCCTTGCGATCCGACTACGACGAGCAAGCCCGAGGCGCCAATGCAATCGCTGAACCAACTCCCTATGGTTACCGACCTTGCTGATGCGAGATCGGCCTGATCACGAAGATCGTTTCCTGTGCGCAATCGAAGAATGAACAAGAAAAAGATGCGAGCAATCTAATCTATTACTCGAGGGTGGAGTTCTGAATACACGAAGACAGCGCAGATTTGCGCGTGTTCGAGAGTAGCTAAAGCTAACGTAAAACAAAACTCAAGAAATAAAGGAGGCACAGCTCCTAGATAAATAGAGAGGGGGCGCAGCCCCTAGGGGCGGCCAACCCTAGGTCGTCCATTATGGGCCGCAGTTGGGCTGGTCGTCTATTCTTTCGGGCCTTCGTTCTTTAACAGCATGATGTAGTTCAATTCTCTTGCATGGGCTCGAGTCACTGGCCCAGGTGGAAGGGGTGGCGCCTGGACTGGGGAAGATGGTGCCTGGGCTGGAGAAGGTGCTGCTGGTGTAGATGTGCTCGTGTTGGTGTTGATGTCCTCATCATAGACTGTCGTGCTATTAATAACATCACTATTCGTTATCGATATCCTATACCACGCCTTGATGATATGCTAGATGAGCTTAGTGGTGCCATTATTTTCACTAAGATTGATTTGCGTAGTGGTTACCACCAGATTAGAATGAAACTGGGTGATGAATGGAAAACGACTTTTAAAACGAAATTTGGTTTATATGAATGGTTGGTTATGCCGTTTGGATTGACTAATGCTCCCAGCACTTTTATGCGAGTGATGAATGAAGTTCTAAGGCCCTTCATAAGATTGTTTGTGGTTGTTTATTTTGATGATATTCTTATTTACAGCAAATCTAAGAAAGAGCATTTGGAACATTTAAGTGCTGTTTTTGATGCATTGCGTGCTGCCCAGTTATTTGCTAACATGGAAAAATGCATCTTTTGTACACGACGTGTCTCGTTTCTTGGTTATGTTGTTACTCCACATGGCATTGAGGTGGATAGCAGCACGATTGCTGCCATTCGGGAGTGGCCTACACTGACGACGGTCACACAAATTCGGAGCTTTCTTGGACTTGCCGGTTTCTACCGCAGATTTGTTCATGATTTTAGCTCCATTGCAGCGCCTCTACATGAGCTTACAAAGAAAGATGTGCCATTTGCTTGGAGTGATTCCCAGGAGGAAGCGTTCAGCACTTTGAAAGATAAGTTAACCCAGGCTCCCCTATTGCAATTGCCTGATTTTAATAAAGTGTTTGAGCTTGAATGCGATGCTAGCGGTATTGGGCTAGGTGCTGTTTTGTTACAAGAAGGAAAACCAGTTGCTTATTTTAGTGAAAAATTAAGCGGTGCTAGTCTGAAATATTCTACTTATGATAAGGAGCTTTACGCTTTAGTGCGCACTTTGCATACATGGCAGCACTATCTTTGGCATCGTGAGTTTATAATCCATTCTGATCATGAGGCTTTAAAACATATTCGTACCCAAACAAATCTGAACCGTCGTCATGCTAAATGGGTAGAATTCATTGAGTCCTTTCCTTACATTATTAAACACAAGAACGGGAAGGACAATGTTATTGCTGATGCTTTGTCTCGTCGCTATACCATGCTGTCACAGTTAGATTTTAAAATCATTGGTTTGCACACTTTGAAAGATCAATATGTTGATGATGCTGATTTTAAAGATGCTTTCGGCCATTGTATTAATGGGAAACCATGGGGCAAATTTCACATACAGGATGGGTTCCTGTTTCGCGCTAACAAGCTATGTGTTCCAGCTAGCTCGGTTCGTCTTTTGTTGTTACAGGAAGCACATGGAGGCGGTCTCATGGGGCACTTTGGCGTCTACAAGACACATGAGGTGTTGGCTGCCCACTTCTTTTGGCCTAGGATGCGCGCTGATGTTGAGCGCCTTGTTGCACGCTGCACTACTTGTCAGAAAGCTAAGTCACGGTTGAACAACCATGGTTTGTAAATGCCTTTGCCTGTTCCTACTTCCCCTTGGATTGATATTTCGATGGATTTTGTTTTGGGATTGCCTAGAACTAAGAAGGGGAGGGATAGCATTTTTGTGGTTGTTGATCGATTCTCCAAAATGGCTCATTTCATACCTTGTCATAAGACTGATGATGCTAGCAATGTTGCTGAATTGTTTTTTAGAGAGATTATTCGTTTGCACGGTATTCCCAATACAATAGTCTCGGATCGTGATGCTAAGTTTCTGAGTCATTTTTGGAGATCTCTATGGAATAAATTGGGAACTAAATTGCTGTTTAGCACCACTTGTCACCCTCAGACTGATGGTCAAACTGAGGTAGTTAATCGAACTTTGTCTACCATGCTTAGGGCTGTTTTAGACAAAAATTTGAAACGTTGGGAGGATTGCTTGCCTCATGTTGAGTTTGCTTATAATCATGCAACCCATTCTTCTACCAAGATGTGCCCTTTTCAAATTGTTTATGGTTACATTCCTAGGGCGCCTATTGCTTTGTTTTCGCTTGATGCTGTGGACGCCCCACACATAGATGCTCTTGCACATGTTGAACAAATGATTAATCTCCATGAACAAACTCAACAAAACATTGCTGCTGCTAATGCTAAATATCAGATTACTGGTAGTAAAGGCCGGAAACTAGTTACTTTTGAACCTGGTGATATGGTTTGGTTGCATTTGAGAAAGGATCGTTTTCCTACTTTGCGCCGTTCTAAATTGATGCCTCGTGCTGCTGGTCCTTTTAAGATACTAACCAAGATTAATGATAATGCTTATACCCTTGACCTGCCTGCGGAGTTTGGTGTTTCCACTAGTTTTAATGTTGCAGATTTGAAACCGTATGCGGGAGAAGACGAGGAGTTGCCGTCGAGGACGACTTCAGTTCAAGAAGGGGAGGATGATAAGGACATCAACACCAACACGAGCACATCTACACCAGCAGCACCTTCTCCAGCCCAGGCACCATCTTCCCCAGTCCAGGCGCCACCCCTTCCACCTGGGCCAGTGACTCGGGCCTGTGCAAGAGAATTGAACTACATCATGCTGTTAAAGAACGAAGGCCTGGAAGAATAGATGACCAGCCCAACTGCGGCCCATAATGGACGACCTAGGGTTGGCCGCCCCTAGGGGCTGTGCCCCCTCTCTATTTATCCAGAGCTGCGCCTCCTTTATTTCTTGAGTTTTGTTTTACGTTAGCTTTAGCTACTCTCGAACACGCGCAAATCTGCGCTGTCTTCGTGTATTCAGAACTCCACCCTCGAGTAATAGATTAGATTGCTCGCATCTTTTTCTTGTTCGTTCTTCGATTGCGCACAGGAAACGATCTTCGTGATCAGGCCGATCTCGCATCAGCAAGGTCGGTAACCACAGGGAGTTGGTTCAGCGATTGCATTGGCACCTCGGGCTTGCTCGTCGTAGTCGGATCGCAAGGGTCATCTTCCGCCAAATCGGAATTATCTCTACTCGCCGAAAGATCGGGCACCTCAGCTACATCACATGTCACCCATTCCGAAAACGGGTGTCGGGGTGCATACAAAGCATGAGTTTTCGCCACTAGAACCATTTCTTCCTTTTTCGCAACGAACATGCCCAATCCACTACTTTAGGTCCAAAACTCATGTTTGGGGTGGTTTCGCGCAATTTCGTTGCCGCACGTTCCAAAAACGGGTGTCGGGTGCATACAAAGCACGAGTTTTTCCCATCGGAACCATTTCTTCGTTTTTCGCAACGAACATGCCCAATCCACTACTTTAGGTCCAAAACTCATGTTTGGTGAGGTTTTGCGTAATTTCGTTGCCGCACGTCACCCATTCCGAAAACGGGTGTCGGGGTGTATACAAAGCATGAGTTTTCGCCACTGGACCATTTCTTCGCATTTCGCAACGAACATGCCCAATCCACTACTTTAGTTCCAAAACTCATGTTTGGGGTCGTTTCACGCAATTTCGTTGTCGCACGTCACCCATTCCGAAAACGGGTGTCGGGTGCATACAAATCACGAGTTTTTGCCACCGGAACCATTTCTTTGTTTTCCGCAACGAACATGCCCAATCCACTACTCTAGGTCCACAACTCATGTTTGGGGTGGTTTCGCGCAATTTCGTTGCCGCACGTCACCCATTCCGAAAACGGGTGCCGTGGTGCATACAAAGCATGAGTTTTCGCCACCGGAACCATTTCGTCGTTTTTCGCAACAAACATGCCCAATCCACTACTTTAGGTACAAAACTCATGCGTTGGGTGGTTTCGCGCAATTTTGTTGCGGCATGTCACCATTCCAAAAACGGGTGTCGGGGTGCATACAAAGCACGAGTTTTTGCCACCGGAACCATTTATTCGTTTTTCGCAACGAACATGCCCAATCCACTACTTTAGGTCCAAAACTCATGTTTGGGGTGGTTTCGCGCAATTTCGTTGCCGCACGTCACTGATTCCGAAAACGGGTGTCGGGGTGAATACAAAGCACGAGATTTTGCCACCGGAACCATTTCTTCGTTTTTCGCAACGAACTTGCCAAATCCACTACTTTAGGTACAAAACTCATGCGTTGGGTGGTTTCGCGCAATTTCGTTGTCGCACGTCACCCATTCCGAAAACGGGTGCCGGGGTGCATACAAAGTACGAGTTTTTGCCACCGGAACCATTTCTTCGTTTTTCGCAACGAACATGCCAAATCCACTACTTTAGGTACAAAACTCATGTGTTGGGTGGTTTCGCGCAATTTCGTTGCCGCACGTCCCCCATTCCGAAAACGGGTGTCGGGGTGCATACAAAGCACGAGTTTTTGCCACCGGAACCATTTCTTCATTTTTCGCAACGAACATGCCCAATCCACTACTTTTGTTCCAAAACTCAAGTGTTGGTTGGTTTCGCGCAATTTCGTTGCCGCACGTCACTCTTTTCGAAAACAGGTGTCGTGGTGCATACAAAGCATGAGTTTTCGCCACAGAAACCATTTCTTGGTTTGTCGCAACGAACAGGCCCAATCCACTACTTTAGGTCCACAACTCATGTTTGGGGTGGTTTCGCGCAATTTCGTTGCCGCACGTCACCCATTCCGAAAACGGGTGTCGGGGTGCATACAAAGCATGAGTTTTCGCCACCGGAACCATTTCTTCGTTTTTCGCAACGAACATGCCCAATCCACTACTTTAAGTCCAAAACTCATGTTTAGGGTGGTTTCGCGCAATTTTGTTGCCGCACGTCACCATTCCAAAAACGGGTGTCGGGTGCATACAAAGCACGAGTTTTTGCCACCGAAACCATTTTTTCGTTTTTCGCAACGAACATGCCCAATCCACTACTTTAGGTCCAAAACTCATGTTTGGGGTGGTTTCGCGCAATTTCGTTGCCGCACGTTCCAAAAACGGGTGTCGGGTGCATACAAAGCACGAGTTTTCCCATCGGAACCATTTCTTCGTTTTTCGCAACGAACATGCCCAATCCACTACTTTAGGTCCAAAACTCATGTTTGGGGAGGTTTCGCGCAATTTCGTTGCCGCACGTCACCCATTCCGAAAACGGGTGTCGGGGTGCATACAAAGCATGAGTTTTCGCCACTGAACCATTTCTTCGCATTTCGCAACGAACATGCCCAATCCACTACTTTAGGTCCAAAACTCATGTTTGGGGTGGTTTGGCGCAATTTCGTTGTCGCACGTCACCCATTCCGAAAACGGGTATCGGGTGCATACAAAGCATGAGTTTTCGCCACCGGAACCATTTCTTCGTTTTTCGCAACAAACATGCCCAATCCACTACTTTAGGTCCAAAACTCATGTTTGGGGTGGTTTCGCGCAATTTCGTTGCCGCACGTCACCCATTCCGAAAACGGGTGTCGGGTTGCATACAAAGCATGAGTTTTCGCCACCGGAACCATTTCTTCGTTTTTCGCAACAAACATGCCCAATCCACTACTTTAGGTCCAAAACTCATGTTTGGGGTGGTTTCGCGCAATTTTGTTGCTGCACGTCACCATTCCAAAAACGGGTGTCGGGGTGCATACAAAGCACGAGTTTTTGCCACCGGAACCATTTCTTTGGTTTCCGCAACGAACATGCCCAATCCACTACTTTAGGTCCAAAACTCATGTTTGGGGTGGTTTCGCGCAATTTCGTTGCCGCACGTTCCAAAAACGGGTGTCGGGTGCATACAAAGCACGAGTTTTCCCATCGGAACCATTTCTTCGTTTTTCGCAACGAACATGCCCAATCCACTACTTTAGGTCCAAAACTCATGTTTGGGGAGGTTTCGCGCAATTTCGTTGCCGCACGTCACCCATTCCGAAAACGGGTGTCGGGGTGCATACAAAGCATGAGTTTTCGCCACTGAACCATTTCTTCGCATTTCGCAACGAACATGCCCAATCCACTACTTTAGGTCCAAAACTCATGTTTGGGGTGGTTTGGCGCAATTTCGTTGTCGCACGTCACCCATTCCGAAAACGGGTATCGGGTGCATACAAAGCATGAGTTTTCGCCACCGGAACCATTTCTTCGTTTTTCGCAACAAACATGCCCAATCCACTACTTTAGGTCCAAAACTCATGTTTGGGGTGGTTTCGCGCAATTTCGTTGCCGCACGTCACCCATTCCGAAAACGGGTGTCGGGTTGCATACAAAGCATGAGTTTTCGCCACCGGAACCATTTCTTCGTTTTTCGCAACAAACATGCCCAATCCACTACTTTAGGTCCAAAACTCATGTTTTGGGTGGTTTCGCGCAATTTTGTTGCTGCACGTCACCATTCCAAAAACGGGTGTCGGGGTGCATACAAAGCACGAGTTTTTGCCACCGGAACCATTTCTTTGGTTTCCGCAACGAACATGCCCAATCCACTACTTTAGGTCCACAACTCATGTTTGGGGTGGTTTCGCGCAATTTCGTTGCCGCACGTCACCATTCCAAAAACGGGTGTCGGGTGCGTACAAAGCACGAGTTTTTCCCATCGGAACCATTTCTTCGTTTTTCACAACGAACATGTCCAATCCACTAATTTAGGTCCAAAACTCATGTTTGGGGTGGTTTCGCGCAATTTTGTTGCCGCACGTCACCATTCCAAAAACGGGTGTCGGGTGCGTACAAAGCACGAGTTTTTCCCATCGGAACCATTTCTTCGTTTTTCACAACGAACATGTCCAATCCACTAATTTAGGTCCAAAACTCATGTTTGGGGTGGTTTCGCGCAATTTCGTTGCCGCACGTCACCCATTCCGAAAACGGGTGTCGGGGTGCATACAAAGCATGAGTTTTCGCCACTGAACCATTTCTTCGTATTTCGCAACTAACATGCCCAATCCACTACTTTAGGTCCAAAACTCATGTTTGGGGTGGTTTCGCGCAATTTCGTTGTCGCACGTCACCCATTCTGAAAAGGGTGTCAGGTGCATACAAAGCACGAGTTTTTGCCACCGGAACCATTTCTTTGTTTTCCGCAACGAACATGCCCAATCCACTACTTTAGGTCCACAACTCATGTTTGGGGTGGTTTCGCGCAATTTCGTTGCCGCACGTCACTCATTCCGAAAACGGGTGTCGGGTTGCATACAAAGCATGAGTTTTCGCCACCGGAACCATTTCTTCGTTTTTCGCAACAAACATGCCCAATCCACTACTTTAGGTGCAAAACTCATGTTTGGGGTGGTTTCGCGCAATTTTGTTGCTGCACGTAACCATTCCAAAAACGGGTGTCGGGTGCATACAAAGCACGAGTTTTTGCCACCGAAACCATTTTTTTCGTTTTTCGCAACGAACATGCCCAATCCACTACTTTAGGTCCAAAACTCATGTTTGGGGTGGTTTCGCGCAATTTCGTTGCCGCACGTTCCAAAAACGGGTGTCGGGTGCATACAAAGCACGAGTTTTCCCATCGGAACCATTTCTTCATTTTTCGCAACGAACATGCCCAATCCACTACTTTAGGTCCAAAACTCATGTTTGGGGAGGTTTCGCGCAATTTCATTGCCGCACGTCACCCATTCCGAAAACGGGTGTCGGGGTGCATACAAAGCATGAGTTTTCGCCACTGAACCATTTCTTCGCATTTCGCAACGAACATGCCCAATCCACTACTTTAGGTCCAAAACTCATGTTTGGGGTGGTTTCGCGCAATTTCGTTGTCGCACGTCACCCATTCCGAAAACGGGTATCGGGTGCATACAAAGCACGAGTTTTTGCCACCGGAACCATTTCTTTGTTTTCCGCAACGAACATGCCCAATCCACTACTTTAGGTCCACAACTCATGTTTGGGGTGGTTTCGCGCAATTTCGTTGCCGCACGCCACCCATTCCGAAAACGGGTGTCGGGTTGCATACAAAGCATGAGTTTTCGCCACCGGAACCATTTCTTCGTTTTTCGCAACAAACATGCCCAATCCACTACTTTAGGTCCAAAACTCATGTTTGGGGTGGTTTCGCGCAATTTTGTTGCTGCACGTCACCATTCCAAAAACGGGTGTCGGGGTGCATACAAAGCACGAGTTTTTGCCACCGGAACCATTTATTAGTTTTTCGCAACGAACATGCCCAATCCACTACTTTAGGTCCAAAACTCATGTTTGGGGTGATTTCGCGCAATTTCGTTGCCGCACGTCACCGATTCCGAAAATGGGTGTCGGGGTGAATACAAAGCACGAGTTTTTGCCACCGGAACCATTTCTTTGGTTTCCGCAACGAACATGCCCAATCCACTACTTTAGGTCCACAACTCATGTTTGGGGTGGTTTCGCGCAATTTCGTTGCCGCACGTCACCCATTCCGAAAACGGGTGTCGGGTTGCATACAAAGCATGAGTTTTCGCCACCTGAACCATTTCTTCGTTTTTCGCAACAAACATGCCCAATCCACTACTTTAGGTCCAAAACTCATGTTTGGGGTGGTTTCGCGCAATTTTGTTGCTGCACGTCACCATTCCAAAAACGGGTGTCGGGGTGCATACAAAGCACGAGTTTTTGCCACCGGAACCATTTATTCGTTTTTCGCAACGAACATGCACAATCCACTACTTTAGGTCAAAAACTCATGTTTGGGGTGGTTTCGCGCAATTTCGTTGCCGCACGTCACCGATTCCGAAAACGGGTGTCGGGTGAATACAAAGCACGAGTTTTTGCCACCGGAACCATTTCTTCGTTTTTTGCAACGAACATGCCAAATCCACTACTTTAGGTACAAAACTCATGTGTTGGGTGGTTTCGCGCAATTTCGTTGTCGCACGTCATCCATTCCGAAAACGGGTGCCGGGGTGCATACAAAGCACGAGTTTTTGCCACCGGAACCATTTCTTCGTTTTTCGCAACGAACATGCCCAATCCACTACTTTAGGTCCAAAACTCATGTGTTGGGTGGTTTCGCGCAATTTCGTTGCCGCACATCACCCATTCCGAAAATGGGTGTCGGGGTGCGTACAAAGCACGAGTTTTTGCCACCGGAACCATTTCTTCATTTTTCGCAACGAACATGCCCAATCCACTACTTTAGGTCCAAAACTCAAGTGTTGGGTGGTTTCGCGCAATTTCGTTGCCGCACGTCACCCATTCCGAAAACAGGTGTCGTGGTGCATAAAAAGCATGAGTTTTCGCCACTGGAACCATTTCTTCGTTTTTTGCAACGAACATGCCCAATCCACTACTTTTGGTCCAAAACTCATGTTTGGGGTGGTTTCTCGCAATTTCTTTGCCGCACTTCACCTATTCCAAAAACGGGTGTCGGGTGCATATAAAGCACGAGTTTTTGCCGTAGAAAGCATTTCTTCGTTTTTCGCAGCGAACATGCCCAATCCACTACTTTAGGTCCAAAACTCATGTTTGGGGTGGTTTCGCGCAATTTCGTTGCCGCATGTCACCCATTCCGAAAACGGGTGTCGGGGTGCATACAAAGCATGAGTTTTCGCCACTGGAACCATTTCTTCGTTTTTCGCAACGAACATGCCCAATCCACTACTTTAGGTCCAAAACTCATGTTTAGGGTGGTTTCGCGCAATTTCGTTGCCGCACGTCACCATTCCAAAAACGGGTGTCGGGTGCATACAAAGCACGAGTTTTTCCCATCGGAACCATTTCTTCGTTTTTCGCAACGAACATGCCCAATCCACTAATTTAGGTCCAAAACTCTTGTTTGGGGTGGTTTCGCGCAATTTCGTTGCCGCACGTCACCCATTCCGAAAACGGGTGTCGGGGTGCATACAAAGCATGAGTTTTCGCCACCGAACCATTTCTTCGTATTTCGCAACTAACATGCCCAATCCACTACTTTAGGTCCAAAACTCATGTTTGGGGTGGTTTCGGCAATTTCGTTGTCGCACGTCACCCATTCTGAAAACGGGTGTCAGGTGCATACAAAGCACGAGTTTTTGCCACCGGAACCATTTCTTTGTTTTCCGCAATGAACATGCCCAATCCACTACTTTAGGTCCACAACTCATGTTTGGGGTGGTTTCGCGCAATTTCGTTGCCGCACGTCACTCATTCCGAAAACGGGTGTCGGGTTGCAAACAAAGCATGAGTTTTCGCCACCGGAACCATTTCTTCGTTTTTCGCAACAAACATGCCCAATCCACTACTTTAGGTGCAAAACTCATGTTTGGGGTGGTTTCGCGCAATTTTGTTGCTGCACGTCACCATTCCAAAAACGAGTGTCGGGTGCATACAAAGCACGAGTTTTTGCCACCGAAACCATTTTTTCGTTTTTCGCAACGAACATGCCCAATCGACTACTTTAGGTCCAAAACTCATGTTTGGGGTGGTTTCGCGCAATTTTGTTGCCGCACGTTCCAAAAACGGGTGTCGGGTGCATACAAAGCACGAGTTTTTCCCATCGGAACCATTTCTTCGTTTATCGCAACGAACATGCCCAATCCACTACTTTAGGTCCAAAACTCATGTTTGGGGAGGTTTCGCGCAATTTCGTTGCCGCACGTCACCCATTCCGAAAACGGGTGTCGGGGTGCATACAAAGCATGAGTTTTCGCCACTGAACCACTTCTTCGCATTTCGCAACGAACATGCCCAATCCACTACTTTAGGTCCAAAACTCCTCTTTGGGGTGGTTTCGCGCAATTTCGTTGTCGCACGTCACCCATTCCGAAAACGGGTGTCGGGTGCATACAAATCACGAGTTTTTGCCACCGGAACCATTTCTTTGTTTTCCGCAACGAACATGCCCAATCCACTACTTTAGGTCCACAACTCGTGTTTGGGGTGGTTTCGCGCAATTTCGTTGTCGCACGTCACCCATTCCGAAAACGGGTGTCGGGTAGCATACAAAGCATGACTTTTCGCCACCGGAACCATTTCTTCGTTTTTCGCAACAAACATGCCCAATCCACTACTTTAGGTCCAAAACTCATGTTTGGGGTGGTTTCGCGCAATTTTGTTGCTGCACGTCACCTTTCCAAAAACGGGTGTCGGGGTGCATACAAAGCACGAGTTTTTGCCACCGGAACCATTTATTAGTTTTTCGCAACGAACATGCCCAATCCACTACTTTAGGTCCAAAACTCATGTTTGGGGTGGTTTCTCGTAATTTCTTTGCCGCACGTCACCGATTCCGAAAATGGGTGTCGGGGTGAATACAAAGCACGAGTTTTTGCCACCGGAACCATTTCTTCGTTTTTCACAACGAACATGTCAAATCCACTACTTTAGGTACAAAACTCATGTGGTGGGTGGTTTCGCGCAATTTCGTTGTCACACGTCACCCATTCCGAAAACGGGTGCCGGGGTGCATACAAAGCACGAGTTTTTGCCACCGGAACCATTTCTTCGTTTTTCGCAACGAACATGCCCAATCCACTACTTTATGTCCAACACTCATGTGTTGGGTGGTTTCGCGCAATTTCGTTGCCGCATGTCACCCATTCCGAAAACGGGTGTCGGGGTGCATACAAAGCACGAGTTTTTGCCACCGGAACCATTTCTTCCTTTTTCGCAACGAACATGCCCAATCCACTACTTTAGGTCCAAAACTCAAGTGTTGGGTGGTTTCGCGCAATTTCGTTGCCGCACGTCACCCATTCCGAAAATGGGTGTCGGGGTGCATACAAAGCATGAGTTTTCACCACTAGAACCATTTCTTCGTTTTTCGCAACGAACATGCCCAATCCACTACTTTAGGTCCAAAACTCATGTTTGGGGTGGTTTCTCGCAATTTCGTTGCCGCACTTCACCTATTCCAAAAACGGGTGTCGAGTGCATATTAAGCACGAGTTTTTGCCACAGAAACCATTTCTTCGTTTTCGCAGCGAACATGCCCAATCCACTACTTTAGGTCCAAAACTCATGTTTGGGGTGGTTTCGCGCAATTTCGTTGCCGCATGTCACCCATTCCGAAAACGGGTGTCGGGGTGCATACAAAGCATGAGATTTCGCCACTAGAACCATTTCTTCGTTTTTCGCAACGAACATGCCCAATCCACTACTTTAGGTCCTAAACTCATGTTTAGGGTGGTTTCGCGCAATTTCGTTGCCGCATGTCACCATTCCAAAAACGGGTGTCGGGTGCATATAAAGCACGAGTTTTTCCCATCGGAACCATTTCTTCGTTATTCGCAACGAACATGCCCAATCCACTACTTTTGGTCCAAAACTCATGTTTGGGGTGGTTTCGCGCAATTTCGTTGCTGCACGTCACCCATTCCGAAAACGAGTGTCGGGGTGCATACAAAGCATGAGTTTTCGCCACTGAACCATTTCTTCGTATTTGGCAACGAACATGCCCAATCCACTACTTTAGGTCCAAAACTCATGTTTGGGGTGGTTTCGCGCAATTTCGTTATCGCACGTCACCGATTCCAAAAACGGGTGTCGGGTGCATACAAAGCACGAGTTTTTGCCACCGGAACCATTTCTTTGTTTTCCGCAACGAACATGCCCAATCCACTGATGTAGCTGAGGTGCCCGATCTTTCGGCGAGTAGAGATAATTCCGATTTGGTGGAAGATGACCCTTGCGATCCGACTACGACGAGCAAGCCCGAGGCGCCAATGCAATCGCTGAACCAACTCCCTGTGGTTACCGACCTTGCTGATGCGAGATCGGCCTGATCACGAAGATCGTTTCCTGTGCGCAATCGAAGAACGAACAAGAAAAAGATGCGAGCAATCTAATCTATTACTCGAGGGTGGAGTTCTGAATACACGAAGACAGCGTAGATTTGCGCGTGCTCGAGAGTAGCTAAAGCTAGATCTAAAACAAAACTCAAGAAATAAAGGAGGCGCAGCTCCTGGATAAATAGAGAGGGGGCGCAGCCCCTAGGGGCGGCCAACCCTAGGTCGTCCATTATGGGCCGCAGTTGGGCTGGTCGTCTATTCTTCCGGGCCTTTGTTCTTTAACAGCATGATGTAGTTCAATTCTCTTGCACGGGCCCGAGTCACTGGCCCAGGTGGAAGGGGTGGCGCCTGGACTGGTGAAGATGGCGCCTGGGCTGGAGAAGGTGCTGCTGGTGTAGATGTGCTCGTGTTGGTGTTGATGTCCTCATCATCCTCCCCTTCTTGAACTGAAGTCGTCCTCGACGGCAACTCCACGTCTTCTCCCGCATACGGTTTCAAATCTGCAACATTAAAACTAGTGGAAACACCAAACTCCGCACGCAGGTCAAGGGTATAAGCATTATCATTAATTTTGGTTAGTATCTTAAAAGGACCAGCAGCACGAGGCATCAATTTAGAACGGCGCAAAGTAGGAAAACGATCCTTTCTCAAATGCAACCAAACCATATCACCAGGTTCAAAAGTAACTAGTTTCCGGCCTTTACTACCAGTAATCTGATATTTAGCATTAGCAGCAGCAATGTTTTGTTGAGTTTGTTCATGGAGATTAATCATTTGTTCAACATGTGCAAGAGCATCTATGTGTGGGGCGTCCGCAGCATCAAGCGAAAACAAAGCAATAGGCGCCCTAGGAATGTAACCATAAACAATTTGAAAAGGGCACATCTTTGTAGAAGAATGGGTTGCATGATTATAAGCAAACTCAACATGAGGCAAGCAATCCTCCCAACGTTTCAAATTTTTGTCTAAAACAGCCCTAAGCATGGTAGACAAAGTTCGATTAACTACCTCAGTTTGACCATCAGTCTGAGGGTGACAAGTGGTGCTAAATAGCAATTTAGTTCCCAATTTATTCCACAGAGATCTCCAAAAATGACACAAAAACTTAGCATCACGATCCGAGACTATTGTATTGGGAATACCGTGCAAACGAGTAATCTCTCTAAAAAACAATTCAGCAACATTGCTAGCATCATCAGTCTTATGAAAAGGTATGAAATGAGCCATTTTGGAGAATCGATCAACAACCACAAAAATGCTATCCCTCCCCTTCTTAGTTCTAGGCAATCCCAAAACAAAATCCATCGAAATATCAATCCAAGGGGAAGTAGGAACAGGCAAAGGCATATACAAACCATGGTTGTTCAACCGTGACTTAGCTTTCTGACAAGTAGTGCAGCGTGCAACAAGGCGCTCAACATCAGCGCGCATCCGAGGCCAAAAAAAGTGGGCAGCCAACACCTCATGTGTCTTGTAGACGCCAAAGTGCCCCATGAGACCGCCTCCATGTGCTTCCTGTAACAACAAAAGACGAACCGAGCTAGCTGGAACACACAGCTTGTTAGCGCGAAACAGGAACCCATCCTGTATGTGAAATTTGCCCCATGGTTTCCCATTAATACAATGGCCGAAAGCATCTTTAAAATCAGCATCATCAACATATTGATCTTTCAAAGTGTGCAAACCAAAGATTTTAAAATCTAACTGTGACAGCATGGTATAGCGACGAGACAAAGCATCAGCAATAACATTGTCCTTCCCGTTCTTGTGTTTAATAATGTAAGGAAAGGACTCAATGAATTCTACCCATTTAGCATGACGACGGTTCAGATTTGTTTGGGTACGAATATGTTTTAAAGCCTCATGATCAGAATGGATTATAAACTCACGATGCCAAAGATAGTGCTGCCATGTATGCAAAGTGCGCACTAAAGGCGTAAAGCTCCTTATCACAAGTAGAATATTTCAGACTAGCACCGCTTAATTTTTCACTAAAATAAGCAACTGGTTTTCCTTCTTGTAACAAAACAGCACCTAGCCCAATACCGCTAGCATCGCATTCAAGCTCAAACACTTTATTAAAATCAGGCAATTGCAATAGGGGAGCTTGGGTTAACTTATCTTTCAAAGTGTTGAACGCTTCCTCCTGGGAATCACTCCAAGCAAATGGCACATCTTTCTTTGTAAGCTCATGTAGAGGCGCTGCAATGGAGCTAAAATCACGAACAAATCTGCGGTAGAAACCAGCAAGTCCAAGAAAGCTCCGAATTTGTGTGACCGTCGTCGGTGTAGGCCACTCCCGAATGGCAGCAATCTTGCTGCTATCCACCTCAATGCCCTGTGGAGTAACAACATAACCAAGAAACGAGACACGTCGTGTACAAAAGATGCATTTTTCCATGTTAGCAAATAACTGGGCAGCACGCAATGCATCAAAAACAGCACTTAAATGTTCCAAATGCTCTTTCTTAGATTTGCTGTAAATAAGAATATCATCAAAATAAACAACCACAAACAATCCTATGAAGGGCCTTAGAACTTCAGTCATCACTCGCATAAAAGTGCTGGGAGCATTAGTCAATCCAAACGGCATAACCAACCATTCATATAAACCAAATTTCGTTTTAAAAGCCGTTTTCCATTCATCACCCAGTTTCATTCTAATCTGGTGGTAACCACTACGCAAATAAATCTTAGTGAAAATAATGGCACCACTAAGCTCATCTAGCATATCATCAAGGCGTGGTATAGGATATCGATAACGAATAGTGATGTTATTAATAGCACGACAGTCTACACACATACGCCATGACCCATCTTTCTTGGGAACAAGTAACACAGGAACAGAGCAAGGGCTAAGAGACTCATGAATGTATCCCTTGTCAAGCAACGCCTGTACCTGGCGCTGAATATCCTTCGTCTCATCCGGATTTGTACGGTACGGTGCGCGGTTCGGAAGCTGTGCGCCGGGAATGAGGTCGATCTGGTGCTCAATGCCACGAAGTGGTGGGAGACCCGGTGGTAAGTCTTTGGGAAAAACATCAGCGTACTCCTGCAAAAGGTTAGCAACCATAGGGGGAATAGCCAAAGATGGTGCATCATCAAGTGAAATGAGGACACTAGAGCATATAAGTGCATAGCATGGCAAATGAGCACCGTGTAGATCATCAAAATCAGCACGTGTAGCAAGTAAAACAGGAGCCTTCAACTTGATTTCAGAAGGAACAGAGGGCGATGGATCAAGTTGTTTAGCAGTTATAGCAGCTCGGGCAAGATCATCTTTAACAATTTGTTCAGGTGTCATTGGATGTATAATTATTTTTTGACCCTTAAAAATGAAAGAATAATGATTCAAACGACCATGATGCAAGCTATTAGTATCATATTGCCAAGGTCGACCAAGTAACAAAGAGCATGCTTCCATGGGAATAACATCACAATCAACAAAATCAGAATAAGCACCCATGGAGAAAGGAACGCGCATGGAACGTGTGATTTTTATTTTACCACCATCATTAAGCCATTGAATGTGATATGGGTTTGGATGCTTACGAGTGGGTAACGATAACTTTTCGACCAGCATGGTACTCGCCAAGTTGTTGCAACTGCCGCTGTCGATAATGATGCGAATTGACCGCTCCTGTACAACACCCTTTGTATGGAACAGAGTGTGTCGCTGATTCTTCTCGGGCAAAGCGACCTGTGTACTGAGAACACGCTGCACAACAAGACTTTCATACCTATCAGCGTCGCCCGGGTTGACATGTACCTCCGCCTTAGCTGCATGGTCAGTGGCAAGTAGTGCATGTTCAATTTCTTCAGAATCACTAGCGGAAGAGTACTCACCATCGTCACGAATGAGCAAAGTGCGCTTGTTTGGGCAGTCCCGAATCACATGGCCAAATCCTCTACAGCGATGACATTGAATATCTCGTGTACGACCTGTGGGTGGGGCAGTGCTGGCTAGTTTGGTCGTCTTCTCGCGTGGAGTAGTGGTGGACGTGGATGGCGCAGGGGGAACTGGTGCTGAGGTGGATGTCGAGCTTCGTCCTGCAAAAGGGTTAGAATATGGCTTCGAGCGGCGTCCCTGCACTTCACGTTCAGCTTTGCAAGCATATTCAAATAAAGTAGTCATATCATAATATTCCTTATAATCAAGTATATCTTGGATTTCACGGTTTAAACCACCACGAAAACGTGCCATAGCAGCGTCGTTGTCCTCTAATATCCCACAACGAATCATACCTTTTTGTAACTCCTGGAAATAGTCCTCAACAGATTGAGAACCTTGCTGAAAATGCTGCATTTTATTAAGCAAATCACGAGCATAATACGAAGGCACAAATCGATGTCGCATCGCAGCTTTCAACTGATCCCAAGTGGTTGGAATGGTAGTGGGATGTTTTATTTTAAACTCACGCCACCAAATTAAAGCAAAATCAGTAAATTCACTAATAGCAGCTTTAACCTGAGAATGTGCAGCAATATCATGGCATGAAAATTTTTGTTCAACCTCTAACTCCCAATCAAGATATGCAGCAGGATCATATTTGCCATTAAAAGGTGGAATTTTAAATTTAATCTTAGAAAATAAGTCATTAGGGGGATGACGAACCACACGGCGTGCACGACCACGGCGATCTCCATCTTCCCACTCAGTGTCACCGCCGTAGTCCTGCTCCATCTTTGTGGTCAACGCATCAAGGCGTGCCAGGATGGTGTCGAGTGTGGTGCGAGTCGCCGTTTGAGCAAGGTCAAGCTGGTTGAAACCCTCAGTCGTCGAACTGACCGTTGAATCAAGCCGTTCATGCATCGTCCTAATGTCATCAGCAAGTCCATCAACTTGTCCCCTTATTTCCAGCAACTGGGCATCCACCGTGTCGGGTGCTCCTGCCATAGTTAGCGCAAACACCAAAACACCAAAAGAAGAAAAAAAACAACGACAAAAAACAGGGGTGTACTGCTCACAAGGCGCTCACACTAGTGCTGTTATCAAATTCTTATCCGTTCTTACCAAGCCACAGTGGTGAACTGCAACCAACAGGTGGAACCGGTGAAAGATTGGATGAGCGATTGCCTGGAGAAACAGAAACCTGCTCGTCGTAGAAATATGTGGAGTTGTGGGTAGGCTGCACTCAAGTCAATGATTAGCACAATCAAACAATAATGCAAAGTTGAATTATAGTGCAGAACACGAAACTATATTGCTGGCCACAAGTGCAAAAGACGGATGGAACTAGCAGAATGGCAGTACCGTAAATATTGTACTAGCGAGGCCACTAGTAGGAATCACAAGTGATTTTTGTTTTTCTTTTTTGTATGATTTTTTTGATATTTTTCTCAGCACAAGAAGCAACAAAATAGGAGCTAGACGAAGTTTCACCTAAAACAGAGATCAGATGTGGTCTATAGAAAATCAGAAAGTTCTCTGAAAAGCGTGCGAGAACTTTGACGGATTTTTTTCTTTATTTTCCTGAATTTTTTTGACAATTTTGTCGAAGCCCAAACAGACCGAGCGAAAAGTTATGCCCGGTTTATGGAAGGTACCTCAAGTTATGTATTCCAACGACCGGGATGAAACAACCGTATCCTTTCTCCTTCGTTGTTTTTTGTTTCTGTTTTTTTTTTTGACGTAACCGAAGGAGAAAAACAAGGAAACGATGTTGACTACGCACTTATATGCTCTAGTGTCCTCATTTCACTAGATGATGCACCATCTTTGGCTATTCCCCCTATGGTTGCTAACCTTTTGCAGGAGTACGCTGATGTCTTTCCCAAAGACTTACCACCGGGTCTCCCACCACTCCGTGGCATTGAGCACTAGATCGACCTCATTCCCGGCGCACAGCTTCCGAACCACGCACCGTACCGTATAAATCCGGATGAGACGAAGGAGATTCAGTGCCAGGTACAGGCGTTGCTTGACAAGGGATACATTCGTGAGTCTCTTAACCCTTGCTCTGTTCCTGTGTTACTTGTTCCCAAGAAAGATGGGTCATGGCGTATGTGTGTAGACTGTCGTGCTATTAATAACATCACTATTCGTTATCGATATCCTATACCACGCCTTGATGATATGCTAGATGAGCTTAGTGGTGCCATTATTTTCACTAAGATTGATTTGCGTAGTGGTTACCACCAGATTAGAATGAAACTGGGTGATGAATGGAAAACGGCTTTTAAAACGAAATTTGGTTTATATGAATGGTTGGTTATGCCGTTTGGATTGACTAATGCTCCCAGCACTTTTATGCGAGTGATGAATGAAGTTCTAAGGCCCTTCATAGGATTATTTGTGGTTGTTTATTTTGATGATATCCTTATTTACAGCAAATCTAAGAAAAAGCATTTGGAACATTTAAGTGCTGTTTTTGATGCATTGCGTGCTGCCCAGTTATTTGCTAACATGGAAAATGCATCTTTTGTACACGACGTGTCTCGTTTCTTGGTTATGTTGTTACTCCACAGGGCATTGAGGTGGATAGCAGCAAGATTGCTGCCATTCGGGAGTGGCCTACACCGACGACGGTCACATAAATTCGGAGCTTTCTTGGACTTGCCAGTTTCTACCGCAGATTTGTTCGTGATTTTAGCTCCATTGCAGTGCCTCTACATGAGCTTATAAAGAAAGATGTGCCATTTGTTTGGAGTGATTCACAGGAGGAAGCGTTCAGCACTTTGAAAGATAAGTTAAACCAAGCTCCCCAATTGCAATTGCCTGATTTTAATAAAGTGTTTGAGCTTGAATGCGATGCTAGCGGTATTGGGCTAGGTGCTGTTTTGTTACAAGAAGGAAAACCAGTTGCTTATTTTAGTGAAAAATTAAGCGGTGCTAGTCTGAAATATTCTACTTATGATAAGGAGCTTTACGCTTTAGTGCGCACTTTGCATACATGGCAGCACTATCTTTGGCATCGTGAGTTCATAATCCATTCTGATCATGAGGCTTTAAAACATATTCGTACCCAAACAAATCTGAACCGTCGTCATGCTAAATGGGTAGAATTCATTGAGTCCTTTCCTTACATTATTAAACACAAGAACGGGAAGGACAATGTTATTGCTGATGCTTTGTCTCGTCGTTATACCATGCTGTCACAGTTAGATTTTAAAATCTTTGGTTTGCACACTTTGAAAGATCAATATGTTGATGATGCTGATTTTAAAGATGCTTTCGGCCATTGTATTAATGGGAAACCATGGGGCAAATTTCACATACAGGATGGGTTCCTGTTAAACGCTAACAAGCTGTGTGTTCCAGCTAGCTCGGTTCGTCTTTTGTTGTTACAGGAAGCACATGGAGGTGGTCTCATGGGGCACTTTGGCGTCTACAAGACACATGAGGTGTTGGCTGCCCACTTCTTTTGGCCTCGGATGCGCGCTGATGTTGAGCGCCTTGTTGCACGCTGCTCTACTTGTCAGAAAGCTAAGTCACGGTTGAACAACCATGGTTTGTATATGCCTTTGCCTGTTCCTACTGTCCCTTGGATTGATATTTCGATGGAATTTGTTTTGGGATTGCCTAGAAGTAAGAAGGGGAGGGATAGCATTTTTGTGGTTGTTGATCGATTTTCCAAAATGGCTCATTTCATACCTTGTCATAAGACTGATGATGCTAGCAATGTTGCTGAATTGTTTTTTAGAGAAATTATTCGTTTGCACGGTATTCCCAATACAATAGTCTCGGATCGTGATGCTATGTTTCTGAGTCATTTTTGGAGATCTTTGTGGAATAAATTGGGAACTAAATTGCTGTTTAGCACCACTTGTCACCCTCAGACTGATGGTCAAACTGAGGTAGTTAATCGAACTTTGTCTACCATGCTTAGGGCTGTTTTAGACAAAAATTTGAAACGTTGGGAGGATTGCTTGCCTCATGTTGAGTTTGCTTATAATCATGCAACACATTCTTCTACAAAGATGTGCCCTTTTCAAATTGTTTATGGTTACATTCCTAGGGCGCCTATTGCTTTGTTTTCGCTTGATGCTGCGGACGCCCCACACATAGATGTTGTTGCACATGTTGAACAAATGATTAATCTCCATGAACAAACTCAACAAAACATTGCTGCTGCTAATGCTAAATATCAGAGTACTGGTAGTAAAGGCCGGAAACTAGTTACTTTTGAACCTGGTGATATGGTTTGGTTGCATTGGAGAAAGGATCGTTTTCCTACTTTGCGCCGTTCTAAATTGATGCCTCGTGCTGCTGGTCCTTTTAAGATACTAACCAAGATTAATGATAATGCTTATATCCTTGACCTGCCTGCGGAGTTTGGCGTTTCCACTAGTTTTAATGATGCAGATTTTAAACCGTATGCGGGAGAAGATGAGGAGTTGCCGTCGAGGACGACTTCAGTTCAAGAAGGGGAGGATGATGAGGACATCAACACCAACACGAGCACATCTACACCAGCAGCACCTTCTCCAGTCCAGGCGCCACCCCTTCCACCTGGGCCAGTGACTCGGGCCCGTGCAAGAGAATTGAACTACATCATGCTGTTAAAGAACGAAGGCCCGGAAGAATAGACGACCAGCCCAACTGTGGCCCATAATGGACGACCTAGGGTTGGCCGCCCCTAGGGGCTGCACCCCCTCTCTATTTATCCAGGAGCTACGCCTCCTTTATTTTTTGAGTTTTGTTTTACGTTAGCCTTAGCTACTCTCGAACACGCGCAAATCTGCGGTGTCTTCGTGTATTCAGAACTCCACCCTCGAGTAATAGATTAGATTGCTCGCATCTTTTTCTTGTTCGTTCTTCGATTGTGCACAGGAAACGATCTTCGTGATCAGGCCGATCTCGCATCAGCAAGGTCGGTAACCACAGGGAGTTGGTTCAGCGATTGCATTGGCGCCTCGGGCTTGCTCGTCATAGTCGGATCGCAAGGGTCATCTTCCGCCAAATCGGAATTATCTCCTCTCGCCGAAAGATCGGGCACCTCAGCTTCATCATCATGTTTGGGGTGGTTTCGCGCAATTTCGTTGCGGCACGTCACTCATTCCGAAAACGGGTGTCGGGTTGCATACAATGCATGAGTTTTCGCCACCGGAACCATTTCTTCGTTTTTCGCAACAAACATACCCAATCCACTACTTTAGGTGCAAAACTCATGTTTGGGGTGGTTTCGCGCAATTTTGTTGCTGCACGTCACCATTCCAAAAACGGGTGTCGGGTGCATACAAAGCACGAGTTTTTGCCACCGAAACCATTTCTTCGTTTTTCGCAACGAACATGCCCAATCCACTACTTTAGGTCCAAAACTCATGTGTTGTGTGGTTTCGCGCAATTTCGTTGCCGCACGTCACCCATTCCGAAAACGGGTGTCGGGGTGCATACAAAGCACGAGTTTTTGCCACCGGAACCATTTCTTCATTTTTCGCAACGAACATGCCCAATCCACTACTTTAGGTCCAAAACTGAAGTGTTGGGTGGTTTCGCGCAATTTTGTTGCCGCACGTCACTCATTCCAAAAACGGGTGTCGGGGTGCATACAAAGCATGAGTTTTCGCCACTGGAACTATTTCTTCGTTTTTCACAACGAACAAGCCCAATCCACTACTTTAGGTCCAAAACTCATGTTTGGGGTGGTTTCTCGCAATTTCGTTGCCGCACTTCACCTATTCCAAAAACGGGTGTCGGGTGCATATAAAGCACGAGTTTTTGCCACAGAAACCATTTCTTCGTTTTTCGCAGCGAACATGCCCAATCCACTACTTTAGGTCCAAAACTCATGTTTGGGGTGGTTTCGCGCAATTTCGTTGCCGCATGTCACCCATTCCGAAAACAGGTGTCCGGGTGCATACAAAGCATGAGTTTTCGCCACTAGAACCATTTCTTCGTTTTTCGCAACGAACATGCCCAATCCACTACTTTAGGTCCAAAACTCATGTTTAGGGTGGTATCGCGCAATTTCGTTGCCGCACGTCACCATTCCAAAAACGGGTGTCGGGTGCATACAAAGCCCGAGTTTTTCCCATCGGAACCATTTCTTCGTTTTTCGTACCGAACCTGCCCAATCCACTACTTTAGGTCCAAAACTCATGTTTGGGGTGGTTTCGCGCAATTTCGTTGCCGCACGTCACCCATTCCGAAAACGGGTGTCGGGGTGCATACAAAGCATGCGTTTTCGCCACTGAACCATTTCTTCGTATTTCGCAACGAACATGCCCAATCCACTACTTTAGGTCCAAAACTCATGTTTGGGGTGGTTTCGCGCAATTTCGTTGTCGCACGTCACCCATTCCGAAAACAGGTGTCGGGTGCATACAAAGCACAAGTTTTTGCCACCAGAACCATTTCTTTGTTTTCCGCAATGAACATGCCCAATCCACTACTTTAGGTCCAAAACTCATGTTTGGGGTGGTTTCGCGCAATTTCGTTGCCGCACGTCACCCATTCCGAAAACGGGTGTCGGGTTGCATACAAAGCATGAGTTTTCGCCACCGGAACCATTTATTTTTTTCGCAACGAACATGCCCAATCCACTACTTTAGGTCCAAAACTCATGTTTGGGGTGGTTTCGCGCAATTTCGTTGCCGCACGTCACCGATTCCGAAAACGGGTGTCGGGGTGAATACAAAGCACGAGTTTTTGCCACCGGAACCATTTCTTCGTTTTTCGCAACGAACATGCCAAATCCACTACTTTAGGTACAAAACTCATGTGTTGGGTCGTTTCGCGCAATTTCGTTGTCACACGTCACCCATTCCGAAAACGGGTGTCGGGGTGCATACAAATCACGAGTTTTTGCCAACGGAACCATTTCTTCATTTTTTGCAACGAACATGCCGAATCCACTACTTTAGGTCCAAAACTCATGTGTTGGGTGGTTTCGCGCAATTTCGTTGCCGCACGTCACCCACTCCGAAAACGGGTGTCGGGGTGCATACAAAGCACGAGTTTTTGCCACAGGAACCATTTCTTCATTTTTCGCAATGAACATGCCCAATCCACTACTTTAGGTCCAAAACTCAAGCGTTGGGCAGTTTCGCGCAATTTCGTTGCCTCACGTCACCCATTCCGAGAACGGGTGTCGTGGTGCATACAAAGCATGAGTTTTCGCCACCGGAACCATTTCTACGTTTTTCGCAACGAACATGCCCAATCCACTACTTTAGGTCCAAAACTCATGTTTAGGGTGGTTTCTCGCAATTTCGTTGCCGCACGTCACCATTCCAAAAACGGGTGTCGTGTGCATACAAAGCCCGAGTTTTTCCCATCGGAACCATTTCTTCGTTTTTCGCAACGAACCTGCCCAATCCACTACTTTAGGTCCAAAACTCTTGTTTGGGGTGGTTTCGCGCAATTTCGTTGCCGCACGTCACCCATTCCGAAAACGGGTGTCGGTGTGCATTCAAAGCATGCGTTTTCGCCACTGAACCATTTCTTCGTATTTCGCAACGAACATGCCCAATCCACTACTTTAGGTCCAAAACTCATGTTTGGGGTGGTTTCGCGCAATTTCGTTGCCGCACGTCACCCATTCCGAAAACGGGTGTCGGGTTGCATACAAAGCATGAGTTTTCGCCACCAGAACCATTTCTTCGTTTTTCGCAACAAACATGCCCAATCCACTACTTTAGGTCCAAAACTCATGATTGGGGTGGTTTCGCGCAATTTTGTTGCTGCACGTCACCATTCCAAAAACGGGTGTCGGGGTGCATACAAAGCACGAGTTTTTGCCACCGGAACCATTTATTTTTTTCGCAACGATCATGCCCAATCCACTACTTTAGGTCCAAAACTCATGTTTGGGGTGGTTTCGCGCAATTTCGTTGCCGCACGTCACCGATTCCGAAAACGGGAGTCGGGGTGAATACAAAGCACGAGTTTTTGCCACCGGAACCATTTCTTCGTTTTTCGCAACGAACATGCCAAATCCACTACTTTAGGTACAAAACTCATGTGTTGGGTCGTTTCGCGCAATTTCGTTGTCACACGTCACCCATTCCGAAAACGGGTGTCGGGGTGCATACAAAGCACGAGTTTTTGCCAACGGAACCATTTCTTCATTTTTCGCAACGAACATGCCGAATCCACTACTTTAGGTCCAAAACTCATGTGTTGGGTGGTTTCGCGCAATTTCGTTGCCGCACGTCACCCACTCCGAAAACGGGTGTCGGGGTGCATACAAAGCACGAGTTTTTGCCACAGGAACCATTTCTTCATTTTTCGCAATGAACATGCCCAATCCACTACTTTAGGTCCAAAACTCAAGCGTTGGGCAGTTTCGCGCAATTTCGTTGCCTCACGTCACCCATTCCGAGAACGGGTGTCGTGGTGCATACAAAGCATGAGTTTTCGCCACCGGAACCATTTCTACGTTTTTCGCAACGAACATGCCCAATCCACTACTTTAGGTCCAAAACTCATGTTTGGGGTGGTTTCTCGCAATTTCGTTGCCGCACTTCACCTATTCCAAAAACGGGTGTCGGGTGCATATGAAGCACGAGTTTTCGTCACTAGAACCATTTCTTCGTTTTTCGCAATGAACATGCCCAATCCATTAATTTAGGTCCAAAACTCATGTTTGGGGTGGTTCCGCGCAATTTCGTTGCCGCACTTCACCATTCCAAAAACGGGTGTCGGGTGCATACAAACCACGAGTTTTTCCCATCAGAACCATTTCTTCATTTTTCGCAACGAACATGTCCAATCCACTAATTTAGGTCCAAAACTCATATTTGGGGAGGTTTCGCGCAATTTCGTTGCCGCACGTCACCCATTCCGAAAACGGGTGCCGGGGTGCATACAAAGCATGAGTTTTCGGCACTGAACCATTTCTTCGTATTTCACAACGAACATGCGCAATCCACTACTTTAGGTCGAAAACACATGTTTGGGGTGGTTTCGCGCAATTTCGTTGCCGCACGTCACCCATTCCGAAAACGGGTGTCGGGTGCATACAAAGCACGAGTTTTTGCCACCGGAACCATTTCTTCGTTTTCCGCAACGACCATGCCCAATCCACTACTTTAGGTCCAAAACTCCTGTTTGGGGTGGTTTCGCGCAATTTCGTTGCCGCACGTCACCCATTCCGAAAACGGGTGTCGGGGTGCATACAAAGCACGAGTTTTTGCCACCGGAACCGTTTATTCGTTTTTTGCAACGAACATGCCCAATCCACTACTTTAGGTCCAAAACTCATGTTTGGGGTGGTTTCGCACAATTTCGTTGAAGCACGTCACCCATTCCGAAAACGGGTGTCGTGGCGCATACAAAGCATGAGTTTTCGCCACTGGAATCATTTCTTCGTATTTCTCAACAAACATGCCCAATCCACTGCTTTAGGTCCAAAACTCATGTTTGGGGTGGTTTCGCGCAATTTCGTTGTCGCACGTCACCCATTCCAAAAATGGGTGTCGGGTGTATAAAAAGCACGAGTTTTTGCCAACGGAACCGTTTCTTTGTTTTTCTCAACGAACATGCCCAATCTACTACTTTAGGTCCAAAACTCATGTTTGGGGTGGTTTTGCGCAATTTCGTTGCCGCATGTCACCCATTCCGAAAACGGGTGTTGGGGTGATACAAAGCATGAGTTTTCGCCACTGGAACCATTTCTTCATTTTTCGTAACGAACATGCCCAATCCACTACTTTAGGTCCGAAACTCATGTTTGGGGTGGTTTCACGCAATTTCGTTGCCGCACGTCACCCATTCCAAAAACGGGTGTCGGGTGCATACAAAACACGAGTTTTTCCCATCGGAACCATTTCATCGTTTTTTGCAACGAACATGCCCAACCCACTACTTTAGGTCCAAAAATCATGTTTGGGGTGGTTTCGCGCAATTTCGTTGCCGCACGTCACCATTCCGAAAACGGGTGTCAGGGTGCATACGAAGCACGAGTTTTTGCCACCGGAACCATTTCTTCGTTTTTCGTAACGAACATGCCAAATCCACTACTTTAGGTACAAAACTCATGTGTTGGGTGGTTTCGCGCAATTTCGTTGTCGCACCTCACCCATTCCGAAAACGGGTGTCGGGGTGCCAAAAAGCACGAGTTTTTGCCACCGGAACCATTTCTTCGTTTTTCGAAACGAACATGCCCAATCCACTACTTTTGGCCCAAAACTCATGTGTTGGGTGGTTTCGTGCAATTTCGTTGCCGCATGTCACCCATTCCGAAAACGGGTGTCGGGGTGCATACAAAGCACGAGTTTTTGCCACCGGAACCATTTCTTCGTTTTTCGCAACGAACAAGCCCAATCCACTAATTTAGGTCCAAAACTCATGTGATGGGTGGTTTCGCGCAATTTCGTTGCCGCACGTAACATCCGAAAACGGGTGTCGGGGTGCAAACAAAGCACGAGTTTTTGCCACCAGAACCATTTCCTCGTTTTTCACAACGAACATGCCCAATCCACTACTTTAGGAACAAAACTCATGTTTGGGTGGTTTCGCGCAATTTCGTTGCCGCACGTCACCCATTCCGAAAACGGGTGTCGGGGTGCATACAAAGCACGAGTTTTTGCCACCGGAACCATTTCTTCGTTTTTCGCAACGAACATGCCCAATCCACTACATTAGGTCCAAAACTCATGTTTGGGGTGGTTTCGCGCAATTTCGTTGCCGCACGTCACCCATTCCGAAAACGGGTGTCGGGGTGCATACAAAGCACGAGTTTTTGCCACTGGAACCATTTCTTCGTTTTTCGCAACGAACATGCCAAATCCACTACTTTAGGTACAAAACTCATGTGATGGGTGGTTTCGCGCAATTTCATTGTCGCACGTCACCCATTCCGAAAACGGGTACCGGGGCGCATACAAAGCATGAGTTTTCGCCACTGGAACCATTTCTTCGTATTTCGCAACGAACATGCCAAATCCACTACTTTAGGTACAAAACTCATGTGTTGGGTGGTTTCGCGTAATTTCATTGTCACACGTCACCCATTCCGAAAACGGGTGCCGGGGTGCATACAAAGCACGAGTTTTTGCCACCGGAACCATTTCTTCGTTTTTCGCAACGAACATACCCAATCCACTACTTTAGGTCCAAAACTCATGTGTTGGGTGGTTTCGTGCAATTTCGTTGCCGCACGTCACCCATTCCGAAAACGGGTGTCGGGGTGCATACTAAGCACGAGTTTTTGCCACCGGAACCATTTCTTCGATTTCCGCAACGACCATGCCCAATCCACTACTTTAGGTCCAAAACTCATGTTTGGGGTGGTTTCGCGCAATTTCGTTGCCGCACGTCACCCATTCCGAAAACGGGTGTCGGGGTGCATACAAAGCACGAGTTTTTGCCACCGGAACCATTTATTCGTTTTTTGCAACGAACATGCCCAATCCACCACTTTAGGTCCAAAACTCATGTTTGGGGTGGTTTCGCACAATTTCGTTGAAGCACGTCACCCATTCCGAAAACGGGTGTCGGGGCGCATACAAAGCATGAGTTTTCGCCACTGGAACCATTTCTTCGTATTTCTCAACAAACATGCCCAATCCACTGCTTTAGGTCCAAAACTCATGTTTGGGGTGGTTTCGCGCAATTTCGTTGTCGCACGTCACCCATTCCAAAAATGGGTGTCGGGTGTATAAAAAGCACGAGTTTTTGCCAACGGAACCGTTTCTTTGTTTTTCCCAACGAACATGCCCAATCTACTACTTTAGGTCCAAAACTCATGTTTGGGGTGGTTTTGCGCAATTTCGTTGCCGCATGTCACCCATTCCGAAAACGGGTGTTGGGGTGCATACAAAGCATGAGTTTTTCGCCACTGGAACCATTTCTTCATTTTTCGTAACGAACATGCCCAATCCACTACTTTAGGTCCGAAACTCATGTTTGGGGTGGTTTCACGCAATTTCGTTGCCGCACGTCACCCATTCCAAAAACGGGTGTCGGGTGCATACAAAACACGAGTTTTTCCCATCGGAACCATTTCATCGTTTTTCGTAACGAACATGCCCAATCCACTACTTTAGGTCCAAAAATCATGTTTGGGGTGGTTTCGCGCAATTTCGTTGCCGCACGTCACCATTCCGAAAACGGGTGTCAGGGTGCATACAAAGCACGAGTTTTTGCCACCGGAACCATTTCTTCGTTTTTCGTAACGAACATGCCAAATCTACTACTTTAGGTACAAAACTCATGTGTTGGGTGGTTTCGCGCAATTTCGTTGTCGCACCTCACCCATTCCGAAAACGGGTGTCGGGGTGCCAAAAAGCACGAGTTTTTGCCACCGGAACCATTTCTTCGTTTTTCGAAACGAACATGCCCAATCCACTACTTTAGGTCCAAAACTCATGTGTTGGGTGGTTTCGTGCAATTTCGTTGCCGCACGTCACCCATTCCGAAAACAGGTGTCGGGGTGCATACAAAGCACGAGTTTTTGCCACCGGAACCATTTCTTCGTTTTTCGCAACGAACAAGCCCAATCCACTAATTTAGGTCCAAAACTCATGTGTTGGGTGGTTTCGCGCAATTTCGTTGTCGCACGTAACTCATCCGAAAACGGGTGTCGGGGTGCATACAAAGCACGAGTTTTTGCCACCGGAACCATTTCCTCGTTTTTCGCAACGAACATGCCCAATCCACTACTTTAGGAACAAAACTCATGTTTGGGGTGGTTTCGCGCAATTTCGTTGCCGCACGTCACCCATTTCGAAAACGGGTGTCGAGGTGCATACAAAGCACGAGTTTTTGCCACCGGAACCATTTCTTCGTTTTTCGCAACGAACATGCCCAATCCACTACTTTAGGTCCAAAACTCATGTTTGTGGTGGTTTCGCGCAATTTCGTTGCCGCACGTCACCCATTCTGAAAACGGGTGTCGGGGTACATACAAAGCACGAGTTTTTGCCACTGGAACCATTTCTTCGTTTTTCGCAACGAACATGCCAAATCCACTACTGTAGGTACAAAACTCATGTGATGGGTGGTTTCGCGCAATTTCATTGTCGCACGTCACCCATTCCGAAAACGGGTGCCGAGGCGCATACAAAGCATGAGTTTTCGCCACTGGAACCATTTCTTCGTATTTCGCAACGAACATGCCAAATCCACTACTTTAGGTACAAAACTCATGTGTTGAGTGGTTTCGCGTAATTTCATTGTCGCACGTCACCCATTCCGAAAACGGGTGCCGGCGAGTTTTTGCCACCGGAACCATTTCTTCGTTTTTCGCAACGAACATACCCAATCCACTACTTTAGGTCCAAAACTCATGTGTTGGGTGGTTTCGTGCAATTTCGTTGCCGCACGTCACCCATTCCGAAAACGGGTGTCGGGGTGCATACAAAGCACGAGTTTTTGCCACCGGAACCATTTCTTCGTTTTCCGCAACGACCATGCCCAATCCACTACTTTAGGTCCAAAACTCATGTTTGGGGTGGTTTCGCGCAATTTCGTTGCCGCACGTCACCCATTCCGAAAACGGGTGTCGGGGTGCATACAAAGTACGAGTTTTTGCCACCGGAACCATTTATTCGTTTTTCGCAACGAACATGCCCAATCCACTACTTTAGGTCCAAAACTCATGTTTGGGGTGGTTTCGCACAATTTCGTTGACGCACGTCACCCATTCCGAAAACGGGTGTCGGGGCGCATATAAAGCATGAGTTTTCGCCACTGGAACCATTTCTTCGTATTTCTCAACAAACATGCCCAATCCACTACTTTAGGTCCAAAACTCATGTTTGGGGTGGTTTCGCGCAATTTCGTTGTCGCACGTCACCCATTCCAAAAACGGGTGTCGGGTGTATAAAAAGCACGAGTTTTTGCCAACGGAACCGTTTCTTTGTTTTTCTCAACGAACATGCCCAATCTACTACTTTAGGTCCAAAACTCATGTTTGGGGTGGTTTTGCGCAATTTCGTTGCCGCATGTCACCCATTCCGAAAACGGGTGTTGGGGTGCATACAAAGCATGAGTTTTCGCCACTGGAACCATTTCTTCGTTTTTCGTAACGAACATGCCCAATCCACTACTTTAGGTCCAAAACTCATGTTTGGGGTGGTTTCACGCAATTTCGTTGCCGCACGTCACCCATTCCAAAAACGGGTATCGGGTGCATACAAAACACGAGTTTTTCCCATCGGAACCATTTCATAATTTTTTGCAACGAACATGCCCAATCCACTACTTTAGGTCCAAAAATCATGTTTGGGGTGGTTTCGCGCAATTTCGTTGCCGCACGTCACCATTCCGAAAACGGGTGTCAGGGTGCATACAAAGCACGAGTTTTTGCCACCGGAACCATTTCTTCGTTTTTCGTAACGAACATGCCCAATCCACTACTTTAGGTACAAAACTCATGTGTTGGGTGGTTTCGCGCAATTTCGTTGTCGCACCTCACCCATTCCGAAAACGGGTGTCGGGGTGCCAAAAAGCACGAGTTTTTGCCACCGGAACCATTTCTTCGTTTTTCGAAACGAACCTGCCCAATCCACTACTTTAGGTCCAAAACTCATGTGTTGGTTGGTTTCGTGCAATTTCGTTGCCGCATGTCACCCATTTCGAAAACGGGTGTCGGGGTGCATACAAAGCACGAGTTTTTGCCACCGGAACCATTTCTTCGTGATGAAGACATCCACACTACTGATGCATCTATACCAATACAAGTACCAATTTCTGGTCCCATTACTCGCGCTCGTGCTCGTCAACTCAACCATCAGGTGATTACACTCTTGAGTTCATGTCCATCATATTTAGACCATGGAGACCCGTGCACTCTTGTTTTGCTTAGGAATCAGGGAGAAGACCGAAAGGGAAAAGGATTTGAACATGCTGGATTCGGACTGCAGAAGAACACCAACTTGTGACGGTCACCACGGTCAGATGCGGGCTCGGATTGGAATGTTCAAGCACAACATGGAAAGCTTATCAAGTCTACTTTCATATGGATCCGGAATTATAGTCATATCTGTTCTGAGGCCGCCGTAATCATTGTTTTCTTACCGAGACATTTCCTGCCTTTTCTGCCCATGGTGCTGCGTCACCCTATTTTGGCCCAATGGGTCGTGTATCAAGTTAGGTCCATTAGGGACGCATCCTAGGGTTGCAGCACGACCCCAATACCCTTGTGGTCGTCCTCCCATGTTTATAAACCCCCTAGCCGCCACCAAGAACAGCGGGTTTTGTTTAGATCAAGTTTAGCTCTCGCTACTTGCTTGTAAGCGCGCGTGCTAGATCAGCCGCCCGTCTTCTTGTCTTCGGAACCCCACCATATTGGAGTTTGATTTTGAAACCTACATTTAGATCTGGTAATTCAGGACATCCTTGCTTATAAAGATTATGCTAATGTAACCCGATTGTTTCATCTTGCTTGCAAAGCTGAAAGGGAAGTGCAGGGACGACGTGCTAGTGCAAGGTCTAATGTTTCTGCAGGAAAATCTACACCATGGCAACAGCGCACGACTACGTCCATGACCGGCCGTACACCAGCACCAACTCCCTCGCCAAGTCGACCAGCACCCCCGCCTTCCTCCAGCGACAAACCACATGCATCTTCCACAAATTCAGCAACCAAATCTGCCCAGAAACCCGCAGGTAGTGCCTCTTCAGTAGCTTCCACAGGTAGAACAAGAGATGTTCTGTGTTATCGATGCAAGGGCTATGGACACGTGCAGCGTGATTGTCCTAATCAGCGTGTTTTGGTGGTAAAAGACGATGGTGGGTATTCCTCTGCTAGTGATTTGGATGAAGCTACACTTGCTTTGCTTGCGGCTGATGATGCAGGCACTAAGGAACCACCCGAAGAACAGATTGGTGCAGATGATGCAGAGCATTATGAGAGCCTCATTGTACAGCGTGTGCTTAGTGCACAAATGGAGAAGGCAGAGCAGAATCAGCGACATACATTGTTTCAAACAAAGTGTGTCATTAAGGAGCGTTCATGTCGTTTGATCATTGATGGAGGTAGCTGCAACAACTTGGCTAGCAGCAACATGGTGGAGAAGCTTGCACTTACGACCAAACCGCACCCGCATCCATATCACATTCAATGGCTTAACAATAGTGGTAAGGTCAAGGTAACCAAGCTGGTACGAATTAATTTTGCTATTGGTTCATATCGTGATGTTGTGTTGTGCCTATGGATGCTTGTAATATTCTGCTAGGTAGACCATGGCAATTTGATTCAGATTGTATGCATCATGGTAGATCAAATCAATATTCTCTCATACACCATGATAAGAAAATTATTTTGCTTCCCATGTCCCCTGAGGCTATTGTGCGTGATGATGTTGCTAGAGCTACCAAAGCTAAAACTGAGAACAACAAGAATATCAAAGCTGTTGGTAATAACAAAGATGGGATAAAATTGAAAGGACATTGCTTGCTTGCAACAAAAACTGATGTTAATGAATTATTTGCTTCCACTACTGTTGCCTACGCCTTGGTATGCAAGGATGCTTTGATTTCAATTCAAGATATGCAGCATTCTTTGCCTCCTGTTATTACTAACATTTTGCAGGAGTATTCTGATGTATTTCCAAGTGAGATACCAGAGGGGCTGCCACCTATACGAGGGATTGAGCACCAAATTGATCTTATTCCTGGTGCATCTTTGCCGAATCGTGCGCCATATAGGACAAATCCAGAGGAAACAAAAGAAATTCAGCGACAAGTGCAAGAACTACTCGACAAAGGTTACGTGCGTGAGTCTCTTAGTCCGTGTGCTGTTCCGGTTATTTTAGTGCCTAAAAAAGATGGAACATGGCGTATGTGTGTTGATTGTAGGGCTATTAATAATATCACGATACGTTATCGACACCCTATTCCAAGTTTAGATGATATGCTTGATGAATTGAGTGGTGCCATTGTCTTTTCTAAAGTTGATTTGCGTAGTGGGTACCACCAGATTCGTATGAAATTGGGAGATGAATGGAAAACTGCTTTCAAAACTAAGTTCGGATTGTATGAGTGGTTAGTCATGCCTTTTGGGTTAACTAATGCACCTAGCACTTTCATGAGATTAATGAACGAGGTTTTGCGTGCCTTCATTGGAAAATTTGTGGTAGTATACTTTGATGACATATTGATCTACAGCAAATCTATGGATGAACATGTTGATCACATGCGTGCTGTTTTTAATGCTTTACGAGATGCACGTTTATTTGGTAACCTTGAGAAGTGCACATTTTGCACCGATCGAGTTTCGTTTCTTGGTTATGTTGTGACTCCACAGGGAATTGAGGTTGATCAAGCCAAGGTAGAAGCGATACATGGATGGCCTATGCCAAAGACTATCACACAGGTGCAGAGTTTCCTAGGACTTGCTGGCTTCTATCGCCGTTTTGTGAAGGACTTTAGCACCATTGCTGCACCTTTGAATGAGCTTACGAAGAAGGGAGTGCATTTTAGTTGGGGCAAAGTACAAGAGCACGCTTTCAACGTGCTGAAAGATAAGTTGACACATGCACCTCTCCTCCAACTTCCTGATTTTAATAAGACTTTTGAGCTTGAATGTGATGCTAGTGGAATTGGATTGGGTGGTGTTTTGTTACAAGAAGGCAAACCTGTTGCATATTTTAGTGAAAAATTGAGTGGGTCTGTTCTAAATTATTCTACTTATGATAAGGAATTATATGCTCTTGTGCGAACATTAGAAACATGGCAGCATTATTTGTGGCCCAAAGAGTTTGTTATTCATTCTGATCATGAATCTTTGAAACATATTCGTAGTCAAGGAAAACTGAACCGTAGACATGCTAAGTGGGTTGAATTTATCGAATCGTTTCCTTATGTTATTAAGCACAAGAAAGGAAAAGAGAATATCATTGCTGACGCTTTGTCTAGGAGATATACTTTGCTGAATCAACTTGACTACAAAATCTTTGGATTAGAGACGATTAAAGACCAATATGTTCATGATGCTGATTTTAAAGATGTGTTGCTGCATTGTAAAGATGGGAAAGGATGGAACAAATATATCGTTAGTGATGGGTTTGTGTTTAGAGCTAACAAGCTATGCATTCCAGCTAGCTCCGTTCGTTTGTTGTTGTTACAGGAAGCACATGGAGGTGGCTTAATGGGACATTTTGGAGCAAAGAAAACGGAGGACATACTTGCTGGTCATTTCTTTTG
The DNA here is from genome assembly GCA_029449295.1 of Zea luxurians. Lineage (NCBI taxonomy): Eukaryota > Viridiplantae > Streptophyta > Magnoliopsida > Poales > Poaceae > Zea > Zea luxurians. Next base: position 133,699 of record JAOPSE010000923.1, read on the forward strand.
GCCCAAGATGAGAAGAGATGTGGTGAGATTGGTTGCTCGTTGCACGACATGTCAAAAGGCGAAGTCACGGTTAAATCCACACGGTTTGTATTTGCCTCTACCCGTTCCTAGTGCTCCTTGGGAAGATATTTCTATGGATTTTGTGCTGGGATTGCCTAGGACTAGGAAGGGACGTGATAGTGTGTTTGTGGTTGTTGATAGATTTTCTAAGATGGCACATTTCATACCATGTCATAAAACTGACGATGCTACTCATATTGCTGATTTGTTCTTTCGTGAAATTGTTCGCTTGCATGGTGTGCCCAACACAATCGTTTCTGATCGTGATGCTAAATTTCTTAGTCATTTTTGGAGGACTTTGTGGGCAAAATTGGGGACTAAGCTTTTATTTTCTACTACATGTCATCCTCAAACTGATGGTCAAACTGAAGTTGTGAATAGAACTTTGTCTACTATGTTAAGGGCAGTTCTAAAGAAGAATATTAAGATGTGGGAGGACTGTTTGCCTCATGTTGAATTTGCTTATAATCGATCATTGCATTCTACTACAAAGATGTGCCCATTTCAGATTGTATATGGTTTGTTGCCTCGTGCTCCTATTGATTTAATGCCTTTGCCATCTTCTGAAAAACTAAATTTTGATGCTACTAGGCGTGCTGAATTGATGTTAAAACTGCATGAAACTACTAAAGAAAACATAGAGCGTATGAATGCTAGATATAAGTTTGCTAGTGATAAAGGTAGAAAGGAAATAAATTTTGAACCTGGAGATTTAGTTTGGTTGCATTTGAGAAAGGAAAGGTTTCCTGAATTACGAAAATCTAAATTGTTGCCTCGAGCCGATGGACCGTTTAAAGTGCTAGAGAAAATTAACGACAATGCATATAGGCTAGATCTGCCTGCAGACTTTGGGGTTAGCCCCACATTTAACATTGCAGATTTGAAGCCCTACTTGGGAGAGGAAGTTGAGCTTGAGTCGAGGACGACTCAAATGCAAGAAGGGGAGAATGATGAAGACATCCACACTACTGATGCATCTATACCAATACAAGTACCAATTTCTGGTCCCATTACTCGCGCTCGTGCTCGTCAACTCAACCATCAGGTGATTACACTCTTGAGTTCATGTCCATCATATTTAGACCATGGAGACCCGTGCACTCTTGTTTTGCTTAGGAATCAGGGAGAAGACCGAAAGGGAAAAGGATTTGAACATGCTGGATTCGGACTGCAGAAGAACACCAACTTGTGACGGTCACCACGGTCAGATGCGGGCTCGGATTGGAATGTTCAAGCACAACATGGAAAGCTTATCAAGTCTACTTTCATATGGATCCGGAATTATAGTCATATCTGTTCTGAGGCCGCCGTAATCATTGTTTTCTTACCGAGACATTTCCTGCCTTTTCTGCCCATGGTGCTGCGTCACCCTATTTTGGCCCAATGGGTCGTGTATCAAGTTAGGTCCATTAGGGACGCATCCTAGGGTTGCAGCACGACCCCAATACCCTTGTGGTCGTCCTCCCATGTTTATAAACCCCCTAGCCGCCACCAAGAACAGCGGGTTTTGTTTAGATCAAGTTTAGCTCTCGCTACTTGCTTGTAAGCGCGCGTGCTAGATCAGCCGCTCGTCTTCTTGTCTTCGGAACCCCACCATATTGGAGTTTGATTTTGAAACCTACATTTAGATCTGGTAATTCAGTACTTGTTCTACTTGTTCTTGCTAGTTCTTCGATTGCTTGCAGGACGAGTGCCCTAGTGGCCAGGGTGTCACGCTCCACAAGATCGTGACAGCCATAGGAGGTGGTGTATCGGTTGCTAAGGCGCAGCGTCTTTGGAAGGCTGTAGTCGGGCCGTGAACGTCGTCTCCTCCCCCAATCGAGTTATTCCACACCCTCTCATCGAAAGATCGGGCAATCACCCAACGGGTGCACATCACTTCGTTTTTCGCAACGAACAAGCCCAATCCACTAATTTAGGTCCAAAACTCATGTGTTGGGTGGTTTCGCGCAATTTCGTTGCCGCACGTAACTCATCCGAAAACGGGTGTCGGGGTGCATACAAAGCACGAGTTTTTGCCACCGGAACCATTTCCTCGTTTTTCGCAACGACATGCCCAATCCACTACTTTAGGAACAAAACTCATGTTTGGGGTGGTTTCGCGCAATTTCGTTGCCGCACGTCACCCATTCCGAAAACGGGTGTCGGGGTGCATACAAAGCACGAGTTTTTGCCACCGGAACTATTTCTTCGTTTTTCGCAACGAACATGCCCAATCCACTACTTTAGGTCCAAAACTCATGTTTGGGGTGGTTTCGCGCAATTTCGTTGCCGCACGTCACCCATTCCGAAAACGGGTGTCGGGGTGCATACTGATGTAGCTGAGGTGCCCGATCTTTCGGCGAGAGGAGATAATTCCGATTTGGCGGAAGATGACCCTTGCGATCCGACTACGACGATCAAGCCCGAGGCGCCAATGCAATCGCTGAACCAACTCCCTGTGGTTACCGACCTTGCTGATGCGAGATCGGCCTGATCACGAAGATCGTTTCCTGTGCGCAATCGAAGAACGAACAAGAAAAAGATGCGAGCAATCTAATCTATTACTCGAGGGTGGAGTTCTGAATACACGAAGACAGCGCAGATTTGCGCGTGTTCGAGAGTAGCTAAGGCTAACGTAAAACAAAACTCGAAGCACAAAGGAGGCGCATCTCCTGTTTAAATAGAGAGGGGGCGCAGCCCCTAGGGGCGGCCAACCCTAGGTCGTCCACTATGGGCCGCAGTTGGGCTGGTCGTCTATTCTTCTGGGCCCTCATTCCTTAGTACAATGACGAAGTTAAGATCTCTGGCACGGGCCCGAGTGATTGGCCCAGCTAATGAAGGAAGTGGCGCTTGATGTTGAGGTGATGCTGGTGTAGTCGTACTCATAGTGATGTCCTCATCACATACAAAGCACGAGTTTTTGCCACTGGAACCATTTCTTCGTTTTTCGCAACGAACATGCCAAATCCACTACTTTAGGTACAAAACTCATGTGATGGGTGGTTTCGCGCAATTTCATTGTCGCACGTCACGCATTCCGAAAACGGGTGCCGGGGCGCATACAAAGCATGAGTTTTCGCCACTGGAACCATTTCTTCGTATTTCGCAACGAACATGCCAAATCCACTACTTTAGGTACAAAACTCATGTGTTGGGTGGTTTCGCGTAATTTCATTGTCGCACGTCACCCATTCCGAAAACGGGTGCCGGGGTGCATACAAAGCACGAGTTTTTGCCACCGGAACCATTTCTTCGTTTTTCGCAAAGAACATACCCAATCCACTACTTTAGGTCCAAAACTCATGTGTTGGGTGGTTTCGTGCAATTTCGTTGCCGCACGTCACCCATTCCGAAAACGGGTGTCGGGGTGCATACAAAAAGCATCAGTTTTCGCCACCTGAACAATTTCTTCGTTTTTCACAACGAACATGCCCAATCCACTACTTTTGGTCCAAAACTCATGTTTGGGGTGGTTTCGCGTAATTTCGTTGCCGCACGTCACCCATTCCGAAAACGGGTGTCGGGTTGCATACAAAGCATGAGTTTTCGCCACCGAAACCATTTCTTCGTTTTTCACAACAAACATGCCCAATCCACTACTTTAGGTCCTAAACTCATGTTTGGTGTGGTTTCACGCAATTTTGTTGCTGCACGTCACCATTCCAAAAACGGGTGTCGGGGTGCATACAAAGCACGAGTTTTTGCCACCGGTACCATTTCTTCGTTTTCCACAACGAACATGCCAAATCCACTACTTTAGGCAGAAAACTCATGTGTTGGGTGGTTTCGCGCAATTTCATTATCGCACGTCACGCATTCCAAAAACGGGTGCCGGGGTGCATACAAAGCACGAGTTTTTGCCACCGGAACCATTTCTTCGTTTTTCGCAATGAACATACCCAATCCACTACTTTAGGTCCAAAACTCATGTGTTGGGTGGTTTCGTGCAATTTTGTTGCCGCACGTCACTCATTCCGAAAACGGGTGTCGGGGTGCATACAAAGCACGAGTTTTTGCCACCGGAACCATTTCTTCGTTTTTCGCAACGAACATGCCCAATCCACTACTTTAGGTACAAAACTAATGTTTGGGGTGGTTTCGCGCAATTTTGTTGCCGCACGTCACCCATTCCGAAAACGGGTGTCGGGGTGCATACAAAGCATGAGTTTTTGCCACCGGAACCATTTCTTCATTTTTCGCAACGAACATGCCCAATCCAATACTTTAGATCCAAAACTCAAGTGTTGGGTGGTTTCGCACAAATTTCGTTGCCGCACTTCACCCATTCCGAAAACGGGTGCTGGGGTGCATACAAAGCACGAGTTTGTGCCACCGGAACCATTTCTTCGTTTTTCACAACGAACATACCCAATCCACTACTTTAGGTCCAAAACTCATGTGTTGGGTGGTTTCGTGCAATTTCGTTGCTGCACGTCACTCATTCCGAAAACGGTTGTCGCGTGCATACAAAGCACGAGTTTTTGCCACCGGAACCATTTCTTCGTTTTCCGCAACGAACATGCCCAATCCACTACTTTAGGTCCAAAACTCATGTTTGGGGTGGTTTCCCGCAATTTCGTTGCCGCACGTCACCCATTCCGAAAACGGGTGTCGGGGTGCATACAAAGCACGAGTTTTTGCCACCGGAACCATTTCTTCGTTTTTCACAACGAACATGCCAAATCCACTACTTTAGGTACAAAACTCAAGTGTTGGGTGGTTTCGCGCAATTTCATTGTCGCACGTCACCCATTCTGAAAACGGGTGCCGGGGTGCATACAAAGGACGAGTTTTTGCCACCAGAACCATTTCTTCGTTTTTCGCAACGAACATGCCAAATCCACTACTTTAGGTACAAAACTCATGTGTTGGGTGGTTTCGCGCAATTTCGTTGCCGCACGTCACCCATTCGGAAAACGGGTGTCGGGGTGCATACAAAGCACGAGTTTTTGCCACCGGAACCATTTCTTCGTTTTTCGCAACGAACAAGCACAATCCACTACTTTAGGTCCAAAACTCATGTGTTGGGTGGTTTCACGCAATTTCGTTGCCGCACGTCACCCATTCCGAAAACGGGTGTCGGGGTGCATACAAGGCACGAGTTTTTGCCACCGGAACCATTTTTTTGTTTTCCGCAACGAACATGCCCAATCCACTACTTTAGGTCCAAAACTCATGTTTGGGGTGGTTTCGCACAATTTCGTTGCCGCACGTCACCCATTCCGAAAACGGGTGTCGGGGTGCATACAAAGCACGAGTTTTTGCCACCGGAATCATTTCTTCGTTTTTCGCAACGAACATGCCCAATCCACTACTTTAGGTCCAAAACTCATGTTTGGGGTGGTTTCGCGCAACTTCGTTGTCGCACGTCACCCATTCCGAAAACGGGTGTCGGGTGCATACAAAGCACGAGTTTTTGCCAACGGAACAATTTCATTGTTTTTCGCAGCGAACATGCCCAATCCACTACTTTTGGTCCAAAACTCATGTTTGGGGTGGTTTCGCGCAATTTCGTTGCCGCACGTCACCCATTCCGAAAACGGGTGTCGGGTTGCATACAAAGCATGAGTTTTCGCCACCGGAACCATTTCTTCGTTTTTCACAACAAACATGCCCAATCCACTACTTTAGGTCCAAAACTCATGTTTGGTGTGGTTTCGCGCAATTTCGTTCATGTCACCATTCCAAAAACGGGTGTCAGGGTGCATACAAAGCACGAGTTTTTGCTACCAGAACCATTTATTCGTTTTTCGCAACGAACATGCCCAATCTACTACTTTAGGTCCAAAACTCATGTTTGGGGTGGTTTCGCACAATTTCGTTCATGTCACCCATTCCGAAAACGGGTGTCGTGGCGCATACAAAGCATGAGTTTTCGCCACTGGATCCATTTCTTCGTATTTCGCAACGAACAAGCCCAATGTACTTTAGGTCCAAAACTCATGTTTGGGGTGGTTTCGCGCAATTTCGTTGTCGCACATCACCCATTCCAAAAACGGGTGTCGGGTGCATACAAAGCACCAGTTTTTGCCACCGGAACCATTTCTTCGTTTTTCGCAACGAACATGCCCAATCCACTACTTTAGGTACAAAACTCATGTGTTGGGTGGTTTCGCGCAATTTCGTTGTCGCACGTCACCCATTCCGAAAACGGGTGTCGGGGTGCCTACAAAGCACGAGTTTTTGCCACCGGAACCATTTCTTCGTTTTTCGCAACGAACATGCCCAATCCACTACTTTAGGTCCAAAACTCATGTGTTGGGTGGTTTCGTGCAATTTCGTTGCCGCACGTCACCCATTCCGAAAACGGGTGTCGGGGTGCATACAAAGCACGAGTTTTTGCCACCGGAACCATTTCTTCGTTTTTCGCAACGAACAATCCCAATCCACTAATTTAGGTCCGAAACTCATGTGTTGGGTGGTTTCGCGCAATTTCGTTGCCGCACGTCACTCATCCGAAAACGGGTGTCGGGGTGCATACAAAGCACGAGTTTTTGCCACCAGAACCATTTCTTCGTTTTTCGCAACGAACATGCCCAATCCACTACTTTAGGTCCAAAACTCTTGTTTGGGGTGGTTTCGCGCAATTTCGTTGCCGCACGTCATCCATTCCGAAAACGGGTGTCGGGGTGCATACAAAGCATGAGTTTTTGCCACCGTAACCATTTCTTCATTTTCTGCAACGAACATGCCCAATCCACTACTTTAGGTCCAAAACTTATGTTTGGGGTGGTTTCGCGCAATTTCGTTGCTGCACGTCACCCATTCCGAAAACGGGTGTCGGGGTGCATACAAAGCACGAGTTTTTGCCACCGGAACCATTTTTTCATTTTTCGCAAAGAACATGCCAAATCCACTACTTTAGGTACAAAACTCATGTGTTGGGTGGTTTCGCGCAATTTCGTTGTCGCACGTCACCCATTCCAAAAACGGGTGCCGGGGTGCATACAAAGCACGAGTTTTTGCCACCAGAACCATTTCTTCGTTTTTCGCAACGAACATGCTAAATCCACTACTTTAGGTACAAAACTCATGTGTTGGGTGGTTTCGCGCAATTTCGTTGCCGCACGTCACGCATTCCAAAAACGGGTGTCGGGTTGCATACAAAGCATGAGGTCTCGCCACCGGAACCATTTCTTCGTTTTTCGCAACAAACATGCCCAATCCACTACTTTAGGTCCAAAACTCATGTTTGGGGTGGTTTCGCGCAATTTTGTTGCTGCACGTCACCATTCCAAAAACGGGTGTTGGGGTGCATACAAAGCACGAGTTTTTGCTATCGGAACAATTTATTCGTTTTTCGCAACGAATATGCCCAATCCACTACTTTAGGTCCAAAACTCATGTTTGGGGTGGTTTCGCGCAATTTCGTTGACGCACGTCACCCATTCCGAAACGGGTGTCGGGGCGCATATAAAGCACGAGTTTTTGCCACCGGAACCATTTCTTCGTTTTTCGCAACGAACATGCCCAATCCACTACTTTAGGTCCAAAAGTCATGTTTGGGGTGGTTTCGCGCAATTTCGTTGCCGCACGTCACCCATTCCGAAAACGGGTGTCGGGTGCATACAAAGCACGAGTTTTTGCCACCGAAACCATTTCTTCGTTTTTTGCAACGAACATGCCGAATCCACTACTTTAGGTACAAAACTCATGTGTTGGGTGGTTTTGCGCAATTTCGTTGCCGCACGTCACCCATTCCGAAAACGGGTGTTGGGGTGCATACAAAGCACGAGTTTTTGCCACCGGAACCATTTCTTCGTTTTTCGCAACGAACATGCCCAATCCACTACTTTAGGTCCAAAACTCATGTTTGGGGTGGTTTCGCGCAATTTCGTTGCCGCACGTCACACATTCCGAAAACGGGTGTCGGGGTGCATACAAAGCACGAGTTTTTGCCACCAGAACCATTTCTTCGTTTTCCGCAACGAACATGCCCAATCCACTACTTTAGGTCCAAAACTCATGTTTGGGGTGGTTTCGCGCGATTTCGTTGCCGCACGTCACCCATTCGAAAACGGGTGTCGGGGTGCATACAAAGCACGAGTTTTTGCCACCGGAACCATTTCTTCGTTTTCCGCAACGAACATGCCCAATCCACTACTTTAGGTCCAAAACTCATGTTTGGGGTGGTTTCGCGCAATTTCGTTGCCGCACGTCACCCATTCCGAAAACGGGTGTCGGGGTGCATACAAAGCACGAGTTTTTGCCACCAGAACCATTTCTTCGTTTTCCGCAACGAACATGCCCAATCCACTACTTTAGGTCCAAAACTCATGTTTGGGGTGGTTTCGCGCAATTTCGTTGCCGCACGTCACTCATCCGAAAACGGGTGTCGGGGTGCATACAAAGCACGAGTTTTTGCCACCAGAACCATTTCTTCGTTTTTCGCAACGAACATGCCCAATCCACTACTTTAGGTCCAAAACTCTTGTTTGGGGTGGTTTCGCGCAATTTCGTTGCCGCACGTCATCCATTCCGAAAACGGGTGTCGGGGTGCATACAAAGCATGAGTTTTTGCCACCGTAACCATTTCTTCATTTTCTGCAACGAACATGCCCAATCCACTATTTTAGGTCCAAAACTCATGTTTGGGGTGGTTTCGCGCAATTTCGTTGCCGCACGTCACCCATTCCGAAAACGGGTGTCGGGGTGCATACAAAGCACGAGTTTTTGCCACCGGAACCATTTCTTCATTTTTCGCAATGAACATAGGTACAAAACTCATGTGTTGGGTGGTTTCGCGCAATTTCGTTGTCGCACGTCACCCATTCCGAAAACGGGTGTCGGGGTGCATACAAAGCACGAGTTTTTGCCACCAGAACCATTTCTTCGTTTTTCGCAACGAACATGCTAAATCCACTACTTTAGGTACAAAACTCATGTGTTGGGTGGTTTCGCGCAATTTCGTTGCCGCACGTCACCCATTCCGAAAACGGGTGTCGGGTTGCATACAAAGCATGAGTTTTCGCCACCGGAACCATTTCTTCGTTTTTCGCAACAAACATGCCCAATCCACTACTTTAGGTCCAAAACTCATGTTTGGGGTGGTTTCGCGCAATTTTGTTGCTGCACGTCACCATTCCAAAAACGGGTGTCGGGGTGCATACAAAGCACGAGTTTTTGCTATCGGAACAATTTATTCGTTTTTCGCAACAAACATGCCCAATCCACTACTTTAGGTCCAAAACTCATGTTTGGGGTGGTTTCGCGCAATTTCGTTGACGCACGTCACCCATTCCGAAAACGGGTGTCGGGGCGCATATAAAGCACGAGTTTTTGCCACCGGAACCATTTCTTCGTTTTTCGCAACGAACATGCCCAATCCACTACTTTAGGTCCAAAAGTCATGTTTGGGGTGGTTTCGCGCAATTTCGTTGCCGCACGTCACCCATTCCGAAAACGGGTGTCGGGTGCATACAAAGCACGAGTTTTTGCCACCGGAACCATTTCTTCGTTTTTCGCAACGAACATGCCAAATCCACTACTTTAGGTACAAAACTCATGTGTTGGGTGGTTTTGCGCAATTTCGTTGCCGCACGTCACCCATTCCGAAAACGGGTGTCGGGGTGCATACAAAGCACGAGTTTTTGCCACCAGAACCATTTCTTCGTTTTTCGCAACGAACATGCCCAATCCACTACTTTAGGTCCAAAACTCATGTTTGGGGTGGTTTCGCGCAATTTCGTTGCCGCACGTCACCCATTCCGAAAACGGGTGTCGGGGTGCATACAAAGCACGAGTTTTTGCCACCAGAACCATTTCTTCGTTTTCCACAACGAACATGCCCAATCCACTACTTTAGGTACAAAACTCAAGTGTTGGGTGGTTTCGCGCAATTTCATTGTCGCACGTCACCCATTCCGAAAACGGGTGCCGTGGTGCATACAAAGCACGAGTTTTTGCCACCGGAACCATTTCTTCGTTTTTCGCAACGAACATACCCAATCCACTACTTTAGGTACAAAACTCATCTTTGGGGTGGTTTCGCGCAACTTCGTTGTCGCACGTCACCCATTCCGAAAACGGGTGTCGGGTGCATACAAAGCACGAGTTTTTGCCAACGGAACCAGTTTCTTTGTTTTTCGCAGCGAACATGCCCAATCCACTACTTTTGGTCCAAAACTCATGTTTGGGGTGGTTTCGCGCAATTTCGTTGCCGCACGTCACCCATTCCGAAAACGGGTGTCGGGTTGCATACAAAGCATGAGTTTTCGCCACCGGAACCATTTCTTCGTTTTTCACAACAAACATGCCCAATCCACTACTTTAGGTCCAAAACTCATGTTTGGTGTGGTTTCGCGCAATTTTGTTGTTGCACGTCACCATTCCAAAAACGGGTGTCGGGGTGCATACAAAGCACGAGTTTTTGCTACCGGAACCATTTATTCGTTTTTCGCAACGAACATGCCCAATCTACTACTTTAGGTCCAAAACTCATGTTTGGGGTGGTTTCGCACAATTTCGTTCATGTCACCCATTCCGAAAACGGGTGTCGGGGCGCATACAAAGCAAGAGTTTTCGCCACTGGATCCATTTCTTCGTATTTCGCAACGAACATGCCCAATGTACTTTAGGTCCAAAACTCATGTTTGGGGTGGTTTCGCGCAATTTCGTTGTCGCACGTCACCCATTCCAAAAACGGGTGTCGGGTGCATACAAAGCACGAGTTTTTGCCACCGGAACCATTTCTTCGTTTTTCGCAACGAACATGCCCAATCCACTACTTTAGGTACAAAACTCATGTGTTGGGTGGTTTCGCGCAATTTCGTTTTCGCACGTCACCCATTCCGAAAACGGGTGTCGGGGTGCCTACAAAGCACGAGTTTTTGCCACCGGAACCATTTCTTCGTTTTTCGCAACGAACATGCCCAATCCACTACTTTAGGTCCAAAACTCATGTGTTGGGTGGTTTCGTGCAATTTCGTTGCCGCACGTCACCCATTCCGAAAAAGGGTGTCGGGTTGCATACAAAGCATGAGTTTTCGCCACCGGAACCATTTCTTCGTTTTTCGCAACAAACATGCCCAATCCACTACTTTAGGTCCAAAACTCATGTTTGGGGTGGTTTCGCGCAATTTTGTTGCTGCACGTCACCATTCCAAAAACGGGTGTCGGGGTGCATACAAAGCACGAGTTTTTGCTATCGGAACAATTTATTCGTTTTTCGCAACGAACATGCCCAATCCACTACTTTAGGTCCAAAACTCATGTTTGGGGTGGTTTCGCGCAATTTCGTTGCCGCACGTCACCCATTCCGAAAACGGGTGTCGGGGTGCATACAAAGCACGAGTTTTTGCCACCGGAACCATTTCTTCGTTTTTCGCAACGAACATGCCAAATCCACTACTTTAGGTACAAAACTCATGTGTTAGGTGGTTTTGCGCAATTTCGTTGCCGCACGTCACCCATTCCGAAAACGGGTGTCGGGGTGCCTACAAAGCACGAGTTTTTGCCACCGGAACCATTTCTTCGTTTTTCTCAACGAACATGCCCAATCCACTACTTTAGGTCCAAAACTCATGTGTTGGGTGGTTTCGTGCAATTTCGTTGCCGCACGTCACCCATTCCGAAAACGGGTGTCGCGGTGCATACAAAGCACGAGTTTTTGCCACCGGAACCATTTCTTCGTTTTTCGCAACGAACAAGCCCAATCCACTAATTTAGGTCCAAAACTCATGTTTGGGTGGTTTCGCGCAATTTCATTGCCGCACGTCACTCATCCGAAAACGGGTGTCGGGGTGCATACAAAGCACGAGTTTTTTGCCACCGGAACCATTTCTTCATTTTTCGCAACGAACATGCCCAATCCACTACTTTAGGTCCAAAACTCTTGTTTGGGGTGGTTTCGCGCAATTTCGTTGCCGCACGTCATCCATTCCGAAAACGGGTGTCGGGGTGCATACAAAGCATGAGTTTTTGCCACCGTAACCATTTCTTCATTTTCTGCAACAAACATGCCCAATCCACTATTTTAGGTCCAAAACTCATGTTTGGGGTGGTTTCACGCAATTTCGTTGCCGCACGTCACCCATTCCGAAAACGGGTGCCGGGGTGCATACAAAGCACGAGTTTTTGCCACCGGAACCATTTCTTCATTTTTCGCAACGCACATGCCCAATCCACTACTTTAGGTACGAAACTCATGTGTTGGATGGTTTCGCGCAATTTCGTTGTCGCACGTCACCGATTCCGAAAACGGGTGCCGGGGTGCATACAAAGCACGAGTTTTTGCCACCAGAACCATTTCTTCGTTTTTCGCAACGAACATGCTAAATCCACTACTTTAGGTACAAAACTCATGTGTTGGGTGGTTTCGCGCAATTTCGTTGCCGCACGTCACCCATTCCGAAAACGGGTGTCGGGTTGCATACAAAGCATGAGTTTTTGCCACCGGAACCATTTCTTCGTTTTTCGCAACAAACATGCCCAATCCACTACTTTAGGTCCAAAACTCATGTTTGGGGTGGTTTCGCGCAATTTTGTTGATGCACGTCACCATTCCAAAAACGGGTGTCGGGGTGCATACAAAGCACGAGTTTTTGCTATCGGAACAATTTATTCGTTTTTCACAACGAACATGCCCAATCCACTACTTTAGGTCCAAAACTCATGTTTGGGGTGGTTTCGCGCAATTTCGTTGACGCACGTCACCCATTCCGAAAACGGGTGTCGGGGCGCATATAAAGCACGAGTTTTTGCCACCGGAACCATTTCTTCGTTTTTCACAACGAACATGCCCAATCCACTACTTTAGGTCCAAAAGTCATGTTTGGGGTGGTTTCGCGCAATTTCGTTGCCGCACGTCACCCATTCCGAAAACGGGTGTCGGGTGCATACAAAGCACGAGTTTTTGCCACCGGAACCATTTCTTCGTTTTTCGCAACGAACATGCCAAATCCACTACTTTAGGTACAAAACTCATGTGTTGGGTGGTTTTGCGCAATTTCGTTGCCGCACGTCACCCATTCCGAAAACGGGTGTCGGGGTGCATACAAAGCACGAGTTTTTGCCACCGGAACCATTTCTTCGTTTTTCGCAACGAACATGCCCAATCCACTACTTTAGGTCCAAAACTCATGTTTGGGGTGGTTTCGCGCAATTTCGTTGCCGCACGTCACCCATTCCGAAAACGGGTGTCGGGGTGCATAAAAAGCACGAGTTTTTGCCACCAGAACCATTTCTTCGTTTTCCGCAACGAACATGCCCAATCCACTACTTTACGTCCAAAACTCATGTTTGGGGTGGTTTCGCGCAATTTCGTTGCCGCACGTCACCCATTCCGAAAACGGGTGTCGGGGTGCATACAAAGCACGAGTTTTTGCCACCGGAACCATTTCTTCGTTTTCCGCAACGAACATGCCCAATCCACTACTTTAGGTCCAAAACTCATGTTTGGGGTGGTTTCGCGCAATTTCGTTGCCGCACGTCACTCATCCGAAAACGGGTGTCGGGGTGCATACAAAGCACGAGTTTTTGCCACCGGAACCATTTCTTCGTTTTTCGCAACGAACATGCCCAATCCACTACTTTAGGTCCAAAACTCTTGTTTGGGGTGGTTTCGCGCAATTTCGTTGCCGCACGTCATCCATTCCGAAAACGGGTGTCGGGGTGCATACAAAGCATGAGTTTTTGCCACCGTAACCATTTCTTCATTTTCTGCAACGAACATGCCCAATCCACTATTTTAGGTCCAAAACTCATGTTTGGGGTGGTTTCGCGCAATTTCGTTGCCGCACGTCACCCATTCCGAAAACGGGTGTCGGGGTGCATACAAAGCACGAGTTTTTGCCACCGGAACCATTTCTTCATTTTTCGCAACGAACATGCCAAATCCACTACTTTAGGTACAAAACTCATGTGTTGGGTGGTTTCGCGCAATTTCGTTGTCGCACGTCACCCATTCTGAAAACGGGTGCCGGGGTGCATACAAAGCACGAGTTTTTGCCACCAGAACCATTTCTTCGTTTTTCGCAACGAACATGCTAAATCCACTACTTTAGGTACAAAACTCATGTGTTGGGTGGTTTCGCGCAATTTCGTTGCCGCACGTCACCCATTCCGAAAACGGGTGTCGGGTTGCATACAAAGCATGAGTTTTTGCCACCGGAACCATTTCTTCGTTTTTCGCAACAAACATGCCCAATCCACTACTTTAGGTCCAAAACTCATGTTTGGGGTGGTTTCGCGCAATTTTGTTGCTGCACGTCACCATTCCAAAAACGGGTGTCGGGGTGCATACAAAGCACGAGTTTTTGCTATCGGAACAATTTATTCGTTTTTCACAACGAACATGCCCAATCCACTACTTTAGGTCCAAAACTCATGTTTGGGGTGGTTTCGCGCAATTTCGTTGACGCACGTCAACCATTCCGAAAACGGGTGTCGGGGCGCATATAAAGCACGAGTTTTTGCCACCGGAACCATTTCTTCGTTTTTCACAACGAACATGCCCAATCCACTACTTTAGGTCCAAAAGTCATGTTTGGGGTGGTTTCGCGCAATTTCGTTGCCGCACGTCACCCATTCCGAAAACGGGTGTCGGGTGCATACAAAGCACGAGTTTTTGCCACCGGAACCATTTCTTCGTTTTTCGCAACGAACATGCCAAATCCACTACTTTAGGTACAAAACTCATGTGTTGGGTGGTTTTGCGCAATTTCGTTGCCGCACGTCACCCATTCCGAAAACGGGTGTCGGGGTGCATACAAAGCACGAGTTTTTGCCACCGGAACCATTTCTTCGTTTTTCGCAACGAACATGCCCAATCCACTACTTTAGGTCCAAAACTCATGTTTGGGGTGGTTTCGCGCAATTTCGTTGCCGCACGTCACCCATTCCGAAAACGGGTGTCGGGGTGCATAAAAAGCACGAGTTTTTGCCACCAGAACCATTTCTTCGTTTTCCGCAACGAACATGCCCAATCCACTACTTTACGTCCAAAACTCATGTTTGGGGTGGTTTCGCGCAATTTCGTTGCCGCACGTCACCCATTCCGAAAACGGGTGTCGGGGTGCATACAAAGCACGAGTTTTTGCCACCGGAACCATTTCTTCGTTTTCCGCAACGAACATGCCCAATCCACTACTTTAGGTCCAAAACTCATGTTTGGGGTGGTTTCGCGCAATTTCGTTGCCGCACGTCACTCATCCGAAAACGGGTGTCGGGGTGCATACAAAGCACGAGTTTTTGCCACCGGAACCATTTCTTCGTTTTTCGCAACGAACATGCCCAATCCACTACTTTAGGTCCAAAACTCTTGTTTGGGGTGGTTTCGCGCAATTTCGTTGCCGCACGTCATCCATTCCGAAAACGGGTGTCGGGGTGCATACAAAGCATGAGTTTTTGCCACCGTAACCATTTCTTCATTTTCTGCAACGAACATGCCCAATCCACTATTTTAGGTCCAAAACTCATGTTTGGGGTGGTTTCGCGCAATTTCGTTGCCGCACGTCACCCATTCCGAAAACGGGTGTCGGGGTGCATACAAAGCACGAGTTTTTGCCACCGGAACCATTTCTTCATTTTTCGCAACGAACATGCCAAATCCACTACTTTAGGTACAAAACTCATGTGTTGGGTGGTTTCGCGCAATTTCGTTGTCGCACGTCACCCATTCTGAAAACGGGTGCCGGGGTGCATACAAAGCACGAGTTTTTGCCACCAGAACCATTTCTTCGTTTTTCGCAACGAACATGCTAAATCCACTACTTTAGGTACAAAACTCATGTGTTGGGTGGTTTCGCGCAATTTCGTTGCCGCACGTCACCCATTCCGAAAACGGGTGTCGGGTTGCATACAAAGCATGAGTTTTCGCCACCGGAACCATTTTTTCGTTTTTCGCAACAAACATGCCCAATCCACTACTTTAGGTCCAAAACTCATGTTTGGGGTGGTTTCGCGCAATTTTGTTGCTGCACGTCACCATTCCAAAAACGGGTGTCGGGGTGCATACAAAGCACGAGTTTTTGCTATCGGAACAATTTATTCGTTTTTCGCTACGAACATGCCCAATCCACTACTTTAGGTCCAAAACTCATGTTTGGGGTGGTTTCGCGCAATTTCGTTGACGCACGTCACCCATTCCGAAAACGGGTGTCGGGGCGCATATAAAGCACGAGTTTTTGCCACCGGAACCATTTCTTCGTTTTTCACAACGAACATGCCCAATCCACTACTTTAGGTCCAAAAGTCATGTTTGGGGTGGTTTCGCGCAATTTCGTTGCCGCACGTCACCCATTCCGAAAACGGGTGTCGGGTGAATACAAAGCACGAGTTTTTGCCACCGGAACCATTTCTTCGTTTTTCGCAACGAACATGCCAAATCCACTACTTTAGGTACAAAACTCATGTGTTGGGTGGTTTTGCGCAATTTCGTTGCCGCACGTCACCCATTCCGAAAACGGGTGTCGGGGTGCATACAAAGCACGAGTTTTTGCCACCGGAACCATTTCTTCGTTTTTCGCAACGAACATGCCCAATCCACTACTTTAGGTCCAAAACTCATGTTTGGGGTGGTTTCGCGCAATTTCGTTGCCGCACGTCACCCATTCCGAAAACGGGTGTCGGGGTGCATAAAAAGCACGAGGTTTTTGCCACCAGAACCATTTCTTCGTTTTCCGCAACGAACATGCCCAATCCACTACTTTAGGTCCAAAACTCATGTTTGGGGTGGTTTCGCGCAATTTCGTTGCCACACGTCACCCATTCCGAAAACGGGTGTCGGGGTGCATACAAAGCATGAGTTTTTGCCACCGGAACCATTTCTTCGTTTTCCGCAACGAACATGCCCAATCCACTACTTTAGGTCCAAAACTCATGTTTGGGGTGGTTTCGCGCAATTTCGTTGCCGCACGTCACTCATCCGAAAACGGGTGTCGGGGTGCATACAAAGCACGAGTTTTTGCCACCGGAACCATTTCTTCGTTTTTCGCAACGAACATGCCCAATCCACTACTTTAGGTCCAAAACTATTGTTTGGGGTGGTTTCGCGCAATTTCGTTGCCGCACGTCATCCATTCCGAAAACGGGTGTCGGGGTGCATACAAAGCATGAGTTTTTGCCACCGTAACCATTTCTTCATTTTCTGCAACGAACATGCCCAATCCACTATTTTAGGTCCAAAACTCATGTTTGGGGTGGTTTCGCGCAATTTCGTTGCCGCACGTCACCCATTCCGAAAACGGGTGTCGGGGTGCATACAAAGCACGAGTTTTTGCCACCGGAACCATTTCTTCATTTTTCGCAACGAACATGCCAAATCCACTACTTTAGGTACAAAACTCATGTGTTGGGTGGTTTCGCGCAATTTCGTTGTCGCACGTCACCCATTCCGAAAACGGGTGCCGGGGTGCATACAAAGCACGAGTTTTTGCCACCAGAACCATTTCTTCGTTTTTCGCAACGAACATGCTAAATCCACTACTTTAGGTACAAAACTCATGTGTTGGGTGGTTTCGCGCAATTTCGTTGCCGCACGTCACCCATTCCGAAAACGGGTGTCGGGTTGCATACAAAGCATGAGTTTTCGCCACCGGAACCATTTCTTCGTTTTTCGCAACAAACATGCCCAATCCACTACTTTAGGTCCAAAACTCATGTTTGGGGTGGTTTCGCGCAATTTTGTTGCTGCACGTCACCATTCCAAAAACGGGTGTCGGGGTGCATACAAAGCACGAGTTTTTGCTATCGGAACAATTTATTCGTTTTTCGCTACGAACATGCCCAATCCACTACTTTAGGTCCAAAACTCATGTTTGGGGTGGTTTCGCGCAATTTCGTTGACGCACGTCACCCATTCCGAAAACGGGTGTCGGGGCGCATATAAAGCACGAGTTTTTGCCACCGGAACCATTTCTTCGTTTTTCACAACGAACATGCCCAATCCACTACTTTAGGTCCAAAAGTCATGTTTGGGGTGGTTTCGCGCAATTTCGTTGCCGCACGTCACCCATTCCGAAAACGGGTGTCGGGTGCATACAAAGCACGAGTTTTTGCCACCGGAACCATTTCTTCGTTTTTCGCAACGAACATGCCAAATCCACTACTTTAGGTACAAAACTCATGTGTTGGGTGGTTTTGCGCAATTTCGTTGCCGCACGTCACCCATTCCGAAAACGGGTGTCGGGGTGCATACAAAGCACGAGTTTTTGCCACCGGAACCATTTCTTCGTTTTTCGCAACGAACATGCCCAATCCACTACTTTAGGTCCAAAACTCATGTTTGGGGTGGTTTCGCGCAATTTCGTTGCCGCACGTCACCCATTCCGAAAACGGATGTCGGGGTGCATAAAAAGCACGAGTTTTTGCCACCAGAACCATTTCTTCGTTTTCCGCAACGAACATGCCCAATCCACTACTTTAGGTCCAAAACTCATGTTTGGGGTGGTTTCGCGCAATTTCGTTGCCGCACGTCACCCATTCCGAAAACGGGTGTCGGGGTGCATACAAAGCACGAGTTTTTGCCACCGGAACCATTTCTTCGTTTTCCGCAACGAACATGCCCAATCCACTACTTTAGGTCCAAAACTCATGTTTGGGGTGGTTTCGCGCAATTTCGTTGCCGCACGTCACTCATCCGAAAATGGGTGTCGGGGTGCATACAAAGCACGAGTTTTTGCCACCGGAACCATTTCTTCGTTTTTCGCAACGAACATGCCCAATCCACTACTTTAGGTCCATAACTCTTGTTTGGGGTGGTTTCGCGCAATTTCGTTGCCGCACGTCATCCATTCCGAAAACGGGTGTCGGGGTGCATACAAAGCATGAGTTTTTGCCACCATAACCATTTCTTCATTTTCTGCAACGAACATGCCCAATCCACTATTTTAGGTCCAAAACTCATGTTTGGGGTGGTTTCGCGCAATTTCGTTGCCGCACGTCACCCATTCCGAAAACGGGTGTCGGGGTGCATACAAAGCACGAGTTTTTGCCACCGGAACCATTTCTTCATTTTTCGCAACGAACATGCCAAATCCACTACTTTAGGTACAAAACTCATGTGTTGGGTGGTTTCGCGCAATTTCGTTGTCGCACGTCACCCATTCCGAAAACGGGTGCCGGGGTGCATACAAAGCACGAGTTTTTGCCACCAGAACCATTTCTTCGTTTTTCGCAACGAACATGCTAAATCCACTACTTTAGGTACAAAACTCATGTGTTGGGTGGTTTCGCGCAATTTCGTTGCCGCACGTCACCCATTCCGAAAACGGGTGTCGGGTTGCATACAAAGCATGAGTTTTCGCCACCGGAACCATTTCTTCGTTTTTCGCAACAAACATGCCCAATCCACTACTTTAGGTCCAAAACTCATGTTTGGGGTGGTTTCGCGCAATTTTGTTGCTGCACGTCACCATTCCAAAAACGGGTGTCGGGGTGCATACAAAGCACGAGTTTTTGCTATCGGAACAATTTATTCGTTTTTCGCTACGAACATGCCCAATCCACTACTTTAGGTCCAAAACTCATGTTTGGGGTGGTTTCGCGCAATTTCGTTGACGCACGTCACCCATTCCGAAAACGGGTGTCGGGGCGCATATAAAGCACGAGTTTTTGCCACCGGAACCATTTCTTCGTTTTTCACAACGAACATGCCCAATCCACTACTTTAGGTCCAAAAGTCATGTTTGGGGTGGTTTCGCGCAATTTCGTTGCCGCACGTCACCCATTCCGAAAACGGGTGTCGGGTGCATACAAAGCACGAGTTTTTGCCACCGGAACCATTTCTTCGTTTTTCGCAACGAACATGCCAAATCCACTACTTTAGGTCCAAAACTCATGTTTGGGGTGGTTTCGCGCAATTTCGTTACCGCATGTCACCCATTCCGAAAACGGGTGTCGGGTGCATACAAAGCACGAGTTTTTGCCACCGGAACCATTTCTTCGTTTTTCGCAACAAACATGCCCAATCCACTACTTTAGGTCCAAAACTCATGTTTGGGGTGGTTTCGCGCAATTTTGTTGCTACACGTCACCATTCCAAAAACGGGTGTCGGGGTGCATACAAAGCACGAGTTTTTGCTATCGGAACAATTTATTCGTTTTTCGCAACGAACATGCCCAATCCACTACTTTAGGTCCAAAACTCATGTGTTGGGTGGTTTTGCGCAATTTCGTTGCCGCACGTCACCCATTCCGAAAACGGGTGTCGGGGTGCATACAAAGCACGAGTTTTTGCCACCAGAACCATTTCTTCGTTTTTCGCAACGAACATGCCCAATCCACTACTTTAGGTCCAAAACTCATGTTTGGGGTGGTTTCGTGCAATTTCGTAGCCGCACGTCACCCATTCCGAAAACGGGTGTCGGGGTGCATACAAAGCACGAGTTTTTGCCACCAGAACCATTTCTTCGTTTTCCGCAACGAACATGCCCAATCCACTACTTTAGGTCCAAAACTCATGTTTGGGGTGGTTTCGCACAATTTCGTTGACGCATGTCACCCATTTCGAAAACGGGTGTCGGGGCGCATACAAAGCATGAGTTTTCGCCACTGGATCCATTTCTTCGTATTTCGCAACGAACATGCCCAATCCACTACTTTAGGTCCAAAACTCATGTTTGGGGTGGTTTCGCGCAATTTCGTTGTCGCACGCCACCCATTCCAAAAACGGGTGTCGGGTGCATACAAAGCACGAGTTTTTGCCACCGGAACCATTTCTTCGTTTTTCGCAACGAACATGCCCAATCCACTACTTTAGGTACAAAACTCATGTGCTGGGTGGTTTCGCGCAATTTCGTTGTCGCACGTCACCCATTCCGAAAACGGGTGTCGGGGTGCCTACAAAGCACGAGTTTTTGCCACCGGAACCATTTCTTCGTTTTTCGCGCATATAAAGCACGAGTTTTTGCCAACGAAATTGCGCGAAACCACCCAACACTTGAGTTTTGGACCTAAAGTAGTGGATTGGGCATGTTCGTTGCGAAAAAGGAAGAAATGGTTCCGGTGGCAAAAACTCGTGCTTTGTATGCACCCGACACCCGTTTTCGGAATGGGTGACGTGCGGCAACGAAATTGCGCGAAACCACCCCAAACATGACTTTGGGACCTAAAGTAGTGGATTGGGCATGTTCGTTGCGAAAAACGAAGAAATGGTTCCGGTGGCAAAAACTCGTGCTTTGTATGCACCCCTGACACCCGTTTTCGGATGAGTGACGTGCGGCAACGAAATTGCGCGAAACCACCCAACACATGAGTTTCGGACCTAAATTAGTGGATTGGGCTTGTTCGTTGCGAAAAACGAAGAAATGGTTCCGGTGGCAAAAACTCGTGCTTCATATGCACCCCGACACCCGTTTTCGGAATGGGTGACGTGCGGCAACGAAATTGCACGAAACCACCCAACACATGAGTTTTGGACCTAAAGTAGTGGATTGGGCATGTTCGTTGCGAAAAACGAAGAAATGGTTCCGGTGGCAAAAACTCGTGCTTTGTAGGCACCCCGACACCCGTTTTCGGAATGGGTGACGTGCGACAACGAAATTGCGCGAAACCACCCAACACATGAGTTTTGTACCTAAAGTAGTGGATTGGGCATGTTCGTTGCGAAAAACGAAGAAATGGTTCCGGTGGCAAAAACTCGTGCTTTGTATGCACCCGACACCCGTATTTGGAATGGGTGACGTGCGACAACGAAATTGCGCGAAACCACCCCAAACATGAGTTTTGGACCTAAAGGAGTGGATTGGGCATGTTAGTTGCGAAATACGAAGAAATGGATCCAGTGGCGAAAACTCATGCTTTGTATGCGCCCCGACACCCGTTTTCGAAATGGGTGACATGCGTCAACGAAATTGTGCGAAACCACCGCAAACATGAGTTTTGGACCTAAAGTAGTGGATTGGGCATGTTCGTTGCGAAAAACGAATAAATGGTTCCGGTAGCAAAAACTCGTGCTTTGTATGCACCCCGACACCCGTTTTTGGAATGGTGACGTGCAGCAACAAAATTGCGCGAAACCACACCAAACATGAGTTTTGGACCTAAAGTAGTGGATTGGGCTTGTTTGTTGTGAAAACGAAGAAATGGTTCCGGTGGCGAAAACTCATGCTTTGTATGCAACCCGACACCCGTTTTCGGAATGGGTGACGTGCGGCAACAAAATTACGCGAAACCACCCCAAACATGAGTTTTGGACCAAAAGTAGTGGATTGGGCATGCTCGCTGCGAAAAACAAAGAAATTGTTCCGTTGGCAAAAACTCGTGCTTTGTATGCACCCGACACCCGTTTTCGGAATGGGTGACGTGCGACAATGAAATTGCGCGAAACCACCCAACACTTGAGTTTTGTACCTAAAGTAGTGGATTTGGCATGTTCGTTGCGAAAAACGAAGAAATGGTTCCGGTGGCAAAAACTCGTGCTTTGTATGCACCCCGACACTCATTTTCGGAATGGGTGACGTGCGGCAACGAAATTGTGCGAAACCACCCCAAACATGAGTGGATTGGGCATGTTCGTTGCGGAAAACGACAAAATGGTTCCGGTGGCAAAAACTCGTGCCTTGTATGCACCCCGACACCCGTTTTCGGAATGGGTGACGTGCGGCAACGAAATTGCGCGAAACCACCCAACACATGAGTTTTGGACCTAAAGTAATGGATTGGGCTTGTTCGTTGCAAAAAACGAAGAAATGGTTCCGGAGGCAAAAACTCGTGCTTTGTATGCACCCCGACACCCGTTTTCCGAATGGGTGACGTGCGGCAACAAAATTGCGCGAAACCACCCAACACATGAGTTTTGTACCTAAAGTAGTGGATTTGGCATGTTCGTTGCGAAAAACGAAGAAATGGTTCTGGTGGCAAAAACTCGTGCTTTGTATGCACCCCGGCACCCGTTTTCAGAATGGGTGACGTGCGACAATGAAATTGCGCGAAACCACCCAACACATGAGTTTTGTACCTAAAGTAGTGGATTTGGCATGTTCGTTGCGAAAAACGAAGAAATGGTTCCGGTGGCAAAAACTCGTGCTTTGTATGCACCCCGACACCCGTTTTCGGAATGGGTGACGTGCGGCAACGAAATTGCACGAAACCACCCCAAACATGAGTTTTGGACCTAAAGTAGTGGATTGGGCATGTTCGTTGCGGAAAACGAAGAAATGGTTCCGGTGGCAAAAACTCGTGCTTTGTATGCACCCCGACACCCGTTTTCGGAATGGGTGACGTGCGGCAACGAAATTGCGTGAAACCACCCCAAACATGAGTTTTGGACCTAAAGTAGTGGATTGGGCATGTTCGTTGCGGAAAAGGAAGAAATGGTTCTGGTGGCAAAAACTCGTGCTTTGTATGCACCCCGACACCCGTTTTCGGAATGGGTGACGTGCGGCAACGAAATTGCGCGAAACCACCCCAAACATGAGTTTTGGACCTAAAGTAGTGGATTGGGCATGTTCGTTGCGAAAAACGAAGAAATGGTTCCGGCGGCAAAAACTCGTGCTTTGTATGCACCCCCGACACCCGTTTTCGGAATGGGTGACGTGCGGCAACGAAATTGCGCAAAACCACCCAACACATGAGTTTTGTACCTAAAGTAGTGGATTTGGCATGTTCGTTGCGAAAAACGAAGAAATGGTTCCGGTGGCAAAAACTCGTGCTTTGTATGCACCCGACACCCGTTTTCGGAATGGGTGACGTGCGGCAACGAAATTGCGCGAAACCACCCCAAACATGACTTTTGGACCTAAAGTAGTGGATTGGGCATGTTCGTTGTGAAAAACGAAGAAATGGTTCCGGTGGCAAAAACTCGTGCTTTATATGCGCCCCGACACCCGTTTTCGGAATGGGTGACGTGCGTCAACGAAATTGCGCGAAACCACCCCAAACATGAGTTTTGGACCTAAAGTAGTAGATTGGGCATGTTCGTTGCGAAAAACGAATAAATTGTTCCGATAGCAAAAACTCGTGCTTTGTATGCACCCCGACACCCGTTTTTGGAATGGTGACGTGCAGCAACAAAATTGCGCGAAACCACCCCAAACATGAGTTTTGGACCTAAAGTAGTGGATTGGGCATGTTTGTTGCGAAAAACGAAGAAATGGTTCCGGTGGCGAAAACTCATGCTTTGTATGCAACCCGACACCCGTTTTCGGAATGAGTGACGTGCGGCAACGAAATTGCGCGAAACCACCCAACACATGAGTTTTGTACCTAAAGTAGTGGATTTAGCATGTTCGTTGCGAAAAACGAAGAAATGGTTCTGGTGGCAAAAACTCGTGCTTTGTATGCACCCCTGCATCCGTTTTCGGAATGGGTGACGTGCGACAACGAAATTGCGCGAAACCACGCAACACATGAGTTTTGTACCTAAAGTAGTGGATTTGGCATGTTCGTTGCGAAAAATGAAGAAATGGTTCCGGTGGCAAAAACTCGTGCTTTGTATGCACCCCGACACCCGTTTTCGGAATGGGTGACGTGCGGCAACGAAATTGCGCGAAACCACCCCAAACATGAGTTTTGGACCTAAAATAGTGGATTGGGCATGTTCGTTGCAGAAAATGAAGAAATGGTTACGGTGGCAAAAACTCATGCTTTGTATCACCCCGACACCCGTTTTCGGAATGGATGACGTGCGGCAACGAAATTGCGCGAAACCACCCCAAACAAGAGTTTTGGACCTAAAGTAGTGGACTGGGCATGTTCGTTGCGAAAAACGAAGAAATGGTTCCGGTGGCAAAAACTCGTGCTTTGTATGCACCCCGACACCCGTTTTCGGATGAGTGACGTGCGGCAACGAAATTGCGCGAAACCACCCCAAACATGAGTTTTGGACCTAAAGTAGTGGATTGGGCATGTTCGTTGCGGAAAACGAAGAAATGGTTCCGGTGGCAAAAACTCGTGCTTTGTATGCACCCCGACACCCGTTTTCGGAATGGGTGACGTGCGGCAACGAAATTGCGCGAAACCACCCCAAACATGAGTTTTGGACCTAAAGTAGTGGATTGGGCATGTTGGTTGCGGAAAAGGAAGAAATGGTTCTGGTGGCAAAAACTCGTGCTTTGTATGCACCCCGACACCCGTTTTCGGAATGGGTGACGTGCGGCAACGAAATTGCGCGAAACCACCCCAAACATGAGTTTTGGACCTAAAGTAGTGGATTGGGCATGTTCGTTGCGAAAAACGAAGAAATGGTTCCGGTGGCAAAAACTCGTGCTTTGTATGCACCCCGACACCCGTTTTCGGAATGGGTGACGTGCGGCAACGAAATTGCGCAAAACCACCCAACACATGAGTTTTGTACCTAAAGTAGTGGATTTGGCATGTTCGTTGCGAAAAACGAAGAAATGGTTCCGGTGGCAAAAACTCGTGCTTTGTATGCACCCGACACCCGTTTTCGGAATGGGTGACGTGCGGCAACGAAATTGCGCGAAACCACCCCAAACATGACTTTTGGACCTAAAGTAGGATTGGGCATGTTCGTTGTGAAAAACGAAGAAATGGTTCCGGTGGCAAAAACTCGTGCTTTATATGCGCCCCGACACCCGTTTTCGGAATGGGTGACGTGCGTCAACGAAATTGCGCGAAACCACCCCAAACATGAGTTTTGGACCTAAAGTAGTGGATTGGGCATGTTCGTTGCGAAAAACGAATAAATTGTTCCGATAGCAAAAACTCGTGCTTTGTATGCACCCCGACACCCGTTTTTGGAATGGTGACGTGCAGCAACAAAATTGCGCGAAACCACCCCAAACATGAGTTTTGGACCTAAAGTAGTGGATTGGGCATGTTTGTTGCGAAAAACGAAGAAATGGTTCCGGTGGCGAAAACTCATGCTTTGTATGCAACCCGACACCCTTTTCGGAATGAGTGACGTGCGGCAACGAAATTGCGCGAAACCACCCAACACATGAGTTTTGTACCTAAAGTAGTGGATTTAGCATGTTCGTTGCGAAAAACGAAGAAATGGTTCTGGTGGCAAAAACTCGTGCTTTGTATGCACCCCTGCACCCGTTTTCGGAATGGGTGACGTGCGACAACGAAATTGCGCGAAACCACCCAACACATGAGTTTTGTACCTAAAGTAGTGGATTTGGCATGTTCGTTGCGAAAAATGAAGAAATGGTTCCGGTGGCAGAAACTCGTGCTTTGTATGCACCCCGACACCCGTTTTCGGAATGGGTGACGTGCGGCAACGAAATTGCGCGAAACCACCCCAAACATGAGTTTTGGACC
Source organism: Zea luxurians (assembly GCA_029449295.1). Taxonomy (NCBI): domain Eukaryota; kingdom Viridiplantae; phylum Streptophyta; class Magnoliopsida; order Poales; family Poaceae; genus Zea; species Zea luxurians. The sequence continues at coordinate 159,907 of JAOPSE010000923.1, forward strand.
TAAAATAGTGGATTGGGCATGTTCGTTGCAGAAAATGAAGAAATGGTTACGGTGGCAAAAACTCATGCTTTGTATGCACCCCGACACCCGTTTTCGGAATGGATGACGTGCGGCAACGAAATTGCGCGAAACCACCCCAAACAAGTGTTTTGGACCTAAAGTAGTGGACTGGTGTGGGTGATAGATATCCCCCGGGTCCACTAAAAGAGTAATGAACCTCACGAAAGGCCCAAGGGCCCAATAAATCGTAAGGTTATTCTTTCGTGGGCCTGGGAGAAACAACCAGCAAAGCAGAGCGACGTGAGGCCGGATTGGTGCAAACCCGGACGGCCCATAGCGTCGAGCGAGTGGCCGCAACAGAGATCCGACTTTCCCGCGCTGGAGTCCCCATGCAGTGAAGCCACGTGAGGATAAGTCGGCGAGGGTTACGTAAAGGATAATCTCAAGAAGTTCACTATCTTTTAGCCACTTGTTGTTATCTTATCCATGTGTACTGCCCCACGGTCGAGTATATAAGGCCTAGGGGGCACCCCTTCAGAACGATCGACCCATTTTACTTAGCCACCTACATCGACTCTCTGCATTCTTAGAGAGCTCTCTTGTAATCATACCCACCAAGCATACTCATCAGGACGTAGGGTGTTACGCATTACTAAGCGGCCCGAACCTGTAAACCTTGTCCACCGTCCCTCGTGCGATCAGCACGAACCATTTTGCTACAGTTGTCGGCACCTTCCTACTCCTAAAACACCTTGAGGGGCAACCCCGGGTGTGCGGTCGGACCCAAAACGCTGACAGCTGGCGTGCCAGGTAGGGGGTGTGTCGACAATCCAAGATAGCTCAATGGCCATCTCTTTCTACAGCAAGATCACCCTACGTCCCGGATCTATGTTCTGCTTCGGAACAATCTCATTCATAGCGGACAAAGAAGGAACTCTGCACCGTATCGCGGATCCGCCGGAAAAGGAATCTCCTCCAACGAACTCCGAAAATATCGGAGAAGCGCAACCTCCGGCTCTCCGAAAGAAGATCACCACGACGGCAGCACCGTTCTACCCCGACGTCCTCTTCATCGGAAGAGCGGAATCGCCCGTCATCTCCGACGACGAGCCGACTGTACCCGGGGAGGAACCGCCCCAACGAGAATCCCGTCGACGGAGGAACCGGCGCAGGAACGTTCGACGACATCACGCGGCCGGAGAGCGGAATCCGGAACAACCTGTCTCGCGGGACGAGGTCTCGGAGGTAGGAGAAACCCCGGAAGAACGCATCTTCAGAGAGCGAAGGAACTCCCGACGACGTGATCGCCGACGAGCTCAGGAACAGGCCGAGCAGGATGCAAGGCAACGTCGAGAGAATCCATTCTTCGGGCGCAACCTGAACCCCGACTTCGCCCGAGCCATGAACACGCCGAGCGAGGTCGGAGGGGTACTGGCTCGAATAGCTGAAGGACTACCTCGGACTCCCGACGCCGATGGCTACCGGCGACTATTTACTCAGGCGGCTAACCACCTTCTACCGCTTGCCCACCCGCCAAACGATCTACGACACGCCATCAACAGTCGCCGAGACGCGCGGAGCTCCATCAATGCTTCGCGCGAACGGCGGCATGAGAACGAGATTCGCCGTCGGGAGGAGTACGACAGGGATCATGGCATCCCGACTCAGAGCCAAGCTACCAGGACTGAGTCGGCAACGGCTTCAACTGGCGGAACCACCCGGGGACGGTCGAGGAATCACAATCACAACTCCCCTCCCCAGGACAGACATCGACCCCGACGACAGGAGGACACGTGCGGAGTGTCCGCCCTTACTCCGCGCCTTAGGGCCATCCAATGGCCTCCCAACTTCAAGGTATCCAATGTTGACAAATATGAACCTAAGCAGGATCCATGGGGTTGGCTAGCCGTCAACACCACCGCTGCTCGAGCTGCCGGGGCGTCCGAAGACGTGATGACCGCGTACTTACCCATTGTCCTTGGGCAAGACGCGCTGCAATGGCTGCGACATCTACCCCGACACTGCATCGACGTCTGGGGAGACTTCAGTCGACGCTTCACCGCCAACTTCCAGTCCCTCTCCGACAAGCCGGCGCAGCCGTGGGACCTCAAATCTATCAAGCGCCGGGGGGACGAAACTCTCCGGTCGTACCTCAAGAGGTTTCAAACCATGAGGAATCGTATCCCCGATGTCACGGAGGCGGCCGTGATCGAGGACTTCTACCGAGGATCCAATGATTCGGCTTTCGTCCGAGCCATACTACAGAAAGCGCCGACTACCTCCAAGGAGCTATTCCGGGAAGCCGACCTCTACATCACCGCCGACGAGCGAGCCCAGGATCTCATCGGAGGAGCAAAGCCCGCACCGGCAGCACCACGACGCGACACGAACCAGCAACCTGACAAGCGGTGGGAGAAGAGGCCACGCGAAGAAGTGCATGCTGCCGGACCACCTGCCTCTCGCGCTCGAGGAGGACCTCGTGGAGGCGAACGTACGCTGGACGACATCCTCGACGCCCAGTGCCCGTACCACAAGGACATGCGCCACACTCTTCGTAACTGCCGAGACTTCAAGCACTCCGTCGGACACGGCCGACCCTTCCAACCTCTACCTCCTCCTCCGCCGAGGGGAGGACCAGATGAACCACGACAACCCCATCGGCAGGAGGAGGGAGGAGGAGGAGGAGCTTTTCCACGCGTTGACAAGGAGGTCAACGTCATCTTCGGCGGACACGGATCGCAGGAGAGCAGAAGACAGCAAAAGCTCAACGATCGCCAAATACTGGTGGCGACCACCGGCCCTCCCGCTCCATACCGGTGGTCGGAGCACCCGATCACCTTCACTCGGGCGGATCAATGGCTCAACTTCGACCACCCGGGCAAGTACCCGCTTCTCGTCGATCCGGTGATCCGAGAGAGCCGGGTGAAGAAGGTGTTAGTGGACGGGGGAAGCAGCATCAACGTCACCTTCCCCCGGACACTCCAAGGCTTGGGAGTTCACCTCAAAGAGCTCCACGAGTCAGACACTCCTTTCTTCGGCATCGTGCCGACGGAAGGGGAATACCCGCTGGGCCACATCTACATGCCAGTAACCTTTGGAACTCCGGAGAACTACAGAACCGAGTTCCTGAGGTTTGAAGTGGCGAACTTCGACTGCGGTTACAACGCCATCATCGGGAGGCCTGGATTGGCCAAGTTCATGGCCATTCCACATTACACGTACATGATACTGAAGATGCCAGGGCCGCAAGGGATCATAACTGTGCGCGCCGACTTCCAAGGCGCCGCAGAATGTTTCCGAGTGGCTATTCAAGCAGCCCTCACCGCCAAGCCATCGACAGCTCCCTCCGCAATGGCGAACTCTAAGCCTGAGGAGGACCTCGCAATACCGGCGAATGAAGCTCAGACCGCGACCTCTATGCGGCCGACTGAATAAACCAAGAGAATCAACCTGGGGTTCGCCGATGAGCGCAAGACGGCCATCATCAGCTCCAGTCTGGATGACAAATAGGAAAGCGCGCTCGTCCAGTTCCTGCAAGATAACCGAGATGTATTCGCATGGCAACCTGCGGATATGCCGGGAGTCCCAAGAGAACTGGCCGAGCACAAACTGAAGGTTTTTCCCCAGGCGAGGCCGATTCGACAAAAGTTACGTCGTTTCACGCCTGATAAGAGGGAAGCCATTCGCGCCGAGTTAGCTCGCTTGGTCGCGGCTGGATTCATTAGAGAAGTATTACATCCCGAGTGGTTAGCCAATCCTGTTCTTGTACTCAAAAAGAATAAAGTGGACTGGCGCATGTGTGTTGATTATACAGATCTCAACAAACACTGTCCGAAGGATCCTTTTGGGCTCCCAAGGATAGATCAGGTGGTGGACTCCACCGCTGGATGTTCTATGCTGTCTTTCCTGGATTGTTATTCTGGATATCATCAGATTAGTCTGGCGAAGGAAGATGAAGAAAAAACGGCATTCATTACTCCATTTGGTGCTTTCTGTTATACCTCCATGCCGTTCGGCCTCAAAAACGCTGGAGCGACTTACCAGAGAGCCATTCAAACATGCTTAGCCGATCACTGGGGCAAGCGTGTGGAGGCCTATGTGGATGATGTGGTAATCAAAACACAGGACTCAAAAGATTTCATCGAAGACTTGCAACTGGTTTTCAACAGTCTGAGGCGGTATAGATGGAAGCTTAATCCTGAGAAATGTGTTTTTGGGGTACCAGCAGGAAAGTTACTCGGGTTTATTGTCAGTCACCGGGGAATTGAAGCTAATCCGGATAAGATTGAAGCTATCATGAAGATGGAAGCACCTCGATCGCAAAAGAAAGTCCAACGGCTTACTGGATGCATGGCGGCTCTAAGCAGATTTATATCCAGACTGGGAGAAAAAGGTTTGCCATTTTACAAGTTGCTCAAGAAGGTGGATAAATTCCAGTGGACTTCAGAAGCGCAAGAAGCTCTAGATGCTCTGAAAAAATTCTTAACAACGCCACCAGTACTGAAACCACCTCGGCGAGCCACGCCAACTCAACCAGCTGAAGATTTGCTGCTATATATCTCTTGCACGACTCATGTGGTAAGCACCGCGTTAGTAGTCGAGCGAGTAGAAGAAGGACATGCCTACCCAGTACAACATCCTGTCTACTTCATCAGTGAAGTTCTAGGCCCCTCAAAGAAAAAGTACCCTCAAGTTCAGAAGCTATTGTATGCAGTACTTCTAACTGCCCGCAAGCTGCGTCACTACTTTGACGATCACAAAGTCATAGTAGTCACAAGTTTTCCAATAGGGGATATACTTCACAACAAGGAAGCCATCGGCCGAATAGCCAAGTGGGCTTGTGAGTTGGGATCTCATGACATCGAGTTCCGGCCTCGCACTGCCATCAAAACTCAAGCACTGGTTGATTTTTGTATCAGAGTGGACTGAGCAACAAGTACCAGACAACCCGGAGACTGCAGAAGTATGGCGAATGCATTTTGATGGCTCACTAAAGCTGCAGGGAGCAGGAGCGGGGATTCTCTTCACTGCACCTGGAGGCGAACACCTCAAGTACGCCCTCCAGTTGCTATTCCCGGCCTCCAACAATGCAGCCGAGTATGAAGCTTTGATCCACGGATTGAACATTGCCATATCATTGGGCGTCAAAAGATTAATGGTATACGGGGATTCTCTGGTAGTCATCAGCCAGATAAATAAGGAGTGGGATTGCTCAAACGATTTGATGGGAAGATACTGCACTGTCGTCCGAAAGCTGGAGGATAAATTCGAGGGTCTAGAATTTCATCACGTGGAAAGAGATCGGAACACGGCAGCCGATGTACTGTCCAAGCTAGGGTCCAGTCGAACTCAGGCCCCACCCGGGGTTTTTGTGCAAGAAATTCTGCAGCCAAGTATCTCAATGGATAAAATAGAAGAGTGCAACATCATAGATCAACCCGAGTCAGATCCCGATGACTGGAGAAGGCCAATCATTAAGTACATAAGGAATGAAGAAGAACCAGACGACAAGAATTCGGCAGAGCGCATTGCAAGACAGTCGGCTCACTATACACTTATTGGAGAGACATTATACAGAAGGGGAGCATCAGGGGTCTTCATGAAATGCATCCTCCCATCTACTGGAAGGCAACTCCTGGAGGAGGTCCACGCTGGACAATGTGGAATACATGCAGCCTCCAGAACACTGGTCGGGAAGGTCTTCAGGTCAGGATTTTATTGGCCAACAGCAAAGAACGACGCAGCCGAGTTAGTTCAGAGGTGCGAAGCCTGCCAATACTTGTCAAAGCAACAACACCTGCCAGCACAGCAGCTGCAGACCATACCAATAACTTGGCCTTTTGCATGCTGGGGACTGGATATGATTGGGCCTTTCAAGAAAGCTCAAGGGGGATACACTCATGTATTGGTAGCAATTGACAAGTTCACTAAATGGATAGAATTCAAACCCATTGCCTCCTTAACTTCTGCTAAGGCCGTGGAATTCATACAAGACATAATATTCAGATTCGGGATACCAAACAGCATCATAACTGATTTAGGATCCAACTTCACGAGTTCAGAATTCTTTGACTTCTGCGAGCAAAAGGGCATTCAGATCAAGTATGCATCTGTAGCCCATCCAAGAGCCAACGGGCAAGTTGAGCGAGCCAACGGGATGATATTGGATGCACTCAGGAAAAAGATTTTTGATAAGAACGAAAAATTCGCAGGAAAGTGGATAAGGGAATTACCCTATGTTGTTTGGAGCCTAAGAACCCAACCTAGCCGAGCTTTGCATGGAAACACTCCTTTCTTCATGGTCTATGGGTCGGAGGCAGTGCTGCCCGCTGATCTCAAGTTTGGGGCGCCAAGGCTGATCTTTGAAAGTATAGCAGAAGCTGAGACCACCAGGCTGGAGGACATAGACGTACTCGAGGAAGAACGGTTAAACGCAGTAATCCAATCAGCAAGATACCAGCAGACTCTAAGGCGCTATCACAACAAGGCTGTGCGGCAACGATTCTTCTCAGTAGGGGAGCTCGTCCTTCGCCGAATCCTAACGGGAGAAGGACGACACAAGTTATCACCCTTATGGGAGTGACCCTTCGTAGTAGCAGAAGTCACTCGGCCCGGATCATATCGCCTCACTCAGATGGATGGCACAGAAGTTGGGAACTCCTGGAACATAGAACACCTGAGAAAGTTTTATCCTTAGCCGTACCTCAAAACTGCTGGGATAACGGTGATGTACTCTGTAAAGTGGAAATATGTCATCAATAAAGAAAAGGTCTCAAGGATACTCAATTTATTTACGATTGGCTTGCATTCTTACTTAACTCGGGGTGACCACTATGCCCTGCTAACGGAGCAATCGGCTTAAGTCGGCAACGACTTAAGGCGGTGCAACATGCTCACGCTTACTTAACTCGGGGTGACCACTATGCCCTGCTAACGGAGCAATCGGCTTAAGTCGGCAACGACTTAAGGCGGTGCAACATGCTCACGCTTACTTAACTCGGGGTGACCACTATGCCCTGCTAACGGAGCAATCGGCTTAAGTCGGCAACGACTTAAGGCGGTGCAACATGCTCACGCTTACTTAACTCGGGGTGACCACTATGCCCTGCTAACGGAGCAATCGGCTTAAGTCGGCAACGACTTAAGGCGGTGCAACATGCTCACGCTTACTTAACTCGGGGTGACCACTAGCCCTGCTAACGGAGCAATCGGCTTAAGTCGGCAACGACTTAAGGCGGTGAAACATGCTCACGCTTACTTAACTCGGGGTGACCACTATGCCCTGCTAACGGAGCAATCAACTTAAGTTGACGGCGACTTAAGACCAGTGCAACATGCTCGCGCCTATATAATTCAGGGGATGATTTCCATATCCCACAAACGAAATTCATAGTCATCATGCGTCATTACTACCAAACTCATTAACTAAAAAATTCTGATACAATGAGAGAGTAACTATGTCATTCAAATAAACCGGTGTCCTCTAACAAATATTCAATCATGCAAGCTGCGCGCTTGGAGTACGCGAAATGTTTTCTCTATTTTGCAATGTCTTTTCCAGGAGCAATTGACGAAGAAGGACAACTCGAGGAATCAGGGGCAGCATTCACGTCAGCCCTTATATCCTCGGGAATAACCACGCCGGGTCTCCTCATCAAGATTCGTCCCGCCCGAATAGCCTTGTCCAGGGCTTTGTCGCGTTGGGCCTTGAAAGTAGCGGAAGTCTCTTCAGCAGTTTTAGCAGCCAGTCGAGCGTTCTCTAACTCCTGGGCAATAGATTTTTTGGAAGCCCGGAGCCCCTTGATGGTAGCATCCTTCGCTGATATCAACTGCTTAAGCCGGGTCACCTCCTCCATGGATTCCTGCAGCTTGCGACGATGAAGGTCTAATTCTTCCATGGTGAAGCGATGACTTCTTTCCAAAATGGTCAGCGAATTGCTAGAATCTCGATACAACCTGTCAAGATTGTCACGAGAAGCGGCAAGGATACGTTTTTCTTCCTCCAAGCACAAGTCAGTTCCTTCAAAAACCAGGCAAGTAATATGAGCACAGCAAGGAAAAAGCGCAGTTTTGTATATCACCTTTTCAGAGTCAAGCTGGGCATGCAGAGAAGAACTCAACGCATTGGCATCATCTAAGGCAGCAGAGACCTGACTCAGCTCAATCTGACTTTGAGAGTACTTTTCCTCAAGATCAGTGCATCGCTGAGCCAATTCAGCTTGATCCTGAGAATGTTTCTCCTCAAGAAGTGCAGTCTGCCGAGTCATTCCTAGTAAGAGGTAACCAAACAAAACAAGGTCAGAAGGTCAAACAGTCCACAACAAACGCGAAGAAAAGAAAAAGGGCACTAACCAGCGTTAATCGCCTCCAACTCGGATACACGACGATGAAGTGACACTGGATTCCAACACGAAAGAGACGAAGCTACTTCTGGGACAGGAACACCCTGCGATCTCAGCTGGCTGGCCATCCCATCCACCAAAACCTGATGAGAAGAACAGATGAGCACAATGGCAAAAGTTCATGCAATGTAAAAATCAAGCCAAAAAACAGCACAGTACCTAGAGGTTGGAAAAGAATGAAGGGATCCCCAGATCAGGAGAAATCAGCTGATAACCAGGCGCAAGGTCACCACCCGAAGCAGTTTGCAACGGAATGGTGGGAATCAGTTCAGCGCCTTCAACAGAGCCGGACACTCGATCAGCGGGGACGCTGCCCTCTAAAGCGACGCCCTGGTCCAAAGCTTGAGCCACCACCATGCAGCCAGAGCGTGGAGGTGATCCCGCGTGAACGTCCATGGAAGTGCCGGAAGGAGTCCCTGTTTGGGCACCCTCGGGGGCTGGGTCATAGTTGGCACTGCCCACTTGAGCTGGATCATCCCCGGCAGCACCCTCGGGGGCTGGGCAGTGGCTCGCACCCTTCGCCCGAGCTAAGTCATCCCCGACGACACCCTCGGCGGCTGGGCATGTGTCAGCACCAGTCTTAAGGTCCAGACTCTCCGCAGTAACCACCTCTAAGGTTGACGGACCCTCGGCTACTTCCATGGAATCAGGACAATCCAAGTCAGCATCCCGACCCTCGAGATCGCGCTCTAAGGTTGACGAGGCGCGGGATGACCTCAACCCAGCATCCGGCACGGCACCGCAAGCTTCCGTTACATCATCATCCACTGGCCCTGATAACAAGTCCTCTGGAACCATATCCTCAAGAGTTTGATCAAAGTCGGCCAGGGATATTTCTTGCAGACCAACGAGGGCAGATAAAGCAGGAGAAGGAACTCCACTACTTTCCCCACTGGCGAGGAATTGCCGACTGTTCTTACGAGTCAGAGGGACTTCATTCTCTTCCTCTCTGTCGTCTTCATCAGCAACACAGGCAACACCCCCATTGGGATCAGCGACAGATGGACCACACCCATTGGGATCAGCATCGATAAATTCAGGCGCAGGAACCTCCTCAGCAGCAGGAACCGAGGGACCAGCATCCTGATCCAAACTAGATACTCGCCGAACGCGTCTCCTTTTCTTTTTCTGCTCGTCAGCAGGAAGATCAGCTTGATTAGTTCGGCAAGGACGCCTCGAGCGAACACGGACAGGTCTCTGAACATTCAAGGTTATACCAACCTCAGGGAGAGGCGCCACTGCCAATGTCTCAGCAGGAGTAGCGTCAGAGGAATCCTCAGCCAACATATCAAGCATAGCATTCATTTCTGCATCATTAGGATCCAAAGGCACCTCGAAATAGACTTGTCGCTCATCATCAGGAATTTTCCCAAGTGAGGCAACCAAAGCATTGACTTCTTCATCAGAGGGCCGCGTTCTAAGGCCCAAATTGCCATCAGTCGCAGATGGATTTGACACGAAGAGAGTGAAGGCTTTGGCAGGAGGCAGATTCCAGGCCGAGTACGCCACCGGAGCACCAACATTGGATACTTTGCCTCTGAGAATCATCTCCAGTCGGCTCACCAAATCTGCAGAAGGGATTTTCTTGTTGATAACTCGGGTTGGGTCGGCTAGCCCTTGATACAGATAAGCCGGGTGGATCCTATCTTTCAGTGGCTGAATGTTTTTGAAAACGAAGTCAGCAACTATAGCTTCAGCAGTTAAACCCCTCTCTTTCAATAGCCCAACTTCAGCTAGCAGCACACTGGCCTCAGCCACCTCCTCGTCTGTGGGAGACTCGGTCCAGCTCGGGGTGCGAACGTCTGGATGTCTTCTCGACCGGGGGGGGGGAGAGAATTTCCATAGTTATCAACTATAAACCACTCCAGACGCCATCCCTTAATGCTGTCTTTAAGGGGAATCTCAAGATATTCAGTCTTCCGTCCCCGGCGCATCTCCAAACTGGCACCCCCGACCAACTGATGTTGTCCCCCGGCCATCCCAGGGCGACAATGATACAGATGTTTCCACAAGCCAAAATGCGGCAGCACGCCGAGAAAGGCTTCACATAAGTGGACGAAGATGGAAATTTGCAGAATTGAGTTAGGGTTCAGATGGGTGAGGTTGATGTGGTAGAAATCAAGGAGACCGCGGAAAAAGGGAGAAATAGGAAGGCCAAGGCCGCGGAGAAGAAAAGGAGCGTAAACCACGGACTCGTGGGTATCCTCTGTCGGGACCGTAGTCCCATGGCAAATCCGCCAAGAACAGAGTTCCCGTGGAGGAAGAACACCGATGGACACAAGGTGGAGGAGTTCGGCTTCAGAGATGATAGACATGTGGTTACCTGCAAAGGGCAACTGGCTGTTGGGATCGATTGGAGGAATCACCACAGCGGACGAGCTCGCGATTTTCCTCTTGGGAGCCATCTCGATTCAACCAGTGAGCAGATTGGAGGCGAGCGCAGAGAGGGTTTGGAAGCGGGAATGCAAGAACTAGGGCGCGGAAAGCAAAGGCGGCTAAAAGTGCAGCTCTTATAGGATATTCCTGGACCAGATACCGTTTCAAAAAGTGCCCAGTCATCACCCGGCAGTTATTTCCAAAATCCCAGCATGCCACGTAGTTATTCGGCAGTTATTTCCAAAAACTGGTGGGCCACCCCGTCACTCGGGTGTTATCCTCAAAATAACTCGGCATTGCCTCTAAAATGTCGACGGCGACCTTCAATCACTCGGCGTTGCCTCTAAAACGCCAGTCTCGTGTTCAACCGCTCGGCATTACTTCTAAAATGCCGACGTTGACCTTCGCTCACTCGACATTACTTCTAAAATGCTGACGTCGATTTTCAATCACTTAGCGTTGCCTCTAAAACGCTGATCTCGAGTTCAACCACTCGGCATTACTTCTAAAATGTCAACGGCGACCTTCAATCACTCGGCGTTGCCTCTAAAACGCCAGTCTCGTGTTCAACCGCTCGGCATTACTTCTAAAATGCCGACGTTGACCTTCGCTCACTCGGCATTACTTCTAAAATGCTGACGTCGACTTTCAATCACTCGGCGTTGCCTCTAAAACGCTGATCTGGAGTTCAACCACTCGGCATTACTTCTAAAATGTCGACGGCGACTTTCGATCACTCGGCGTTACCTCTAAAACGCCGACCTCACGTTCAATCGCTCGGCGTTACTTCTAAAAATGTCGATACAGACTGCAATATTACTCGGCGGCTACTTCTGGAAGCGTCAGTATGATGATCAAGTTGTCTGTCTATTATCTCAAGAGAATCAGATTTATAATCAAACAAAACGAGTCATCAAGATGAAACCAAAGGCATTCTTCATTAAGGGAAGTGGCAATACTTACAAATCAACTCATTATGAGTTGATACTTCCTTACTGCTACTACTACTACTACGCTACACTATACTACTCTACATTACTAATACTACTACATTATTTCACTATACTATTTCTAATCTATACTAATATCTAAAAAGACCAGTGGCATCTAGCCACTGGCCCTGCCCCTGCCGCAGCCGCCGCCCTTGGTGTTGCCCCTGCTGCTGCCGCCCCTGGTGCTGCCCTTGCTGCTGCCATTGCCGCCGCCCCTGCCACTGCCGCTGCCGTCGCCGTCGCCACCGCCGTCGTCGTCGTCGTCGTCGTCGTCGTCGTCGTCCTCGTCCTCGCCGCCGTCGTCCTCGTCCTCGCCGCCGTCGTCCGAGCCCTCCTCATCCGAGGAGTACTCCGACTCATCCGAGCCCTCGAGCCCGGAGCGCTCGACGGCACGGATGTACGTCCAGACCTCCGCGGCTATCCCCTGGGAGTCGTCCGAGTCATCGGACGACGCCGGGGGAGAGACGGGAGCCGGAGACCCCTCGGACTCGGAGGAGAACTCCTCCTCCGAGTATTCCGAGTCACCGAAATCCTCCGACGGAGGAGTCGGCTCGCGCTTGCGTTTGTTGTTTTTGCCCATGGCGGAAGCAAGCGAGAAAGAAGAGAAGAAAGCAGTAAGGAATAAGCGAAGAGATGTGAAGAAGCCAGAAGGGCAACAGCGTTATTTATAGAAGAGAAAGGCAACCGCTCACCTCCAACCGCGGTCACTAAACAGTCGCAAAGCATTCAATATGCACTCCCACCCGTCCGAAGACACATCAGGCGGCTGACGCCGTTTCATGCAGCACTACACCCATTGGGACTCCAGTCAACAGCGCAAGGGGTATGATTACACTCGCCGTCCCATCACATTACAACTCAGAAGCAGCCGGTTAAAACACTCAGCGTACCAAGCCGTTCCTTGCCCACACCCATTGGGGGGGGGACGCCCAGGAATTGTCAGTATATTTTTCAAAATGGTCACATCTGTGCAGAGCATGCAGTGAATGCCTCAAGACAAAAATGAGATATCAACAAGAGTTAGAAGGAAGCCAAGTATAGCCAGCAGAGTGCAAAATATGGTCGACAGACACGACTTGAAGACTAGACAAAGAACGTCCATCAAATGTCCAATCAGTCACAGAGCAAATAAACTACGCTACCTAGCAAGATATGGAGGGATTGCAAACTCGGCTGCAAAAGACAAAATACATGCTGACCTCTGAAGCATAATATTGATGACATAGCACGGATGACATCATGCCAACCTTTTTATAAGCGGAAAGAATAATCCTCAGCAAAAGGACATAAAAAGAAGACCTTCAAGCGAATTATCCTCAGAAAATCCACTTGAAGGTCGGGGGCTACACCCATTGGGTGCACCTTCGGTGCACCCCATGGATTATCATTCTAAGCCCAGATAGTGCCAATTCCTAAAGAGCATAGGACAAGATCAAAAAGCCAATCCTCAACCGAAATGAAGGAACAGAAATGGGAATAATCTCTATTGAAGACCTTCGAGTAGATTATTTTCTAAAAATCTACTCGAAGCTCGGGGGCTACACCCATTGGGTGCACCTCCGGGGCACCCAATGAAGTTCAGAATCCTACGAATTGGAATGCCGATCTCTAAGGCACAGGCACGAAACTAGGTTTTGGTCAACAAGTGATTGGAACAGGAGAGAACGACAGGAAGCCATATTTCTTCAAATCACCTGCAAGCTAGACCTGGGATCTTCGGGTTGATTACCTCTAAATTAACCCAAAGATCGGGGGCTTGTGGGGGATAGATATCCCCCGGGTCCACTAAAAGAGTAATGAACCTCACGAAAGGCCCAAGGGCCCAATAAATCGTAAGGTTATTCTTTCGTGGGCCTGGGAGAAATAACCAGCAAAGCAGAGCGACGTGAGGCCGGATTGGTGCAAACCCGGACGGCCCATAGCGTCGAGCGAGTGGCCGCAACAGAGATCCGACTTTCCCGCGCTGGAGTCCCCATGCAGTGAAGCCACGTGAGGATAAGTCGGCGAGGGTTACGTAAAGGATAATCTCAAGAAGTTCACTATCTTTTAGCCACTTGTTGTTATCTTATCCATGTGTACTGCCCCACGGTCGAGTATATAAGGCCTAGGGGGCACCCCTTCAGAACGATCGACCCATTTTACTTAGCCACCTACATCGACTCTCTGCATTCTTAGAGAGCTCTCTTGTAATCATACCCACCAAGCATACTCATCAGGACGTAGGGTGTTACGCATTACTAAGCGGCCCGAACCTGTAAACCTTGTCCACCGTCCCTCGTGCGATCAGCACGAACCATTTTGCTACAGTTGTCGGCACCTTCCTACTCCTAAAACACCTTGAGGGGCAACCCCGGGTGTGCGGTCGGACCCAAAACCCCGACAACTGGGCATGTTCGTTGCGAAAAACGAAGAAATGGTTCCGGTGGCAAAAACTCGTGCTTTGTATGCACCCCGACACCCGTTTTCGGATGAGTGACGTGCGGCAACGAAATTGCGCGAAACCACCCCAAACATGAGTTTTGGACCTAAAGTAGTGGATTGGGCATGTTCGTTGCGGAAAACGAAGAAATGGTTCCGGTGGCAAAAACTCGTGCTTTGTATGCACCCCGACACCCGTTTTCGGAATGGGTGACGTGCGGCAACGAAATTGCGCGAAACCACCCCAAACATGAGTTTTGGACCTAAAGTAGTGGATTGGGCATGTTCGTTGCGGAAAACGAAAAAATGGTTCCGGTGGCAAAAACTCGTGCCTTGTATGCACCCCGACACCCGTTTTCGGAATGGGTGACGTGCGGCAACGAAATTGCGCGAAACCACCCAACACATGAGTTTTGGACCTAAAGTAGTGGATTGGGCTTGTTCGTTGCGAAAAACCAAGAAATGGTTCCGGAGGCAAAAACTCGTGCTTTGTATGCACCCTGACACCCGTTTTCCGAATGGGTGACGTGCGGCAACGAAATTGCGCGAAACCACCCAACACATGAGTTTTGTACCTAAAGTAGTGGATTTGGCATGTTCGTTGCGAAAAACGAAGAAATGGTTCTGGTGGCAAAAACCCGTGCTTTGTATGCACCCCGGCACCCGTTTTCAGAATGGGTGACGTGCGACAATGAAATTGCGCGAAACCACCCAACACATGAGTTTTGTACCTAAAGTAGTGGATTTGGCATGTTCGTTGCGAAAAACGAAGAAATGGTTCCGGTGGCAAAAACTCGTGCTTTGTATGCACCCCGACACCCGTTTTCGGAATGGGTGACGTGCGGCAACGAAATTGCGCGAAACCACCCCAAACATGAGTTTTGGACCTAAAGTAGTGGATTGGGCATGTTCGTTGCGGAAAACGAAGAAATGGTTCCGGTGGCAAAAACTCGTGCTTTGTATGCACCCCGACACCCGTTTTCGGAATGGGTGACGTGCGGCAACGAAATTGCGCGAAACCACCCCAAACATGAGTTTTGGACCTAAAGTAGTGGATTGGGCATGTTCGTTGCGGAAAAGGAAGAAATGGTTCTGGTGGCAAAAACTCGTGCTTTGTATGCACCCCGACACCCGTTTTCGGAATGGGTGACGTGCGGCAACGAAATTGCGCGAAACCACCCCAAACATGAGTTTTGGACCTAAAGTAGTGGATTGGGCATGTTCGTTGCGAAAAACGAAGAAATGGTTCCGGTGGCAAAAACTCGTGCTTTGTATGCACCCCGACACCCGTTTTCGGAATGGGTGACGTGCGGCAACGAAATTGCGCAAAACCACCAAACACATGAGTTTTGTACCTAAAGTAGTGGATTTGGCATGTTCGTTGCGAAAAACAAAGAAATGGTTCCGGTGGCAAAAACTCGTGCTTTGTATGCACCCGACACCCGTTTTCGGAATGGGTGACGTGCGGCAACAAAATTGCGCGAAACCACCCCAAACATGACTTTTGGACCTAAAGTAGTGGATTGGGCATGTTCGTTGTGAAAAACGAAGAAATGGTTCCGGTGGCAAAAACTCGTGCTTTATATGCGCCCTGACACCTGTTTTCGGAATGGGTGACGTGCGTCAACGAAATTGCGCGAAACCACCCCAAACATGAGCTTTGGACCTAAAGTAGTGGATTGGGCATGTTCGTTGCGAAAAACGAATAAATTGTTCCGATAGCAAAAACTCGTGCTTTGTATGCACCCCGACACCCGTTTTTGGAATGGTGACGTGCAGCAACAAAATTGCGCGAAACCACCCCAAACATGAGTTTTGGACCTAAAGTAGTGGATTGGGCATGTTTGTTGCGAAAAACGAAGAAATGGTTCCGGTGGCGAAAACTCATGCTTTGTATGCAACCCGACACCCGTTTTCGGAATGAGTGACGTGCGGCAATGAAATTGCGCGAAACCACCCAACACATGAGTTTTGTACCTAAAGTAGTGGATTTAGCATGTTCGTTGCGAAAAACGAAGAAATGGTTCTGGTGGCAAAAACTCGTGCTTTGTATGCACCCCTGCACCCGTTTTCGGAATGGGTGACGTGCGACAACGAAATTGCGCGAAACCACCCAACACATGAGTTTTGTACCTAAAGTAGTGGATTTGGCATGTTCGTTGCGAAAAATGAAGAAATGGTTCCGGTGGCAAAAACTCGTGCTTTGTATGCACCCCGACACCCGTTTTCGGAATGGGTGACGTGCGGCAACGAAATTGCGCGAAACCACCCCAAACATGAGTTTTGGACCTAAAATAGTGGATTGGGCATGTTCATTGCAGAAAATGAAGAAATGGTTACGGTGGCAAAAACTCATGCTTTGTATGCACCCCGACACCCGTTTTCGGAATGGATGACGTGCGGCAACGAAATTGCGCGAAACCACCCCAAACAAGAGTTTTGGACCTAAAGTAGTGGACTGGGCATGTTCGTTGAGAAAAACGAAGAAATGGTTCCGGTGGCAAAAACTCGTGCTTTGTATGCACCCCGACACCCGTTTTCGGATGAGTGACGTGCGGCAACGAAATTGCGCGAAACCACCCCAAACATGAGTTTTGGACCTAAAGTAGTGGATTGGGCATGTTCGTTGCGGAAAACGAAGAAATGGTTCCGGTGGCAAAAACTCGTGCTTTGTATGCACCCCGACACCCGTTTTCGGAATGGGTGACGTGCGGCAACGAAATTGCGCGAAACCACCCCAAACATGAGTTTTGGACCTAAAGTAGTGGATTGGGCATGTTCGTTGCGGAAAACGAAAAAATGGTTCCGGTGGCAAAAACTCGTGCCTTGTATGCACCCCGACACCCGTTTTCGGAATGGGTGACGTGCGGCAACGAAATTGCGCGAAACCACCCAACACATGAGTTTTGGACCTAAAGTAGTGGATTGGGCTTGTTCGTTGCGAAAAACCAAGAAATGGTTCCGGAGGCAAAAACTCGTGCTTTGTATGCACCCCGACACCCGTTTTCCGAATGGGTGACGTGCGGCAACGAAATTGCGCGAAACCACCCAACACATGAGTTTTGTACCTAAAGTAGTGGATTTGGCATGTTCGTTGCGAAAAACGAAGAAATGGTTCTGGTGGCAAAAACCCGTGCTTTGTATGCACCCCGGCACCCGTTTTCAGAATGGGTGACGTGCGACAATGAAATTGCGCGAAACCACCCAACACATGAGTTTTGTACCTAAAGTAGTGGATTTGGCATGTTCGTTGTGAAAAACGAAGAAATGGTTCCGGTGGCAAAAACTCGTGCTTTATATGCGCCCCGACACCCGTTTTCGGAATGGGTGACGTGCGTCAACGAAATTGCGCGAAACCACCCCAAACATGAGTTTTGGACCTAAAGTAGTGGATTGGGCATGTTCGTAGCGAAAAAACGAATAAATTGTTCTGATAGCAAAAACTCGTGCTTTGTATGCACCCGTCACCCGTTTTTGGAATGGTGACGTGCAGCAACAAAATTGCGCGAAACCACCCCAAACATGAGTTTTGGACCTAAAGTAGTGGATTGGGCATGTTTGTTGCGAAAAACGAAGAAATGGTTCCGGTGGCGAAAACTCATGCTTTGTATGCAACCCGACACCCGTTTTCGGAATGGGTGACGTGCTGCAACGAAATTGCGCGAAACCACCCCAAACATGAGTTTTGGACCTAAAGTAGTGGATTGGGCATGTTCGTTGCGAAAAACGAAGAAATGGTTCCGGTGGCAAAAACTCGTGCTTTGTATGCACCCCGACACCCGTTTTCGGAATGGGTGACGTGCGGCAACGAAATTGCGCAAAACCACCCAACACATGAGTTTTGTACCTAAAGTAGTGGATTTGGCATGTTCGTTGCGAAATACGAAGAAATGGTTCCAGTGGCGAAAACTCATACTTTGTATGCACCCCGACACCCGGTTTCGGAATGGGTGACGTGCGGCAACGAAATTGCGCGAAACCACCCCAAACATGAGTTTTGGACCTAAAGTAGTGGATTGGGCATGTTCGTTGCGAAAAACGAAGAAATGGTTCCGGTGGCAAAAACTCGTGCTTTGTATGCACCCGACACCCGTTTTCGGAATGGGTGACGTGCGGCAACGAAATTGCGCGAAACCACCCCAAACATGACTTTTGGACCTAAAGTAGTGGATTGGGCATGTTCGTTGTGAAAAACGAAGAAATGGTTTCGGTGGCAAAAACTCATGCTTTATATGCGCCCCGACACCCGTTTTCGGAATGGGTGACGTGCGTCAACGAAATTGCGCGAAACCACCCCAAACATGAGTTTTGGACCTAAAGTAGTGGATTGGGCATGTTCGTAGCGAAAAACGAATAAATTGTTCCGATAGCAAAAACTCGTGCTTTGTATGCACCCCGACACCCGTTTTTGGAATGGTGACGTGCAGCAACAAAATTGCGCGAAACCACCCCAAACATGAGTTTTGGACCTAAAGTAGTGGATTGGGCATGTTTGTTGTGAAAAACGAAGAAATGGTTCCGGTGGCGAAAACTCATGCTTTGTATGCAACCCGACACCCGTTTTGGGAATGGGTGACGTGCGGCAACGAAATTGCGCGAAACCACCCAACACATGAGTTTTGTACCTAAAGTAGTGGATTTAGCATGTTCGTTGCGAAAAACGAAGAAATGGTTCTGGTGGCAAAAACTCGTGCTTTGTATGCACCCCGGCACCCGTTTTCGGAATGGGTGACGTGCGACAACGAAATTGCGCGAAACCACCCAACACATGAGTTTTGTACCTAAAGTAGTGGATTTGGCATGTTCGTTGCGAAAAATGAAGAAATGGTTCCGGTGGCAAAAACTCGTGCTTTGTATGCACCCCGACACCCGTTTTCGGAATGGGTGACGTGCGGCAACGAAATTGCGCGAAACCACCCCAAACATGAGTTTTGGACCTAAAATAGTGGATTGGGCATGTTCGTTGCAGAAAATGAAGAAATGGTTACGGTGGCAAAAACTCATGCTTTGTATGCACCCCGACACCCGTTTTCGGAATGGATGACGTGCGGCAACGAAATTGCGCGAAACCACCCCAAACAAGAGTTTTGGACCTAAAGTAGTGGATTGGGCATGTTCGTTGCGAAAAACGAAAAAATGGTTCCGGTGGCAAAAACTCGTGCTTTGTATGCACCCCGACACCCGTTTTCGGATGAGTGACGTGCGGCAACGAAATTGCGCGAAACCACCCCAAACATGAGTTTTGGACCTAAAGTAGTGGATTGGGCATGTTCGTTGCGGAAAACGAAGAAATGGTTCCGGTGGCAAAAACTCGTGCTTTGTATGCACCCCGACACCCGTTTTCGGAATGGGTGACGTGCGGCAACGAAATTGCGCGAAACCACCCCAAACATGAGTTTTGGACCTAAAGTAGTGGATTGGGCATGTTCGTTGCGGAAAACGAAAAAATGGTTCCGGTGGCAAAAACTCGTGCCTTGTATGCACCCCGACACCCGTTTTCGGAATGGGTGACGTGCGGCAACGAAATTGCGCGAAACCACCCAACACATGAGTTTTGGACCTAAAGTAGTGGATTGGGCTTGTTCGTTGCGAAAAACCAAGAAATGGTTCCGGAGGCAAAAACTCGTGCTTTGTATGCACCCCGACACCCGTTTTCCGAATGGGTGACGTGCGGCAACGAAATTGCGCGAAACCACCCAACACATGAGTTTTGTACCTAAAGTAGTGGATTTGGCATGTTCGTTGCGAAAAACGAAGAAATGGTTCTGGTGGCAAAAACCCGTGCTTTGTATGCACCCCGGCACCCGTTTTCAGAATGGGTGACGTGCGACAATGAAATTGCGCGAAACCACCCAACACATGAGTTTTGTACCTAAAGTAGTGGATTTGGCATGTTCGTTGTGAAAAACGAAGAAATGGTTCCGGTGGCAAAAACTCGTGCTTTATATGCGCCCCGACACCCGTTTTCGGAATGGGTGACGTGCGTCAACGAAATTGCGCGAAACCACCCCAAACATGAGTTTTGGACCTAAAGTAGTGGATTGGGCATGTTCGTAGCGAAAAACGAATAAATTGTTCTGATAGCAAAAACTCGTGCTTTGTATGCACCCGTCACCCGTTTTTGGAATGGTGACGTGCAGCAACAAAATTGCGCGAAACCACCCCAAACATGAGTTTTGGACCTAAAGTAGTGGATTGGGCATGTTTGTTGCGAAAAAACGAAGAAATGGTTCCGGTGGCGAAAACTCATGCTTTGTATGCAACCCGACACCCGTTTTCGGAATGGGTGACGTGCTGCAACGAAATTGCGCGAAACCACCCCAAACATGAGTTTTGGACCTAAAGTAGTGGATTGGGCATGTTCGTTGCGAAAAACGAAGAAATGGTTCCGGTGGCAAAAACTCGTGCTTTGTATGCACCCCGACACCCGTTTTCGGAATGGGTGACGTGCGGCAACGAAATTGCGCAAAACCACCCAACACATGAGTTTTGTACCTAAAGTAGTGGATTTGGCATGTTCGTTGCGAAATACGAAGAAATGGTTCCAGTGGCGAAAACTCATACTTTGTATGCACCCCGACACCCGGTTTCGGAATGGGTGACGTGCGGCAACGAAATTGCGCGAAACCACCCCAAACATGAGTTTTGGACCTAAAGTAGTGGATTGGGCATGTTCGTTGCGAAAAACGAAGAAATGGTTCCGGTGGCAAAAACTCGTGCTTTGTATGCACCCGACACCCGTTTTCGGAATGGGTGACGTGCGGCAACGAAATTGCGCGAAACCACCCCAAACATGACTTTTGGACCTAAAGTAGTGGATTGGGCATGTTCGTTGTGAAAAACGAAGAAATGGTTTCGGTGGCAAAAACTCATGCTTTATATGCGCCCCGACACCCGTTTTCGGAATGGGTGACGTGCGTCAACGAAATTGCGCGAAACCACCCCAAACATGAGTTTTGGACCTAAAGTAGTGGATTGGGCATGTTCGTAGCGAAAAACGAATAAATTGTTCCGATAGCAAAAACTCGTGCTTTGTATGCACCCCGACACCCGTTTTTGGAATGGTGACGTGCAGCAACAAAATTGCGCGAAACCACCCCAAACATGAGTTTTGGACCTAAAGTAGTGGATTGGGCATGTTTGTTGTGAAAAACGAAGAAATGGTTCCGGTGGCGAAAACTCATGCTTTGTATGCAACCCGACACCCGTTTTGGGAATGGGTGACGTGCGGCAACGAAATTGCGCGAAACCACCCAACACATGAGTTTTGTACCTAAAGTAGTGGATTTAGCATGTTCGTTGCGAAAAACGAAGAAATGGTTCTGGTGGCAAAAACTCGTGCTTTGTATGCACCCCGGCACCCGTTTTCGGAATGGGTGACGTGCGACAACGAAATTGCGCGAAACCACCCAACACATGAGTTTTGTACCTAAAGTAGTGGATTTGGCATGTTCGTTGCGAAAAATGAAGAAATGGTTCCGGTGGCAAAAACTCGTGCTTTGTATGCACCCCGACACCCGTTTTCGGAATGGGTGACGTGCGGCAACGAAATTGCGCGAAACCACCCCAAACATGAGTTTTGGACCTAAAATAGTGGATTGGGCATGTTCGTTGCAGAAAATGAAGAAATGGTTACGGTGGCAAAAACTCATGCTTTGTATGCACCCCGACACCCGTTTTCGGAATGGATGACGTGCGGCAACGAAATTGCGCGAAACCACCCCAAACAAGAGTTTTGGACCTAAAGTAGTGGATTGGGCATGTTCGTTGCGAAAAACGAAAAAATGGTTCCGGTGGCAAAAACTCGTGCTTTGTATGCACCCCGACACCCGTTTTCGGATGAGTGACGTGCGGCAACGAAATTGCGCGAAACCACCCCAAACATGAGTTTTGGACCTAAAGTAGTGGATTGGGCATGTTCGTTGCGGAAAACGAAGAAATGGTTCCGGTGGCAAAAACTCGTGCTTTGTATGCACCCCGACACCCGTTTTCGGAATGGGTGACGTGCGGCAACGAAATTGCGCGAAACCACCCCAAACATGAGTTTTGGACCTAAAGTAGTGGATTGGGCATGTTCGTTGCGGAAAACGAAGAAATGGTTCTGGTGGCAAAAACTCGTGCTTTTTATGCACCCCGACACCCGTTTTCGGAATGGGTGACGTGCGGCAACGAAATTGCGCGAAACCACCCCAAACATGAGTGATGTGCACCCGTTGGGTGATTGCCCGATCTTTCGATGAGAGGGTGTGGAATAACTCGATTGGGGGAGGAGACGACGTTCACGGCCCGACTACAGCCTTCCAAAGACGCTGCGCCTTAGCAACCGATACACCACCTCCTATGGCTGTCACGATCTTGTGGAGCGTGACACCCTGGCCACTAGGGCACTCGTCCTGCAAGCAATCGAAGAACTAGCAAGAACAAGTAGAACAAGTACTGAATTACCAGATCTAAATGTAGGTTTCAAATCAAACTCCAATATGGTGGGGTTCCGAAGACAAGAAGACGGGCGGCTGAACCAGCACGCGCGCTTACAAGCAAGTAGCGAGAGCTAAACTTGATCTAAACAAAACCCGCTGTTCTTGGTGGCGGCTAGGGGGTTTATAAACATGGGAGGACGACCACAAGGGTATTGGGGTCGTGCTGCAACCCTAGGATGCGTCCCTAATGGACCTAACTTGATACACGACCCATTGGGCCAAAATAGGGTGACGCAGCACCATGGGCAGAAAAGGCAGGAAATGTCTCGGTAAGAAAACAATGATTACGGCGGCCCCAGAACAGATATGACTATAATTCCGGATCCATATGAAAGTAGACTTGATAAGCTTTCCATGTTGTGCTTGAACATTCCAATCCGAGCCCGCATCTGACCGTGGTGACCGTCACAAGTTGGTGTTCTTCTGCAGTCCGAATCCAGCATGTTCAAATCCTTTTCCCATTCGGTCTTCTCCCTGATTCCTAAGCAAAACAAGAGTGCACGGGTCTCCATGGTCTAAATATGATGGACATGAACTCAAGAGTGTAATCACCTGATGGTTGAGTTGACGAGCACGAGCGCGAGTAATGGGACCAGAAATTGGTACTTGTATTGGTATAGATGCATCAGTAGTGTGGATGTCTTCATCATTCTCCCCTTCTTGCATTTGAGTCGTCCTCGACTCAAGCTCAACTTCCTCTCCCAAGTAGGGCTTCAAATCTGCAATGTTAAATGTGGGGCTAACCCCAAAGTCTGCAGGCAGATCTAGCCTATATGCATTGTCGTTAATTTTCTCTAGCACTTTAAACGGTCCATCGGCTCGAGGCAACAATTTAGATTTTCGTAATTCAGGAAACCTTTCCTTTCTCAAATGCAACCAAACTAAATCTCCAGGTTCAAAATTTATTTCCTTTCTACCTTTATCACTAGCAAACTTATATCTAGCATTCATACGCTCTATGTTTTCTTTAGTAGTTTCATGCAGTTTTAACATCAATTCAGCACGCCTAGTAGCATCAAAATTTAGTTTTTCAGAAGATGGCAAAGGCATTAAATCAATAGGAGCATGAGGCAACAAACCATATACAATCTGAAATGGGCACATCTTTGTAGTAGAATGCAATGATCGATTATAAGCAAATTCAACATGAGGCAAACAGTCCTCCCACATCTTAATATTCTTCTTTAGAACTGCCCTTAACATAGTAGACAAAGTTCTATTCACAACTTCAGTTTGACCATCAGTTTGAGGATGACATGTAGTAGAAAATAAAAGCTTAGTCCCCAATTTTGCCCACAAAGTCCTCCAAAAATGACTAAGAAATTTAGCATCACGATCAGAAACGATTGTGTTGGGCACACCATGCAAGCGAACAATTTCACGAAAGAACAAATCAGCAATATGAGTAGCATCGTCAGTTTTATGACATGGTATGAAATGTGCCATCTTAGAAAATCTATCAACAACCACAAACACACTATCACGTCCCTTCCTAGTCCTAGGCAATCCCAGCACAAAATCCATAGAAATATCTTCCCAAGGAGCACTAGGAACGGGTAGAGGCAAATACAAACCGTGTGGATTTAACCGTGACTTCGCCTTTTGACATGTCGTGCAACGAGCAACCAATCTCACCACATCTCTTCTCATCTTGGGCCAAAAGAAATGACCAGCAAGTATGTCCTCCGTTTTCTTTGCTCCAAAATGTCCCATTAAGCCACCTCCATGTGCTTCCTGTAACAACAACAAACGAACGGAGCTAGCTGGAATGCATAGCTTGTTAGCTCTAAACACAAACCCATCACTAACGATATATTTGTTCCATCCTTTCCCATCTTTACAATGCAGCAACACATCTTTAAAATCAGCATCATGAACATATTGGTCTTTAATCGTCTCTAATCCAAAGATTTTGTAGTCAAGTTGATTCAGCAAAGTATATCTCCTAGACAAAGCGTCAGCAATGATATTCTCTTTTCCTTTCTTGTGCTTAATAACATAAGGAAACGATTCGATAAATTCAACCCACTTAGCATGTCTACGGTTCAGTTTTCCTTGACTACGAATATGTTTCAAAGATTCATGATCAGAATGAATAACAAACTCTTTGGGCCACAAATAATGCTGCCATGTTTCTAATGTTCGCACAAGAGCATATAATTCCTTATCATAAGTAGAATAATTTAGAACAGACCCACTCAATTTTTCACTAAAATATGCAACAGGTTTGCCTTCTTGTAACAAAACACCACCCAATCCAATTCCACTAGCATCACATTCAAGTTCAAAAGTCTTATTAAAATCAGGAAGTTGCAGGAGAGGTGCATGTGTCAACTTATCTTTCAGCACGTTGAAAGCGTGCTCTTGTACTTTGCCCCAACTAAAATGCACTCCCTTCTTTGTAAGCTCATTCAAAGGTGCAGCAATGGTGCTAAAGTCCTTCACAAAACGGCGATAGAAGCCAGCAAGTCCTAGGAAACTCCGCACCTGTGTGATAGTCTTTGGCATAGGCCATCCATGTATCGCTTCTACCTTGGCTTGATCAACCTCAATTCCCTGTGGAGTCACAACATAACCAAGAAACGAAACTCGATCGGTGCAAAATGTGCACTTCTCAAGGTTACCAAATAAACGTGCATCTCGTAAAGCATTAAAAACAGCACGCATGTGATCAACATGTTCATCCATAGATTTGCTGTAGATCAATATGTCATCAAAGTATACTACCACAAATTTTCCAATGAAGGCACGCAAAACCTCGTTCATTAATCTCATGAAAGTGCTAGGTGCATTAGTTAACCCAAAAGGCATGACTAACCACTCATACAATCCGAACTTAGTTTTGAAAGCAGTTTTCCATTCATCTCCCAATTTCATACGAATCTGGTGGTACCCACTACGCAAATCAACTTTAGAAAAGACAATGGCACCACTCAATTCATCAAGCATATCATCTAAACGTGGAATAGGGTGTCGATAACGTATCGTGATATTATTAATAGCCCTACAATCAACACACATACGCCATGTTCCATCTTTTTTAGGCACTAAAATAACCGGAACAGCACACGGACTAAGAGACTCACGCACGTAACCTTTGTCGAGTAGTTCTTGCACTTGTCGCTGAATTTCTTTTGTTTCCTCTAGATTTGTCCTATATGGCGCACGATTCGGCAAAGATGCACCAGGAATAAGATCAATTTGGTGCTCAATCCCTCGTATAGGTGGCAGCCCCTCTGGTATCTCACTTGGAAATACATCAGAATACTCCTGCAAAATGTTAGCAATAACAGGAGGCAAAGAATGCTGCATATCTTGAATTGAAATCAAAGCATCCTTGCATACCAAGGCGTAGGGAACAGTAGTGGAAGCAAATAATTCATTAACATCAGTTTTTGTTGCAAGCAAGCAATGTCCTTTCAATTTTATCCCATCTTTGTTATTACCAACAGCTTTAATATTCTTGTTGTTCTCAGTTTTAGCTTTGGTAGCTTTAGCAACATCATCACGCACAATAGCCTCAGGGGACATGGGAAGCAAAATAATTTTCTTATCATGGTGTATGAGAGAATATTGATTTGATCTACCATGATGCATACAATCTGAATCAAATTGCCATGGTCTACCTAGCAGAATATTACAAGCATCCATAGGCACAACATCACAGTCAACAACATCACGATATGAACCAATAGCAAAATTAATTCATACCAGCTTGGTTACCTTGACCTTACCACTATTGTTAAGCCATTGAATGTGATATGGATGCGGGTGCGGTTTGGTCGTAAGTGCAAGCTTCTCCACCATGTCGCTGCTAGCCAAGTTGTTGCAGCTACCTCCATCAATGATCAAACGACATGAACGCTCCTTAATGACACACTTTGTTTGAAACAATGTATGTCGCTGATTCTGCTCTGCCTTCTCCATTTGTGCACTAAGCACACGCTGTACAATGAGGCTCTCATAATGCTCTGCATCATCTGCACCAATCTGTTCTTCGGGTGGTTCCTTAGTGCCTGCATCATCAGCCGCAAGCAAAGCAAGTGTAGCTTCATCCAAATCACTAGCAGAGGAATACCCACCATCGTCTTTTACCACCAAAACACGCTGATTAGGACAATCACGCTGCACGTGTCCATAGCCCTTGCATCGATAACACAGAACATCTCTTGTTCTACCTGTGGAAGCTACTGAAGAGGCACTACCTGCGGGTTTCTGGGCAGATTTGGTTGCTGAATTTGTGGAAGATGCACGTGGTTTGTCGCTGGAGGAAGGCGGGGGTGCTGGTCGACTTGGCGAGGGAGTTGGTGCTGGTGTACGGCCGGTCATGGACGTAGTCGTGCGCTGTTGCCATGGTGTAGATTTTCCTGCAGAAACATTAGACCTTGCACTAGCACGTCGTCCCTGCACTTCCCTTTCAGCTTTGCAAGCAAGATGAAACAATCGGGTTACATTAGCATAATCTTTATAAGCAAGGATGTCCTGAATTTCCCTATTTAACCCGCCCAAAAATCTAGCCATAGCAGATTCCTCACCCTCCTCTATGTTACAACGCAGCATACCCATTTGTAATTCCTGATAATATTCTTCTACACTTTTAGTACCCTGTCTCAATTGTTGCAACTTGTGTAACATATCACGTGCATAATAAGAAGGAACAAATCTAGCCCGCATGACCCGTTTCAACGCATCCCAAGTTTGTGGCATGTTATTAGGATTCTTCTTACCATGTTCTATCCACCAAACAGATGCAAAATCAGTAAACTCACTAGTAGCAGCTCTAACCCGCGCATTCTCAGGAAATTCATGGCATGCAAACTTTTGATCAACCGCAATCTCCCAAGTAATGTAAGCATCAGGGTCATATTTACCATCAAAAGGAGGTATTTTAAATTTAACCTTACTAAAAGCATCATCATTACCATGTACCTCATGTCGGCGAAAACCACCCATACCTCTACGGTTAGTACGTAGTCGCCGGCGATTAGGTGCTTCTTGGTCATCTTGTTCAGTATCAGCAACATAGTCATCCCAGTTACCTTCGGCGCCCTCATCACGCCCACCATTGATATTAGCATGCATCTCATCAAACCGCCTCAAGAGTGCGACAAGGCTCTTGTCAATATGAGCAACTGTCATTTCCACATTTGCAAGTTTGGTGTTTGTGTCGATCTGTGTGGCCTCCAATTGCCCCATCTTTTCATTCGTCACCTGCATGTCATTATCAAGACCTTCCGTGTGCGTCTTCACCAGCCTTACAAAGTGTTGTATGATACCCTTGGTGCGAGGAGAGTGTGGCATATTACGAGAAGCATCATCAACCTCCAATCCTGCCATGGTTAGACGAACAGAGGCAATAAGAAAAAAAACATGAAGGAATGAAAACTCTACAACTATTAGGATGTAGCTACTGCAAGGCGCTCACTCTCAACCTGCCACACAAGCTCTTACCAATTCTTACCTTGCACAACAAGAGGGGTCAGCAACCAACAAGTCTGCAACCGTGGAATAAGTGTATCGGTGCCGCAGCAACACGACCTGTCAAACTGTAGTCGAAATATGTAGAGTTGTAGGTGGGCTGAAGCAAGGAATACACTAGTACCACGTTAGTTACAAAAGCAAGCTGAATAATCGTTCAACGGTGGTACTGTGCTGGTCCTAGGCTAAACCAGGCTAGAGACGTGAGCCTAGGCACAAAGGTAGTCACTGAAAAAGAACAACTAGCACAGCACAAAGAGAAACAACAGATTTAGAGATTCAGCCCCCTTCTTCTTCTTTTCCCTTTTTTTTTCTTTTCTATTCTTTTTTTTTTCTTCTTCTTCTGTTTTTTTTTTGCAGGGGCCTAAACCCTTTTTTTTTCACTATGACAACCCAAACAATAAAGATATTGCTAACAGCCCCTTTAAATCAGATTTAACAAATCTTGTTAATATAGAAAGTGCAGAAATCTCTACGATGATTGCGGAGCGCTCAGAACGAATTTTGAGATAAGGTCAGATCCGTTGGAAAGAAGATAAGATAAGCTTTCCAGATTGTATTTAAACTTCCAAATCAGATATGATATGTATCCGTGGTGGCAAAAACGAACCAGAGATGTTTTTGGTGATGGTGGATCTCGTGGTGACCAAAACGTGGTAGAACTCAAAACTCTAAAGGAATAAACTAAGACCAGCAACTCGACACAACCGATGCAACCAAAAACTCAACAAGCCCTAACTAAGTAGTACTAGTAAATGCTCAATGGTTTATAGGATTGCGGTAAAACTAATCTACTATTTTTTGGCTTTTTCTGGACTATAGGAGATAAGAAAACAGCGAAGAAAAGTAAATCTCTCACCGATAAACCTTGCTTTGATACCAACTGATGTGCACCCGTTGGGTGATTGCCTGATCTTTCGATGAGAGGGTGTGGAATAACTCGATTGGGGGAGGAGACGACGTTCACGGCCCGACTACAGCCTTCCAAAGACGCTGCGCCTTAGCAACCGATACACCACCTCCTATGGCTGTCACGATCTTGTGGAGCGTGACACCCTGGCCACTAGGGCACTCGTCCTGCAAGCAATCGAAGAACTAGCAAGAACAAGTAGAACAAGTACTGAATTACCAGATCTAAATGTAGGTTTCAAATCAAACTCCAATATGGTGGGGTTCCGAAGACAAGAAGACGGGCGGCTGAACCAGCACGCGCGCTTACAAGCAAGTAGCGAGAGCTAAACTTGATCTAAACAAAACCCGCTGTTCTTGGTGGCGGCTAGGGGGTTTATAAACATGGGAGGACGACCACAAGGGTATTGGGGTCGTGCTGCAACCCTAGGATGCGTCCCTAATGGACCTAACTTGATACACGACCCATTGGGCCAAAATAGGGTGACGCAGCACCATGGGCAGAAAAGGCAGGAAATGTCTCGGTAAGAAAACAATGATTACGGCGGCCCCAGAACAGATATGACTATAATTCCGGATCCATATGAAAGTAGACTTGATAAGCTTTCCATGTTGTGCTTGAACATTCCAATCCGAGCCCGCATCTGACCGTGGTGACCGTCACAAGTTGGTGTTCTTCTGCAGTCCGAATCCAGCATGTTCAAATCCTTTTCCCTTTCGGTCTTCTCCCTGATTCCTAAGCAAAACAAGAGTGCACGGGTCTCCATGGTCTAAATATGATGGACATGAACTCAAGAGTGTAATCACCTGATGGTTGAGTTGACGAGCACGAGCGCGAGTAATGGGACCAGAAATTGGTACTTGTATTGGTATAGATGCATCAGTAGTGTGGATGTCTTCATCAATGAGTTTTGGACCTAAAGTAGTGGATTGGGCATGTTCGTTGCGAAAAACGAAGAAATGGTTCCGGTGGCAAAAACTCGTGCTTTGTATGCACCCCGACACCCGTTTTCGGAATGGGTGACGTGCGGCAACGAAATTGCGCAAAACCACCCAACACATGAGTTTTGGACCTAAAGTAGTGGATTTGGCATGTTCGTTGCGAAAAACGAATAAATTGTTCCGATAGCAAAAACTCGTGCTTTGTATGCACCCCGACACCCGTTTTTGGAATGGTGACGTGCAGCAACAAAATTGCGCGAAACCACCCCAAACATGAGTTTTGGACCTAAAGTAGTGGATTGGGCATGTTTGTTGCGAAAAACGAAGAAATGGTTCCTGTGGCGAAAACTCATGCTTTGTATGCAACCCGACACCCGTTTTCGGAATGGGTGACGTGCGGCAACGAAATTGCGCGAAACCACCCAACACATGAGTTTTGTACCTAAAGTAGTGGATTTTGCATGTTCGTTGCGAAAAATGAAGAAATGGTTCCGGTGGCAAAAACTCGTGCTTTGTATGCACCCCGACACCCGTTTTCGGAATGGGTGACGTGCGGCAACGAAATTGCGCGAAACCACCCCAAACATGAGTTTTGGACCTAAAATAGTGGATTGGGCATGTTCGTTGCAGAAAATGAAGAAATGGTTACGGTGGCAAAAACTCATGCTTTGTATGCACCCCGACACCCGTTTTCGGAATGGATGACGTGCGGCAACGAAATTGCGCGAAACCACCCCAAACAAGAGTTTTGGACCTAAAGTAGTGGATTGGGCATGTTCGTTGCGAAAAACGAAGAAATGGTTCCGGTGGCAAAAACTCGTGCTTTGTATGCACCCCGACACCCGTTTTCGGATGAGTGACGTGCGGCAACGAAATTGCGCGAAACCACCCAACACATGAGTTTCGGACCTAAATTAGTGGATTGGGCTTGTTCGTTGCGAAAAACGAAGAAATGGTTCCAGTGGCAAAAACTCGTGCTTTGTATGCACCGCGACACCCGTTTTCGGAATGGGTGACGTGCGGCAACGAAATTGCACGAAACCACCCAACACATGAGTTTTGGACCAAAAGTAGTGGATTGGGCATGTTCGTTGCGAAAAACGAAGAAATGGTTCCGGTGGCAAAAACTCGTGCTTTGTAGGCACCCCGACACCCGTTTTCGGAATGGGTGACGTGCGACAACGAAATTGCGCGAAACCACCCAACACATGAGTTTTGTACCTAAAGTAGTGGATTGGGCATGTTCGTTGCGAAAAACGAAGAAATGGTTCCGGTGGCAAAAACTCGTGCTTTGTATGCACCCGACACCCGTTTTTGGAATGGGTGACGTGCGACAACGAAATTGCGCGAAACCACCCCAAACATGAGTTTTGGACCTAAAGTACATTGGGCATGTTCGTTGCGAAATACGAAGAAATGGATCCAGTGGCGAAAACTCATGCTTTGTATGCGCCCCGACACCCGTTTTCGGAATGGGTGACATGAACGAAATTGTGCGAAACCACCCCAAACATGAGTTTTGGACCTAAAGTAGTAGATTGGGCATGTTCGTTGCGAAAAACGAATAAATGGTTCCGGTAGCAAAAACTCGTGCTTTGTATGCACCCCGACACCCGTTTTCGGATGAGTGACGTGCGGCAACGAAATTGCGCGAAACCACCCAAACATGAGTTTCGGACCTAAATTAGTGGATTGGGCTTGTTCGTTGCGAAAAACGAAGAAATGGTTCCGGTGGCAAAAACTCGTGCTTTGTATGCACCGCGACACCCGTTTTCGGAATGGGTGACGTGCGTCAACGAAATTGCGCGAAACCACCCCAAACATGAGTTTTGGACCTAAAGTAGTGGATTGGGCATGTTCGTTGCGAAAAACGAATAAATTGTTCCGGTAGCAAAAACTCGTGCTTTGTATGCACCCCGACACCCGTTTTTGGAATGGTGACGTGCAGCAACAAAATTGCGCGAAACCACCCCAAACATGAGTTTTGGACCTAAAGTAGTGGATTGGGCATGTTTGTTGCGAAAAACGAAGAAATGGTTCCGGTGGCGAAAACTCATGCTTTGTATGCAACCCGACACCCGTTTTCGGAATGGGTGACGTGCGGCAACGAAATTGCGCGAAACCACCCAACACATGAGTTTTGTACCTAATGTAGTGGATTTAGCATGTTCGTTGCGAAAAACGAAGAAATGGTTCTGGTGGCAAAAACTCGTGCTTTGTATGCACCCCGGCACCCGTTTTCGGAATGGGTGACGTGCGACAACGAAATTGCGCGAAACCATCCAACACATGAGTTTCGTACCTAAAGTAGTGGATTGGGCATGTGCGTTGCGAAAAATGAAGAAATGGTTCCGGTGGCAAAAACTCGTGCTTTGTATGCACCCCGACAACCGTTTTCGGAATGGGTGACGTCCGGCAACGAAATTGCGCGAAACCACCCCAAACATGAGTTTTGGACCTAAAATAGTGGATTGGGCATGTTCGTTGCAGAAAATGAAGAAATGGTTACGGTGGCAAAAACTCATGCTTTGTATGCACCCCGACACCCGTTTTCGGAATGGATGACGTGCGGCAACGAAATTGCGCGAAACCACCCCAAACAAGAGTTTTGAACCTAAAGTAGTGGATTGGGCATGTTCGTTGCGAAAAACGAAGAAATGGTTCCGGTGGCAAAAACTCGTGCTTTGTATGCACCCCGACACCCGTTTTCGGATGAGTGACGTGCGGCAACGAAATTGCGCGAAACCACCCAACACATGAGATTCGGACCTAAATTAGTGGATTGGGCTTGTTCGTTGCGAAAAACGAAGAAATGGTTCCGGTGGCAAAAACTCGTGCTTTGTATGCACCGCGACACCCGTTTTCGGAATGGGTGACGTGCGGCAACGAAATTGCACGAAACCACTCAACACATGAGTTTTGGACCAAAAGTAGTGGATTGGGCATGTTCGTTGCGAAAAACGAAGAAATGGTTCCGGTGGCAAAAACTCGTGCTTTGTAGGCACCCCGACACCCGTTTTCGGAATGGGTGACGTGCGACAACGAAATTGCGCGAAACCACCCAACACATGAGTTTTGTACCTAAAGTAGTGGATTGGGCATGTTCGTTGCGAAAAACGAAGAAATGGTTCCGGTGGCAAAAACTCGTGCTTTGTATGCACCCGACACCCGTTTTTGGAATGGGTGACGTGCGACAACGAAATTGCGCGAAACCACCCCAAACATGAGTTTTGGACCTAAAGTACATTGGGCATGTTCGTTGCGAAATACGAAGAAATGGATCCAGTGGCGAAAACTCATGCTTTGTATGCGCCCTGACACCCGTTTTCGGAATGGGTGACATGAACGAAATTGTGCGAAACCACCCCAAACATGAGTTTTGGACCTAAATTAGTAGATTGGGCATGTTCGTTGCGAAAAAACGAATAAATGGTTCTGGTAGCAAAAACTCGTGCTTTGTATGCACCCCGACACCCGTTTTCTGAATGGTGACGTGCAACAACAAAATTGCGCGAAACCACACCAAACATGAGTTTTGGACCTAAAGTAGTGGATTGGGCATGTTTGTTGTGAAAAACGAAGAAATGGTTCCGGTGGCGAAAACTCATGCTTTGTATGCAACCCGACACCCGTTTTCGGAATGGGTGACGTGCGGCAATGAAATTGCGCGAAACCACCCAACACTTGAGTTTTGTACCTAAAGTAGTGGATTGGGCATGTTCGTTGTGGAAAACGAAGAAATGGTTCTGGTGGCAAAAACTCGTGCTTTGTATGCACCCCGACACCCGTTTTCGGAATGGGTGACGTGCGGCAACGAAATTGCGCGAAACCACCCCAAACATGAGTTTTGGACCTAAAGTAGTGGATTGGGCATGTTCGTTGCGAAAAACGAAGAAATGGTTCCGGTGGCAAAAACTCGTGCTTTGTATGCACCCCGACACCCGTTTTCGGAATGGGTGACGTGCGGCAACGAAATTGCGCAAAACCACCCAACACATGAGTTTTGTACCTAAAGTAGTGGATTTGGCATGTTCGTTGCGAAAAAACGAAGAAATGGTTCCGGTGGCAAAAACTCGTGCTTTGTATGCACCCGACACCCGTTTTCGGAATGGGTGACGTGCGGCAACGAAATTGCGCGAAACCATCCCAAACATGACTTTTGGACCTAAAGTAGTGGATTGGGCATGTTCGTTGCGAAAAACGAAGAAATGGTTCCGGTGGCAAAAACTCGTGCTTTATATGCGCCCCGACACCCGTTTTCGGAATGGGTGACGTGCGTCAACGAAATTGCGCGAAACCACCCCAAACATGAGTTTTGGACCTAAAGTAGTGGATTGGGCATGTTTGTTGCGAAAAACGAATAAATTGTTCCGATAGCAAAAACTCGTGCTTTGTATGCACCCGACACCCGTTTTTGGACTGGGTGACGTGCGGCAACGAAATTGCGTGAAACCACCCCAAACATGAGTTTTGGACCTAAAGTAGTGGTTTGGGCATGTTCGTTGCGAAATACGAAGAAATGGTTCCGGTGGCGAAAACTCATGCTTTGTATGCAACCCGACACCCGTTTTTGGAATGGTGACGTGCGGCAACGAAATTGCGTGAAACCACCCCAAACATGAGTTTTGTACCTAAAGTAGTGGATTTAGCATGTTCGTTGCGAAATACGAAGAAATGGTTCTAGTGGCGAAAACTCATGCTTTGTATGCACCCCGACACCCGCTTTCGGAATGGGTGACGTGCGGCAACGAAATTGCGCGAAACCACCCCAAACATGAGTTTTGGACCTAAAGTAGTGGATTGGGCATGTTCGTTGCGAAAAACGAAGAAATGGTTCCTGTGGCAAAAACTCGTGCTTTCGATGCACCCCGACACCCATTCTCGGAATGGTTGACGTGCGGCAACGAAATTGCGCGAAACCACCCCAAACATGAGTTTTGGACCTAAAGTAGTGGATTGGGCATGTTCGTTGAGAAAAACGAAGAAATGGTTCCGGTGGTACAAACTCGTGCTTTGTATGCACCCCGACACCCGTTTTCGGAATGGGTGACGTGCGGCAACGAAATTGCGCGAAACCACCCCAAACATGAGTTTTGGACCTAAAGTAGTGGATTGGGCATGTTCGTTGCGAAAAACGAAGAAATGGTTCCGGTGGCAAAAACTCGTGCTTTGTATGCACCCCGACACCCGTTTCCGGAATGGGTGACGTGAGGCAACGAAATTGCGCGAAACCACCCCAAACATGAGTTTTGGACGTAAAGTAGTGGATTGGGCATGTTCGTTGCGAAAAACGAAGAAATGGTTCCGATGGGAAAACTCGTGCTTTGTGTGCACCGCGACACCCGTTTTCGGAATGGGTGACATGCGGCAACGAAATTGCGAGAAACCACCCCAAACATCAGTTTTGGACCTAAAGTAGTGGATTGGGCATGTTTGTTGCGAAAAACGAAGAAATGGTTCCGATGGGAAAAACTCGTGCTTTGTACGCACCCCGACACCCGTTTTCGAAATGGGTGACATGCGGCAACGAAATTGCGCGAAACCACCCCAAACATGAGTTTTGGACCTAAAGTAGTGGATTTGGCATGTTCGTTGCGAAAAACAAAGAAATGGTTCCGGTGGCAAAAACTCGTGCTTTGTATGCACCCGACACCTGTTTTTGGAATGGGTGACGTGCGACAACAAAATTGCGCGAAACCACCCCAAACATTAGTTTTGGACCTAAAGTAGTGGATTGCGCATGTTCGTTCCGAAATACGAAGAAATGATTCCAGTGGCGAAAACTCATGCTTTGTATGCACCCCGACACCCGTTTTTGGAATGGGTGACGTGCGGCAACGAAATTGCGCGAAACCACCCCAAACATGAGTTTTGAACCTAAAGTAGTGGATTGGGCATGTTCGTTGCGAAAAACGAAGAAATGGTTCCGATGGGAAAAACTCGTGTTTTGTATGCACCCGACACTCGTTTTTGGAATGGTGACGTGCGGCAACGAAATTGCGCGAAACCACCACAAACATGAGTTTTGGACCTAAAGTAGTGGATTGGGCATGTTCGTTGCGAAATACGAAGAAATGGTACCAGTGGCGAAAACTCATGCTTTGTATGCACCCCGACACCCGTTTTCGGAATGGGTGACGTGCGGCAACGAAATTGCGCGAAACCACCCCAAACATGAGTTTTGTACCTAAAGTAGTGGATTGGGCATGTTCATTGCGAAAAACGAAGAAATGGTTCCGGTGGCAAAAACTCGTGCTTTGTATGCACCCCGACACCCGTTTTCGGAATGGGTGACGTGCGGCAACGAAATTGCACGAAACCACCCAACACATGAGTTTTGGACCTAAAGTAGTGGATTGGGCTTGTTCGTTGCGAAAAACGAAGAAATGGTTCCGGTGGCAAAAACTCGTGCTTTGTATGCACCCCGAAACCCGTTTTCGGAATGGGTGACGTGCTGCAACGAAATTGCACGAAACCACCCCAAACATGAGTTTTGGACCTAAAGTAGTGGATTGGGCATGTTCGTTGCGAAAAACGAAGAAATGGTTCCGGTGGCAAGAACTCGTGCTTTGTATGCACCCGACACCCGTTTTTGGAATGGGTGACGTGCGGAAACGAAATTGCGCGAAACCACCCAAACATGAGTTTTGGACCTAAAGTAGTGGATTGGGCATGTTTGTTGCGAAATACGAAGAAATGGTTCCTGCGGCGAAAACTCATGCTTTGTATGCACCCGACACCCGTTTTTGGAATGGTGATGTGGGGCAACGAAATTGCGCGAACCACCCCAAACATGAGTATTGGACCTAAAGTAGTGGATTGGGCATGTTCGTTGCGAAATACGAGGAAATGGTTCCCGTGGCGAAAACTCATGCTTTGTATGCACCCCAACGCCCGTTTTCGGAATGGGAGACGTGCGGCAACGAAATTGCGCGAAACCACCCCAAACATGAGTTTTGGACCTAAAGTAGTGGATTGGGCATGTTCGTTGCGAAAAACGAAGAAATGGTTCTGGTGGCAAAAACTCGTGATTTGTATGCACCCCGACACCCGTTTTCGGAATGGGTGACGTGCGGCAACGAAATTGCGCGAAACCACCCAACACATGAGTTTTGGACCTAAAGTAGTGGATTGGGCTTGTTCGTTGCGAAAATCGAAGAAATGGTTACGGTGGCAAAAACTCGTGCTTTGGATGCACCCCGACACCCGTTTTCGGAATCAGTGACGTGCGGCAACGAAATTGTGCGAAACCACCCTAAACATGAGTTTTGGACCTAAAGTAGTGGATTGGGCATGTTCGTTGCAAAAAACAAAGAAATGGCTCCGGTGGCAAAAACTCGTGCTTTGTATGCACCCGACACCCGTTTTTGGAATGGGTGACGTGCGACAACGAAATTGCGCGAAACCACCCCAAACATGAGTTTTGGACCTAAAGTAGTGGATTGGGCATGTTCGTTGTGAAGAACGAAGAAATGGTTCCAGTGGCTAAAACTCATGCTTTGTATGCACCCCGACACCCGTTTTCGGAATGGGTGACGTGCGGCAACGAAATTGCGCGAAACCACCCCAAACATGAGTTTTGGACCTAAAGTAGTGGATTGGGCTTGTTCATTGCGAAAAACGAAGAAATGGTTCCAGTGGCAAAAACTCGTGCTTTGTATGCACCTCGACACCCGTTTTCAGAATGGGTGACGTGCGGCAACGAAATTGCGCGAAACCACCCCAAACATCAGTTTTGGACCTAAAGTAGTGGATTGGGCATGTTCGTTGTGAAAAACGAAGAAATGGTTCCGATGGGAAAACTCGTGCTTTGTATGCACCCGACACCCGTTTTTGGAATGGTGACGTGCGGCAACGAAATTGCGAGAAACCACCCCAAACATGAGTTTTGGACCTAAAGTAGTGGATTGGGTGTGTTCGTTGCGAAAAACGAAGAAATGGTTCCAGTGGCGAAAACTCATGCTTTGTACGCACCCCGACACCCGTTTTCGAAATGGGTGACATGCGGTAACGAAATTGCGCGAAACCACCCCAAACATGAGTTTTGGACCTAAAGTAGTGGATTTGGCATGTTCGTTGCGAAAAACAAAGAAATGGTTCCGGTGGCAAAAACTCATGCTTTGTATGCACCCAACACCCGTTTTTGGAATGGGTGACGTGCGACAACAAAATTGCGCGAAACCACCCCAAACATGAGTTTTGGACCTAAAGTAGTGGATTGCGCATGTTCATTGCAAAATACGAAGAAATGATTCCAGTGGCGAAAACTCATGCTTTGTATGCACCCTGACGCCCGTTTTTGGAATGGGTGACGTGCGGCAACGAAATTGCGCGAAACCACCCCAAACATGAGTTTTGGACCTAAAGTAGTGGATTGGGCATGTTCGTTGCGAAAAACGAAGAAATGGTTCCAGTGGCGAAAACTCATGATTTGTATGCACCCTGACACCCGTTTTCGGAATGGGTGACGTGCGGCAACGAAATTGCGCGAAACCACCCCAAACTTGAGTTTTGGACCTAAAGTAGTGGATTGGGCATGTTCGTTGCGAAAAACGAAGAAATGGTTCTAGTGGAGAAAACTCATGCTTTGTATGTACCCCGACATCCGTTTTCGGAATGGGTGACGTGCGGCAACGAAATTGCGCGAAACCACCCCAAACATGAGTTTTGGACCTAAAGTAGTGGATTGGGTATGTTCATTGCGAAAAACGAAGAAATGGTTCCTGTGGCAAAAACTCGTCTTTGAATGCACCCCGACACCCGTTTTCGGAATGGGTGACGTGCGGCAACGAAATTGCGCGAAACCAGCCAACACATGAGTTTTGTACCCAAAGTAGTGGATTGGGCATGTTCGTTGCGAAAAATGAAGAAATGGTTCCGTTGGCAAAAACTCGTGCTTTGTATGCACCCCGACACCCGTTTTCGGAATGGGTGACGTGCTGCAACGAAATTGCACGAAACCACCCCAAACATGAGTTTTGGACCTAAAGTAGTGGATTGGGCATGTTCGTTGCGAAAAACGAAGAAATGGTTCCGGTGGCAAGAACTCGTGCTTTGTATGCACCCGACACCCGTTTTTGGAATGGGTGACGTGCGGAAACGAAATTGCGCGAAACCACCCAAACATGAGTTTTGGACCTAAAGTAGTGGATTGGGCATGTTCGTTGCGAAATACGAAGAAATGGTTCCAGTGGCGAAAACTCATGCTTTGTATGCACCCGACACCCGTTTTTGGAATGGTGACGTGCAGCAACGAAATTGCGCGAACCACCCCAAACATGAGTTTTGTACCTAAAGTAGTGGATTGGGCATGTTCATTGCGAAATACGAAGAAATGGTTCCAGTGGC
Source organism: Zea luxurians (assembly GCA_029449295.1). Lineage (NCBI taxonomy): Eukaryota > Viridiplantae > Streptophyta > Magnoliopsida > Poales > Poaceae > Zea > Zea luxurians. Next base: position 199,252 of record JAOPSE010000923.1, read on the forward strand.
GAAAACTCATGCTTTGTATGCACCCCGACACCCGTTTTCGGAATGGGTGACGTGCGGCAACGAAATTGCGCGAAACCACCCCAAACATGAGTTTTGGACCTAAAGTAGTGGATTGGGCATGTTCGTTGAGAAAAACGAAGAAATGGTTCTGGTGGTAAAAACTCGTGCTTTGTATGCACCCTGACACCCGTTTTCGGAATGGGTGACGTGCGGCAACGAAATTGCGCGAAACCACCCAACACATGAGTTTTGGACCTAAAGTAGTGGATTGGGCTTGTTCGTTGCGAAAAACGAAGAAATGGTTCCGGTGGCGAAAACTCGTGCTTTGGATGCACCCCGACACCCGTTTTCGGAATCGGTGACGTGCGGCAACGAAATTGTGCGAAACCACTCTAAACATGAGTTTTGGACCTAAAGTAGTGGATTGGGCATGTTCGTTGCGAAAAACAAAGAAATGGCTCCGGTGGCAAAAACTCGTGCGTTGTATGCACCCGACACCCGTTTTTGGAATGGGTGACGTGCGACAACAAAATTGCGTGAAACCACCCCAAACATGAGTTTTGGACCTAAAGTAGTGCATTGGGCATGTTCGTTGTGAAAAACGAAGAAATGGTTCCAGTGGCTAAAACTCATGCTTTGTATGCACCCCGACACCCGTTTTCGGAATGGGTGACGTGCGGCAACGAAATTGCGCGAAACCACCCTAAACATGAGTTTTGGACCTAAAGTAGTGGATTGGGCATGTTCGTTGCGAAAAACGAAGAAATGGTTCCGATGGGAAAAACTCGTGCTTTGTGATGTAGTTGAGGTGCCCGATCTTTCGGCGAGTAGAGATAATTCCGATTTGGCGGAAGATGACCCTTGCGATCCGACTACGACGAGCAAGCCCGAGGCGCCAATGCAATCGCTGAACCAACTCCCTGTGGTTACCGACCTTGCTGATGCGAGATCGGCCTGATCACGAAGATCGTTTCCTGTGCGCAATCGAAGAACGAACAAGAAAAAGATGCGAGCAATCTAATCTATTACTCGAGGGTGGAGTTCTGAATACACGAAGACAGTGCAGATTTGCGCGTGTTCGAGAGTAGCTAAAGCTAACGTAAAACAAAACTCAAGAAATAAAGGAGGCGCAGCTCCTGGATAAATAGAGAGAGGGCGCAACCCCTAGGGGCGGCCAACCCTAGGTCATCCATTATGGGCCGCAGTTGGGCTGGTCGTCTATTCTTCTGGGCCTTCGTTCTTTAACAGCATGATGTAGTTCAATTCTCTTGCACGGGCCCGAGTTACTGGCCCAGGTGGAAGGGGTGGCGCCTGGACTGGTGAAGATGGCGCCTGGGCTGCAGAAGGTGCTGCTGGTGTAGATGTGCTCGTGTTGGTGTTGATGTCCTCATCATCCTCCCCTTCTTGAACTGAAGTCGTCCTCGACGACAACTCCTCGTCTTCTCCCGCATACGGTTTCAAATCTGCAACATTAAAACTAGTGGAAACACCAAACTCCACAGGCAGGTCAAGGGTATAAGCATTATCATTAATCTTGGTTAGTATCTTAAAAGGACCAGCAGCACGAGGCATCAATTTAGAACGGCGCAAAGTAGGAAAACGATCCTTTCTCAAATGCAACCAAACCATATCACCAGGTTCAAAAGTAACTAGTTTCCGGCCTTTACTACCAGTAATCTGATATTTAGCATTAGCAGCAGCAATGTTTTGTTGAGTTTGTTCATGGAGATTAATCATTTGTTCAACATGTGCAAGAGCATCTATGTGTGGGGCGTCCGCAGCATCAAGCGAAAACAAAGCAATAGGCGCCCTAGGAATGTAACCATAAACAATTTGAAAAGGGCACATCATTGTAGAAGAATGGGTTGCATGATTATAAGCAAACTCAACATGAGGCAAGCAATCCTCCCAACGTTTCAAATTTTTGTCTAAAACAGCCCTAAGCATGGTAGACAAAGTTCGATTAACTACCTCAGTTTGACCATCAGTCTGAGGGTGACAAGTGGTGCTAAATAGCAATTTAGTTCCCAATTTATTCCACAGAGATCTCCAAAAATGACTCAAAAACTTAGCATCACGATCTGAGACTATTGTATTGGGAATACCGTGCAAACGAATAATCTCTCTAAAAAACAATTCAGCAACATTGCTAGCATCATCAGTCTTATGACAAGGTATGAAATGAGCCATTTTGGAGAATCGATCAACAACCACAAAAATGTTATCCCTCCCCTTCTTAGTTCTAGGCAATCCCAAAACAAAATCCATCGAAATATCAATCCAAGGGGAAGTAGGAACAGGCAAAGGCATATACAAACCATGGTGTTCAACCGTGACTTAGCTTTCTGACAAGTAGTGCAGCGTGCAACAAGCGCTCAACATCAGCGCGCATCCAAGGCCAAAAGAAGTGGGCAGCCAACACCTCATGTGTCTTGTAGACGCCAAAGTGCCCCATGAGACCGCCTCCATGTGCTTCCTGTAACAACAAAAGACGAACCGAGCTAGCTGGAACACACAACTTGTTAGCGCGAAACAGGAACCCATCCTGTATGTGAAATTTGCCCCATGGTTTCCCATTAATACAATGGCCGAAAGCATCTTTAAAATAAGCATCATCAACATATTGATCTTTCACAGTGTGCAAACCAAAGATTTTAAAATCTAACTGTGACAGCATGGTATAGCGACGAGACAAAGCATCAGCAATAACATTGTCCTTCCCGTTCTTGTGTTTAATAATGTAAGGAAAGGACTCAATGAATTCTACCCATTTAGCATGACGACGGTTCAGATTTGTTTGGGTACGAATATGTTTTAAAGCCTCATGATCAGAATGGATTATAAACTCACGAAACCACCCAACACATGAGTTTTGGACCTAAAGTAGTGGATTGGGCTTGTTCGTTGCGAAAAACGAAGAAATGGTTCCGCTGGCAAAAACTCGTGCTTTGTATGCACCCCGACACCCGTTTTCGGAATGGGTGACGTGCGGCAAAGAAATTGTGCGAAACCACCCCAAACATGAGTTTTGGACGTAAAGTAGTAGATTGGGCATGTTCGTTACAAAAAACAATGAAATGGTTCCGGTGGCAAAAACTCGTGCATTGTATGCACCCGACACCCGTTTTTGGAATGGGTGACGTGCGACAACGAAATTGCGCGAAACCAGCCCAAACATGAGTTTTGGACCTAAAGTAGTGGATTGGGCATGTTCGTTGCGAATACGAAGAAATGGTTCCAGTGGCGAAAACTCATGCTTTGTATGCACCCGACACCCGTTTTTGGAATGGTGACGTGCGGTAACGAAATTGCGTGAAACCACCCCAAACATGAGTTTTGGACCTAAAGTAGTGGATTGGGCATGTTCGTTGCGAAATACGAAGAAATGGTTCCGGTGGCAAAAACTCGTGCTTTGTATGCACCCCGACACCCGTTTTCGGAATGGGTGACGTGCGGCAACGAAATTGCGCGAAACCACCCCAAACATGAGTTTTGGACCTAAAGTAGTGGATTGGGCATGTTCGTTGCGAAAAACTAAGAAATGGTTCCGGTGGCAAAAACTCGTGCTTTGTATGCACCCCGACACCCGTTTTCGGAATGGGTGACATGCGGCGACGAAATTGCGCGAAACCACCCAACACATGAGTTTTGGACCTAAAGTAGTGGATTGGGCTTGTTCGTTGCGAAAAACAAAGAAATGGTTCCGGTGGCAAAAACTCGTGCTTTGGATGCACCTCGACACCCGATTTCGGAATGGGTGACGTGCGGCAACGAAATTGTGCGAAACCACCCTAAACATGAGTTTTGGACCTAAAGTAGTGGATTGGGCATGTTCGTTGCGAAATACGAAGAAATGGTTCCAGTGGCGAAAACTCATACTTTGTATGCACCCCGACACCCGTTTTCGGAATGGGTGACGTGCGGCAACGAAATTGCGCGAAACCACCCCAAACATGAGTTTTGGACCTAAAGTAGTGGATTGGGCATGTTCGTTGCGAAAAACGAAGAAATGGTTCCGGTGGCAAAAACTCGTGCTTTGTATGCACCCCGACACCCGTTTTCGGAATGGGTGACGTGCGGCAACGAAATTGCGCGAAACCACCCAACACATGAGTTTTGGACCTAATGTAGTGGACTGGGCTTGTTCGTTGCGAAAAATAAAGAAATGGTTCTGGTGGCAAAAACTCGTGCTTTGTATGCCCCCGACACCCGTTTTCGGAATGGGTGACGTGCGGCAAAGAAATTGCGCGAAACCACCCCAAACATGAGTTTTGGAGCTAAAGAAGTGGATTGGGCATGTTCGTTGCGAAAAACAAAGAAATGGTTCCGGTGGCAAAAACTCGTGGTTTGTATGCACCCGACACCCGTTTTTGGAATGGGTGACGTGCGACAACGAAATTGCGCGAAACCAGCCCAAACATGAGTTTTGGACCTAAAGTAGTGGATTGGGCATGTTCGTTGCGAAATACGAAGAAATGGTTCCAGTGGCGAAAACTCATGCTTTATATGCACCCCGACACCCGTTTTCGGAATGGGTGACGTGCGGCAACGAAATTGCGCAAAACCACCCCAAACATGAGTTTTGGACCTAAAGTAGTGGATTAGGCATGTTCGTTGCGAAAAACGAAGAAATGGTTCCGGTGGCAAAAACTCGTGTATTGTATGCACCCGTCACCCGTTTTTGGAATGGTGACGTGCTGCAACGAAATTGCGCGAAACCACCCCAAACATGAGTTTTGGACCTAAAGTAGTGGATTGGGCATGTTCGTTGCGAAATACGAAGAAATGGTTCCAGTGGCGAAAACTCATACTTTGTATGCACCCCGACACCCGTTTTCGGAATGGGTGACGTGCGGCAACGAAATTGCATGAAACCACCCAACACATGAGTTTTGGACCTAAAGTAGTGGATTGGGCTTGTTCGTTGCGAAAAACGAAGAAATGGTTCCGCTGGCAAAAACTCGTGCTTTGTATGCACCCCGACACCCGTTTTCGGAATGGGTGACGTGCGGCAAAGAAATTGTGCGAAACCACCCCAAACATGAGTTTTGGACGTAAAGTAGTAGATTGGGCATGTTCGTTACAAAAAACAATGAAATGGTTCCGGTGGCAAAAACTCGTGCATTGTATGCACCCGACACCCGTTTTTGGAATGGGTGACGTGCGACAACGAAATTGCGCGAAACCAGCCCAAACATGAGTTTTGGACCTAAAGTAGTGGATTGGGCATGTTCGTTGCGAATACGAAGAAATGGTTCCAGTGGCGAAAACTCATGCTTTGTATGCACCCGACACCCGTTTTTGGAATGGTGACGTGCGGTAACAAAATTGCGTGAAACCACCCCAAACATGAGTTTTGGACCAAAAGTAGTGGATTGGGCATGTTCGTTGCGAAATACGAAGAAATGGTTCCAGTGACGAAAACTCATGCTTTGTATGCACCCCGACACCCGTTTTCGGAATGGGTGACGTGCGGCAACGAAATTGCGCGAAACCACCCCAAACATGAGTTTTGGACCTAAAGTAGTGGATTAGGCATGTTCGTTGCGAAAAACTAAGAAATGGTTCCGGTGGCAAAAATTCGTGCTTTGTATGCACCCCGACACCCGTTTTCGGAATGGGTGACATGCGGCGACGAAATTGCGCGAAACCACCCAACACATGAGTTTTGGACCTAAAGTAGTGGATTGGGCTTGTTCGTTGCGAAAAACAAAGAAATGGTTCCGGTGGCAAAAACTCGTGCTTTGGATGCACCCCGACACCCGTTTTCGGAATGGGTGACGTGCGGCAACGAAATTGTGCGAAACCACCCTAAACATGAGTTTTGGACCTAAAGTAGTGGATTGGCCATGTTCGTTGCGAAATACGAAGAAATGGTTCCAGTGGCGAAAACTCATACTTTGTATGCACCCCGACACCCGTTTTCGGAATGGGTGACGTGCGGCAACGAAATTGCGCGAAACCACCCCAAACATGAGTTTTGGACCTAAAGTAGTGGATTGGGCATGTTCGTTGCGAAAAACGAAGAAATGGTTCCGGTGGCAAAAACTCGTGCTTTGTATGCACCCCGACACCCGTTTTCGGAATGGGTGACGTGCGGCAACGAAATTGCGCGAAACCACCCAACACATGAGTTTTGGACCTAATGTAGTGGACTGGGCTTGTTCGTTGCGAAAAATGAAGAAATGGTTCTGGTGGCAAAAACTCGTGCTTTGTATGCCCCCGACACCCGTTTTCGGAATGGGTGACGTGCGGCAAAGAATTTGCGCGAAACCACCCCAAACATGAGTTTTGGACCTAAAGAAGTGGATTGGGCATGTTTGTTGTGAAAAACAAAGAAATGGTTCCGGTGGCAAAAACTCGTGGTTTGTATGCACCCGACACCCGTTTTTGGAATGGGTGACGTGCGACAACGAAATTGCGCGAAACCAGCCCAAACATGAGTTTTGGACCTAAAGTAGTGGATTGGGCATGTTCGTTGCGAAATACGAAGAAATGGTTCCAGTGGCGAAAACTCATGCTTTATATGCACCCCGACACCCGTTTTCGGAATGGGTGACGTGCGGCAACGAAATTGCGCAAAACCACCCCAAACATGAGTTTTGGACCTAAAGTAGTGGATTAGGCATGTTCGTTGCGAAAAACGAAGAAATGGTTCCGGTGGCAAAAACTCATGCTTTGTATGCACCCCGACACCCGTTTTCGGAATGGGTGACGTGCGGCAACGAAATTGCGCGAAACCACCCCAAACATGAGTTTTGGACCTAAAGTAGTGGATTGGGCATGTTCGTTGAGAAAAACGAAGAAATGGTTCCGGTGGTAAAAACTCGTGCTTTGTATGCACCCTGACACCCGTTTTCGGAATGGGTGACGTGCGGCAACGAAATTGCGCGAAACCACCCAACACATGAGTTTTGGACCTAAAGTAGTGGATTGGGCTTGTTCGTTGCGAAAAACGAAGAAATGGTTCCGGTGGCGAAAACTCGTGCTTTGGATGCACCCCGACACCCGTTTTCGGAATCGGTGACGTGCGGCAACGAAATTGTGCGAAACCACCCTAAACATGAGTTTTGGACCTAAAGTAGTGGATTGGGCATGTTCGTTGCGAAAAACAAAGAAATGGCTCCGGTGGCAAAAACCCGTGCTTTGTATGCACCCGACACCCGTTTTTGGAATGGGTGACGTGCGACAACGAAATTGCGCGAAACCACCCCAAACATGAGTTTTGGACCTAAAGTAGTGGATTGGGCATGTTCGTTGTGAAAAACGAAGAAATGGTTCCAGTGGCTAAAACTCATGCTTTGTATGCACCCCGACACCCGTTTTCGGAATGGGTGACGTGCGACAACGAAATTGCGCGAAACCACCCCAAACATGAGTTTTAAACCTAAAGTAGTGGATTGGGCATGTTCATTGCGAAAAACGAAGAAATGGTTCCGATGGGAAAAACTCGTGCTTTGTGATGTAGTTGAGGTGCCCGATCTTTCGGCGAGTAGAGATAATTCCGATTTGGCGGAAGATGACCCTTGCGATCCGACTACGACGAGCAAGCCCGAGGCGCCAATGCAATCGCTGAACCAACTCCCTGTGGTTACCGACCTTGCTGATGCGAGATCGGCCTGATCACGAAGATCGTTTCCTGTGCGCAATCGAAGAACGAACAAGAAAAAGATGCGAGCAATCTAATCTATTACTCGAGGGTGGAGTTCTGAATACACGAAGACAGCGCAGATTTGCGCGTGTTCGAGAGTAGCTAAAGCTAACGTAAAACAAAACTCAAGAAATAAAGGAGGCGCAGCTCCTGGATAAATAGAGAGGGGGCGCAACCCCTAGGGGCGGCCAACCCTAGGTCATCCATTATGGGCCGCAGTTGTGCTGGTCGTCTATTCTTCCGGGCCTTCGTTCTTTAACAGCATGATGTAGTTCAATTCTCTTGCACGGGCCCGAGTTACTGGCCCAGGTGGAAGGGGTGGCGCCTGGACTGGTGAAGATGGCGCCTGGGCTGGAGAAGGTGCTGCTGGTGTAGATGTGCTCGTGTTGGTGTTGATGTCCTCATCATCCTCCCCTTCTTGAACTGAAGTCGTCCTCGACGACAACTCCTCGTCTTCTCCCGCATACAGTTTCAAATCTGCAACATTAAAACTAGTGGAAACACCAAACTCCACAGGCAGGTCAAGGGTATAAGCATTATCATTAATCTTGGTTAGTATCTTAAAAGGACCAGCAGCACGAGGCATCAATTTAGAACGGCGCAAAGTAGGAAAACGATCCTTTCTCAAATGCAACCAAACCATATCACCAGGTTCAAAAGTAACTAGTTTCCGGCCTTTACTACCAGTAATCTGATATTTAGCATTAGCAGCAGCAATGTTTTGTTGAGTTTGTTCATGGAGATTAATCATTTGTTCAACATGTGCAAGAGCATCTATTTGTGGGGCGTCCGCAGCATCAAGCGAAAACAAAGCAATAGGCGCCCTAGGAATGTAACCATAAACAATTTGAAAAGGGCACATCTTTGTAGAAGAATGGGTTGCATGATTATAAGCAAACTCAACATGAGGCAAGCAATCCTCCCAACGTTTCAAATTTTTGTCTAAAACAGCCCTAAGCATGGTAGACAAAGTTCGATTAACTACCTCAGTTTAACTATCAGTCTGAGGGTGACAAGTGGTGCTAAATAGCAATTTAGTTCCCAATTTATTCCACAGAGATCTCCAAAAATGACTCAAAAACTTAGCATCACGATCCGAGACTATTGTATTGGGAATACCGTGCAAACGAATAATCTCTCTAAAAAACAATTCCGCAACATTGCTAGCATCATCAGTCTTATGACAAGGTATGAAATGAGCCATTTTGGAGAATCGATCAACAACCACAAAAATGCTATCCCTCTCCTTCTTAGTTCTAGGCAATCCCAAAACAAAATCCATCGAAATATCAATCCAAGGGGAAGTAGGAACAGGCAAAGGCATATACAAACCATGGTTGTTCAACCGTGACTTAGCTTTCTGACAAGTAGTGCAACGTGCAACAAGGCGCTCAACATCAGCGCGCATCCGAGGCCAAAAGAAATGGGCAGCCAACACCTCATGTGTCTTGTAGACGCCAAAGTGCCCCATGAGACCGCCTCCATGTGCTTCCTGTAACAACAAAAGACGAACCGAGCTAGCTGGAACACACAGCTTGTTAGCGCGAAACAGGAACCCATCCTGTATGTGAAATTTGCCCCATGGTTTCCCATTAATACAATGGCCGAAAGCATCTTTAAAATCAGCATCATCAACATATTGATCTTTCACAGTGTGCAAACCAAAGATTTTAAAATCTAACTGTGACAGCATGGTATAGCGACGAGACAAAGCATCAGCAATAACATTGTCCTTCCCGTTCTTGTGTTTAATAATGTAAGGAAAGGACTCAATGAATTCTACCCATTTAGCATGACGACGGTTCAGATTTGTTTGGGTACGAATATGTTTTAAAGCCTCATGATCAGAATGGATTATAAACTCACGATGCCAAAGATAGTGCTGCCATGTATGCAAAGTGCGCACTAAAGCGTAAAGCTCCTTATCATAAGTAGAATATTTCAGACTAGCACCGCTTAATTTTTCACTAAAATAAGCAACCGGTTTTCCTTCTTGTAACAAAACAGCACCTAGCCCAATACCGCTAGCATCGCATTCAAGCTCAAACACTTTATTAAAATCAGGCAATTGCAATAGGGGAGCTTGGGTTAACTTATCTTTCAAAGTGCTGAATGCTTCCTCCTGGGAATCACTCCAAGCAAATGGCACATCTTTCTTTGTAAGCTCATGTAGAGGCGCTGCAATGGAGCTAAAATCACGAACAAATCTGCGGTAGAAACCGGCAAGTCCAAGAAAGCTCCGAATTTGTGTGACCGTCGTCGGTGTAGGCCACTCCCGAATGGCAGCAATCTTGCTGCTATCCACCTCAATGCCCTGTGGAGTAACAACATAACCAAGAAACGAGACACGTCGTGTACAAAAGATGCATTTTTCCATGTTAGCAAATAACTGGGCAGCACGCAATGCATCAAAAAAGCACTTAAATGTTCCAAATGCTCTTTCTTAGATTTGCTGTAAATAAGAATATCATCAAAATAAACAACCACAAACAATCCTATGAAGGGCCTTAGAACTTCATTCATCACTCGCATAAAAGTGCTGGGAGCATTAGTCAATCCAAACGGCATAACCAACCATTCATATAAACCAAATTTCGTTTTAAAAGCCATTTTCCATTCATCACCCAGTTTCATTCTAATCTGGTGGTAACCACTACGCAAATCAATCTTAGTGAAAATAATGGCACCACTAAGCTCATCTAGCATATCATCAAGGCGCGGTATAGGATATCGATAACGAATAGTGATGTTATTAATAGCACGACAGTCTACACACATACGCCATGACCCATCTTTCTTGGGAACAAGTAACACAGGAACAGAGCAAGGGCTAAGAGACTCACGAATGTATCCCTTGTCAAGCAACGCCTGTACCTGGCGCTGAATCTCCTTCATCTCATCCGGATTTGTACGGTACGGTGCGCGGTTCGGAAGCTGTGCGCCGGGAATGAGGTCGATCTGGTGCACAATGCCACGAAGTGGTGGGAGACCCGGTGGTAAGTCTTTGGGAAAGACATCAGCGTACTCCTGCAAAAGGTTAGCAACCATAGGGGGAATAGCCAAAGATGGTGCATCATCAAGTGAAATGAGGACACTAGAGCATATAAGTGCATAGCATGGCAAATGAGCACCGTGTAGATCATCAAAATCAGCACGTGTAGCAAGTAAAACAGGAGCCTTCAACTTGATTTCAGAAGGAACAGAGGGCGATGGATCAAGTTGTTTAGCAGTTATAGCAGCTCGGGCAAGATCATCTTTAACAATTTGTTCAAGTGTCATTGGATGTATAATTATCTTCTGACCCTTAAAAATGAAAGAATAATGATTCGAACGACCATGATGCAAGCTATCAGTATCATATTGCCAAGGTCGACCAAGTAACAAAGAGCATGCTTCCATGGGAATAACATCACAATCAACAAAATCAGAATAAGCACCCACGGAACGTGTGATTTTTATTTTACCACCATCATTAAGCCATTGAATGTGATATGGGTTTGGATGCTTACGAGTGGGTAACGATAACTTTTCGACCAGCATGGTACTCGCCAAATTGTTGCAACTGCCGCTGTCGATAATGATGCGAATTGACCGCTCCTGCACAACACCCTTTGTATGGAACAGAGTGTGTCGCTGATTCTTCTCGGGCAAAGCGACCTGTGTACTGAGAACACGCTGCACAACAAGACTTTCATACCTATCAGCGTCGCCCGGGTTGACATGTACCTCCGCCTTAGCTGCATGGTCAGTGGCAAGTAGTGCATGTTCAATTTCTTCAGAATCACTAGCGGAAGAGTACTCACCATCGTCACGAATGAGCAAAGTGCGCTTGTTTGGGCAGTCCCGAATCACATGGCCAAATCCTCTACAGCGATGACACTGAATATCCCTTGTACGACCTGTGGGTGGGGCAATGCTGGCTGGTTTGGTCGTCTTCTCGCGTGGAGTAGTGGTGGACGTGGATGGCGCAGGGGGAACTGGTGCTGAGGTGGATGTCAAGCTTCGTCCTGCAAAAGGGTTAGAATATGGCTTCGAGCGGCGTCCCTGCACTTCACGTTCAGCTTTGCAAGCATATTCAAATAAAGTAGTCATATCATAATATTCCTTATAATCAAGTATATCTTGGATTTCGCGGTTTAAACCACCACGAAAACGTGCCATAGCAGCGTCGTTGTCCTCTAATATCCCACAACGAATCATACCTTTTTGTAACTCTTGGAAATAGTCCTCAACAGATTGAGAACCTTGCTGAAAACGCTGCATTTTATTAAGCAAATCACGAGCATAATACGAAGGCACAAATCGATGTCGCATCGCAGCTTTCAACTGATCCCAAGTGGTTGGAATGGTAGTGGGATGTTTTATTTTAAACTCACGCCACCAAATTAAAGCAAAATCAGTAAATTCACTAATAGCAGCTTTAACCTGAGAATGTGCAGCAATATCATGGCATGAAAATATTTGTTCAACCTCTAACTCCCAATCAAGATATGCAGCAGGATCATATTTGCCATTAAAAAGTCGACGTGCACGACCACGGCGATCTCCATCTTCCCACTCAGTGTCACCACCGTAGTCCTGCTCCATCTTTGTGGTCAACGCATCAAGGCGTGCCAGGATGGTGTCGAGTGTGGTGCGAGTCGCCGTTTGAGCAAGGTCAAGCTGGTTGAAACGCATCGTCCTAATGTCAAGCCGTTCATCAACTTGTCCTCTTACTTCCATTGAATCAAGCCGTTCATGCATCGTCCTAATGTCATCAGCAAGTCCATCAACTTGTCCCCTTACTTCCAGCAACTGGGCATCCACCGTGTCGTGTGCTCCTGCCATAGTTAGCGCAAACACCAAAACACCAAAAGAAGAAGAAAAAAAAACAACGACAAAAAACAGGGGTGTATTGCTCACAAGGCGCTCACACTAGTGCTGTTATCAAATTCTTATCCGTTCTTACCAAGCCACAGTGGTGAACTGCAACCAACAGGTGGAACCGGTGAAAGATTGGATGAGCGATTGCTTGGAGAAACAGAAGCCTGCTCGTCGTAGAAATATGTGGGGTTGTGGGTAGGCTGCACTCAAGTCAATGATTAGCACAATCAAACAATAATGCAAAGTTGAATTATAGTGCAGAACACGAAACTATATTGCTGGCCACAAGTGCAAAGGATGGATGGAACTAGCAGAATGGCAGTACCGTAAATATTGTACTAGCGAGGCCACTAGTAGGAATCACAAGTGATTTTGTTTTTCTTTTTTGTATGATTTTTTTGATATTTTTCTCAGCACAAGAAGCAACAAAATAGGAGCTAGACGAAGTTTCACCTAAAACAGAGATCAGATGTGGTCCACAGAAAATCAGGAAGTTCTCTCAAAAGCGTGCGAGAACTTTGACGGATTTTTTTCTTTATTTTCCTGAATTTTTTTGACAATTTTGTCGAAACCCAAACAGACCGAAGGTGAGTTTGGCCGGCCTCAGAATGGTGTCAACAAGCTCCTGTAAAAATTTCAGATTTTTTGGACACCCGAGCGAAAAGTTATGCCCGGTTTAAGGAAGGTACCTCAAGTTATGTTTTCAAACGACCGGGATGAAACAACAGTATCCTTTCTCCTTCGTTGTTTTTTGTTTCTGTTTTTTTTGACGTAACCGAAGGAGAAAAACAAGGAAACGATGTTGACTCGGTTTGTTTTTTTTTCTGTTTTTTTTTTTCGTAACCGAAGGAGAAAAACAAGGAAACGGCCGTTGACTCGGTTTGTTTTTTTGTTTGACGTAACCGAAGGAGAAAAACAAGGAAACGACGTTGACTCGGTTTGTGGCGTGATCAAAGGGGAGATGGTGGCCGCGCTAGGGTTTGAATGGTGGAAGAACACAATGCAACCAGCAACAAATGACGCGAAAGCACACAAATTCAACAATGCAGATTATTGAAAGAAAGTACGAGGCTCAAAAGGATGTTGGGATAAGGTCTAACCTGAATTTTTATGTGGTTTTGTGGACTGTAGGAAAAAAAACACTCGATAAACTCACCGATCAACCTGGAAATCTGATACCAATTGATGTAGCTGAGGTGCCCGATCTTTCGGCGAGTAGAGATAATTCCGATTTGGCGGAAGATGACCTTTGCGATCCGACTACGACGAGCAAGCACGAGGCGCCAATGCAATCGCTGAACCAACTCCCTGTGGTTACCGACCTTGCTGATGCGAGATCGGCCTGATCACGAAGATCGTTTCCTGTGCGCAATCGAAGAACGAACAAGAAAAAGATGCGAGCAATATAATCTATTACTCGATGGTGGAGTTCTGAATACACGAAGACAGTGCAGATTTGCGCGTGTTCGAGAGTAGCTAAAGCTAACGTAAAACAAAACTCAAGAAATAAAGGAGGCGCAGCTCCTGGATAAATAGAGAGGGGGCGCAACCCCTAGGGGCGGCCAACCCTAGGTCGTCCATTATGGGCCGCAGTTGGGCTGGTCGTCTATTCTTCCGGGCCTTCGTTCTTTAACAGCATGATGTAGTTCAATTCTCTTGCACGGGCCCGAGTTACTGGCCCAGGTGGAAGGGGTGGCGCCTGGACTGGTGAAGATGGCGCCTGGGCTGGAGAAGGTGCTGCTGGTGTAGATGTGCTCGTGTTGGTGTTGATGTCCTCATCACTTTGTATGCACCCGACACCCGTTTTTGGAATGGTGACGTGCGGCAACGAAATTGCGAGAAACCACCCCAAACATGAGTTTTGGACCTAAAGTAGTGGATTGGGCATGTTCGTTGCGAAAAAACGAAGAAATGGTTCCGGTGGCAAAAACTCATGCTTTGTATGCACCCCGACACCCGTTTTCTGAATGGGTGACACGCGGTAACGAAATTGCGCGAAACCACCCCAAACATGAGTTTTGGACCTAAAGTAGTGGATTTGGCATGTTCGTTGCGAAAAACAAAGAAATGGTCCCGGTGGCAAAAACTCATGCTTTGTATGCACCCAACACCCGTTTTTGGAATGGGTGACGTGCGACAACAAAATTGCGCGAAACCACCCCAAACATGAGTTTTGGACCTAAAGTAGTGGATTGCATGTTCATTGCAAAATACGAAGAAATGATTTCAGTGGCGAAAACTCATGCTTTGTATGCACCCCGACGCCCGTTTTTTGAATGTGTGACGTGCGGCAACGAAATTGCACGAAACAACCCCAAACATGAGTATTGGACCTAAAGTAGTGGATTGGGCATGTTCGTTGCGAAAAACGAAGAAATGGTTCCAGTGGCGAAAACTCATGATTTGTATGCACCCCGACACCCGTTTTCGGAATGTGTGACGTGCGGCAACGAAATTGCGCGAAACCACCCCAAACATGAGTTTTGGACCTAAAGTAGTGGATTGGGCATGTTCGTTGCGAAAACGAAGAAATGGTTCCGGTGGCAAAAACTCGTGCTTTGTATGCACCCCGACACCCGTTTTCGGAATGGGTGACGTGCGGCAACGAAATTGCACGAAACAACCCCAAACATGAGTTTTGGACCTAAAGTAGTGGATTGGGCATGTTTGTTGCGAAAAACGAAGAAATGGTTCTGGTGGCAAAAACTCGTGCTTTGTATGCACCCGACACCCGTTTTCGGAATGGGTGACGTGCGGCAACGAAATTGCGCGAAACCACCCCAAACATGAGTTTTGGACCTAAAGTAGTGGATTGGGCATGTTCGTTGCGAAATACGAAGAAATGGTTCCAGTGGCGAAAACTCATGCTTTGTATGCACCCGACAGCCGTTTTTGGAATGGTGACGTGCGGCAACGAAATTTTGCGAACCACCCCAAACATGAGTTTTGGACCTAAAGTAGTGGATTGGGCATGTTCGTTGCGAAATACGAAGAAATGGTTCCAGTGGCGAAAACTCGTGCTTTGTATGCACCTCGACACCCGTTTTCGGAATCGGTGACGTGCGGCAACGAAATTGCGCGAAACCACCCCAAACATGAGTTTTGGACCTAAAGTAGTGGATTGGGCATGTTCGTTGCGAAATACGAAGAAATGGTTCCGGTGGCAAAAACTCGTGCTTTGTATGCACCCCGACACCCGTTTTCGGAATGGGTGACGTGCGGCAACGAAATTGCGCGAAACCACCCAACACATGAGTTTTGGACCTAAAGTAATGGATTGGGCTTTTTCGTTGCGAAAAACGAAGAAATGGTTTCGGTGGCAAAAACTCGTGCTTTGGATGCATCCCGACACCCGTTTTCGGAATCGGTGACGTGCGGCAACGAAATTGTGCGAAACCACCCTAAACATGAGTTTTGGACCTAAAGTAGTGGATTGGGCATGTTCGTTGCGAAAAACAAAGAAATGGTTCCAGTGGCTAAAACTCATGCTTTGTATGCACCCCGACACCCGTTTTCGGAATGGGTGACGTGCGGCAACGAAATTGCGCGAAACCACCCCAAACATCAGTTTTGGACCTAAAGTAGTGGATTGGGCATGTTCGTTGCGAAAAACGAAGAAATGGTTCCGATGGGAAAAACTCGTGCTTTGTATGCACCTCGACACCCGTTTTCAGAATGGGTGACGTGCGGCAACGAAATTGCGCGAAACCACCCCAAACATCAGTTTTGGACCTAAAGTAGTGGATTGGGCATGTTCGTTGCGAAAAACGAAGAAATGGTTCCGATGGGAAAAACTCGTGCTTTGTATGCACCCGACACCCGTTTTTGGAATGATGACGTGCGGCAACGAAATTGCGAGAAACCACCCCAAACATGAGTTTTGGACCTAAAGTAGTGGATTGGCATGTTCGTTGCGAAAAACGAAGAAATGGTTCCAGTGGCGAAAACTCATGCTTTGTATGCACCACGACACCCGTTTTCGGAATGGGTGACATGCGGTAACGAAATTGCGCGAAACCACCCCAAACATGAGTTTTGGACCTAAAGTAGTGGATTTGGCATGTTCGTTGCGAAAAACAAAGAAATGGTCCCGGTGGCAAAAACTCATGCTTTGTATGCACCCAACACCCATTTTTGGAATGGGTGACGTGCGACAAAAAAATTGCGCGAAACCACCCCAAACATGAGTTTTGGACCTAATGTAGTGGATTGCGCATGTTCATTGCAAAATACGAAGAAATGATTCCACTGGCGAAAACTCATGCTTTGTATGCACCCCGACGCCCGTTTTTGGAATGTGTGACGTGCGGCAACGAAATTGCACGAAACCACCCCAAACATGAGTTTTGGACCTAAAGTAGTGGATTGGGCATGTTCGTTGCGAAAAACGAAGAAATGGTTCCCGTGGCGAAAACTCATGATTTGTATGCACCCCGACACCCGTTTTCGGAATGTGTGATGTGCGGCAACGAAATTGCGCGAAACCACCCCAAACATGAGTTTTGGACCTAAAGTAGTGGATTGGGCATGTTCGTTGCGAAAAACGAAGAAATGGTTCCGGTGGCGAAAACTCATGATTTGTATGCACCCCGACACCCGTTTTCGGAATGTGTGATGTGCGGCAACGAAATTGCACGAAACAACCCCAAACATGAGTTTTGGACCTAAAGTAGTGGATTGGGCATGTTCGTTGCGAAAAACGAAGAAATAGTTCCGGTGGCAAAAACTCGTGCTTTGTATGCACCCGACACCCGTTTTTGGAATGGGTGACGTGCGGAAACGAAATTGCGCGAAACCACCCCAAACATGAGTTTTGGACCTAAAGTAGTGGATTGGGCATGTTCGTTGCGAAATACGAAGAAATGGTTCCAGTGGCGAAAACTCATGCTTTGTATGCACCCGACACCCGTTTTTGGAATGGTGACGTGCGGCAACGAAATTGCGCGAACCACCCCAAACATGAGTTTTGGACCTAAAGTAGTGGATTGGGCATGTTCTTTGTGAAATACGAAGAAATGGTTCCAGTGGCGAAAACTCATTCTTTGTATGCACCCCGACACCCGTTTTCGGAATGGGTGACGTGCGGCAACGAAATTGCGCGAAACCACCCCAAACATGAGTTTTGGACCTAAAGTAGTGGATTGGGCATGTTCGTTGACAAAAACGAAGAAATGGTTTCGGTGGCAAAAACTCGTGCTTTGTATGCACCCCGACACCCGTTTTCGGAATGGGTGACGTGCGGCAACGAAATTGCGCGAAACCACCCAACACATGAGTTTTGGACCTAAAGTAATGGATTGGGCTTGTTCGTTGCGAAAAACGAAGAAATGGTTTCGGTGGCAAAAACTCGTGCTTTGGATGCACCCCGACACCCGTTTTCGGAATCGGTGACGTGCGGCAACGAAATTGTGCGAAACCACCCTAAACATGAGTTTTGGCCGGCCTCAGAATGGTGTCAACTAGCTCCTGTAAAAATTTCAGATTTTTCGGACACCCGAGCGAAAAGTTATGCCCGGTTTAAGGAAGGTAGCTCAAGTTATGTTTTCAAACGACCGGGATGAAACAACCGTATCCTTTCTCCTTCGTTGTTTTTTTTTGTTTCTGTTTTTTTTTTTGACGTAACCGAAGGAGAAAAACAAGGAAACGATGTTGACTCGGTTTTTTTTTTCTGTTTTTTTTTCGTAACCGAAGGAGAAAAACAAGGAAACGGCCGTTGACTCGGTTTGTTTTTTCTGTTTTTTTTTTGACGTAACCGAAGGAGAAAAACAAGGAAACAATGTTGACTCGGTTTGTGGCGTGATCAAAGGGGAGATGGTGGCGGCGCTAGGATTTGAATGGTGGAAGAACACAATGCAACCAGCAACAAATGACGCGAAAGCACA
This sequence comes from Zea luxurians, assembly GCA_029449295.1. Taxonomy (NCBI): domain Eukaryota; kingdom Viridiplantae; phylum Streptophyta; class Magnoliopsida; order Poales; family Poaceae; genus Zea; species Zea luxurians. Next base: position 217,648 of record JAOPSE010000923.1, read on the forward strand.
CAAATTCAACAATGCAGATTATTGAAAGAAAGTGCGAGGCTCAAAAGGGTGCTGGGATAAGGTCTAACCTGAATTTTTATTTGGTTTTGTGGACTGTAGGAAAAAAAACACTCGATAAACTCACCGATCAACCTGGAAATCTGATACCAATTGATGTAGCTGAGGTGCCCGATCTTTCGGCGAGTAGAGATAATTCCGATTTGGTGGAAGATGACCCTTGCGATCCGACTATGACGAGCAAGCCCGAGGCGCCAATGCAATCGCTGAACCAACTCCCTGTGGTTACCGACCTTGCTGGTGCGAGATCGGCCTGATCACGAAGATCGTTTCCTGTGCGCAATCGAAGAACGAACAAGAAAAAGATGCGAGCAATCTAATCTATTACTCGAGGGTGGAGTTCTGAATACACGAAGACAGCGCAGATTTGCGCGTGCTCGAGAGTAGCTAAAGCTAGATCTAAAACAAAACTTGGAAAATAAAGGAGGCGCAGCTCCTGTATAAATAGAGAGGGGGCGCAGCCCCTAGGGGCGGCCAACCCTAGGTCGTCCATTATGGGCCGCAATTGGGCTGGTCGTCTATTCTTCTGGGCCTTCGTTCTTTAACAACAAGATGTAGTTCAATTCTCTTGCACGGGCCCGAGTCACTGGCCCAGGTGGAAGGGGTGGCGCCTGGACTGGGGAAGATGGTGCCTGGGCTGGAGAAGGTGCTGCTGGTGTAGATGTGCTCGTGTTGGTGTTGATGTCCTCATCAGGTGACGTGCGGAAACGAAATTGCGCAAAACCACCCAAACATGAGTTTTGGACCTAAAGTAGTGGATTGGGCATGTTCGTTGCGAAATACGAAGAAATGGTTCCAGTGGCGAAAACTCATGCTTTGTATGCACCCGACACCCGTTTTTGGAATGGTGACGTGCAGCAACGAAATTGCGCGAACCACCCCAAACATGAGTTTTGGACCTAAAGTAGTGGATTGGGCATGTTCATTGCGAAATACGAAGAAATGGTTCCAGTGGCGAAAACTCATGCTTTGTATGCACCCCGACACCCGTTTTCGGAATGGGTGACGTGCGGCAACGAAATTGCGCGAAACCACCCCAAACATGAGTTTTGGACCTAAAGTAGTGGATTGGGCATGTTCGTTGAGAAAAACGAAGAAATGGTTCTGGTGGTAAAAACTCGTGCTTTGTATGCACCCTGACACCCATTTTCGGAATGGGTGACGTGCGGCAACGAAATTGCGCGAAACCACCCAACACATGAGTTTTGGACCTAAAGTAGTGGATTGGGCTTGTTCGTTGCGAAAAACGAAGAAATGGTTCCGGTGGCGAAAACTCGTGCTTTGGATGCACCCCGACACCCGTTTCCGGAATCGGTGACGTGCGGCAACGAAATTGTGCGAAACCACCCTAAACATGAGTTTTGGACCTAAAGTAGTGTATTGGGCATGTTCGTTGCGAAAAACAAAGAAATGGCTCCGGTGGCAAAAACTCGTGCGTTGTATGCACCCGACACCCGTTTTTGGAATGGGTGACGTGCGACAACAAAATTGCGTGAAACCACCCCAAACATGAGTTTTGGACCTAAAGTAGTGCATTGGGCATGTTCGTTGTGAAAAACGAAGAAATGGTTCCAGTGGCTAAAACTCATGCTTTGTATGCACCCCGACACCCGTTTTCGGAATGGGTGACGTGCGGCAACGAAATTGCGCGAAACCACCCCAAACATGAGTTTTGGACCTAAAGTAGTGGATTGGGCATGTTCGTTGCGAAAAACGAAGAAATGGTTCCGATGGGAAAAACTCGTGCTTTGTGATGTAGTTGAGGTGCCCGATCTTTCGGCGAGTAGAGATAATTCCGATTTGGCGGAAGATGACCCTTGCGATCCGACTACGACGAGCAAGCCCGAGGCGCCAATGCAATCGCTGAACCAACTCCCTGTGGTTACCGACCTTGCTGATGCGAGATCGGCCTGATCACGAAGATCGTTTCCTGTGCGCAATCGAAGAACGAACAAGAAAAAGATGCGAGCAATCTAATCTATTACTCGAGGGTGGAGTTCTGAATACACGAAGACAGTGCAGATTTGCGCGTGTTCGAGAGTAGCTAAAGCTAACGTAAAACAAAACTCAAGAAATAAAGGAGGCGCAGCTCCTGGATAAATAGAGAGGGGGCGCAACCCCTAGGGGCGGCCAACCCTAGGTCGTCCATTATGGGCCGCAGTTGGGCTGGTCGTCTATTCTTCCGGGCCTTCGTTCTTTAACAGCATGATGTAGTTCAATTCTCTTGCACGGGCCCGAGTTACTGGCCCAGGTGGAAGGGGTGGCGCCTGGACTGGTGAAGATGGCGCCTGGGCTGGAGAAGGTGCTGCTGGTGTAGATGTGCTCGTGTTGGTGTTGATGTCCTCATCATCCTCCCCTTCTTGAACTGAAGTCGTCCTCGACGACAACTCCTCGTCTTCTCCCGCATACAGTTTCAAATCTGCAACATTAAAACTAGTGGAAACACCAAACTCCGCAGGCAGGTCAAGGGTATAAGCATTATCATTAATCTTGGTTAGTATCTTAAAAGGACCAGCAGCACGAGGCATCAATTTAGAACGGCGCAAAGTAGGAAAACGATCCTTTCTCAAATGCAACCAAACCATATCACCAGGTTCAAAAGTAACTAGTTTCCGGCCTTTACTACCAGTAATCTGATATTTAGCATTAGCAGCAGCAATGTTTTGTTGAGTTTGTTCATGGAGATTAATCATTTGTTCAACATGTGCAAGAGCATCTATGTGTGGGGCGTCCGCAGCATCAAGCGAAAACAAAGCAATAGGCGCCCTAGGAATGTAACCATAAACAATTTGAAAAGGGCACATCTTTGTAGAAGAATGGGTTGCATGATTATAAGCAAACTCAACATGAGGCAAGCAATCCTCCCAACGTTTCAAATTTTTGTCTAAAACAGCCCTAAGCATGGTAGACAAAGTTTGATTAACTACCTCAGTTTGACCATCAGTCTGAGGGTGACAAGTGGTGCTAAATAGCAATTTAGTTCCCAATTTATTCCACAGAGATCTCCAAAAATGACTCAAAAACTTAGCATCACGATCCGAGACTATTGTATTGGGAATACCGTGCAAACGAATAATCTCTCTAAAAAACAATTCCGCAACATTGCTAGCATCATCAGTCTTATGACAAGGTATGAAATGAGCCATTTTGGAGAATCGATCAACAACCACAAAAATGCTATCCCTCTCCTTCTTAGTTCTAGGCAATCCCAAAACAAAATCCATTGAAATATCAATCCAAGGGGAAGTAGGAACAGGCAAAGGCATATACAAACCATGGTTGTTCAACCGTGACTTAGCTTTCTGACAAGTAGTGCAGCGTGCAACAAGGCGCTCAACATCAGCGCGCATCCGAGGCCAAAAGAAGTGGGCAGCCAACACCTCATGTGTCTTGTAGACGCCAAAGTGCCCCATGAGACCGCCTCCATGTGCTTCCTATAACAACAAAAGACGAACCGAGCTAGCTGGAACACACAGCTTGTTAGCGCGAAACAGGAACCCATCCTGTATGTGAAATTTGCCCCATGGTTTCCCATTAATACAATGGCCGAAAGCATCTTTAAAATCAGCATCATCAACATATTGATCTTTCACAGTGTGCAAACCAAAGATTTTAAAATCTAACTGTGACAGCATGGTATAGCGACGAGACAAAGCATCAGCAATAACATTGTCCTTCCCGTTCTTGTGTTTAATAATGTAAGGAAAGGACTCAATGAATTCTACCCATTTAGCATGACGACGGTTCAGATTTGTTTGGGTACGAATATGTTTTAAAGCCTCATGATCAGAATGGATTATAAACTCACGATGCCAAAGATAGTGCTGCCATGTATGCAAAGTGCGCACTAAAGCGTAAAGCTCCTTATCATAAGTAGAATATTTCAAACTAGCACCGCTTAATTTTTCACTAAAATAAGCAACTGGTTTTCCTTCTTATAACAAAACAGCACCTAGCCCAATACCGCTAGCATCGCATTCAAGCTCAAACACTTTATTAAAATCAGGCAATTGCAATAGGGGAGCTTGGGTTAACTTATCTTTCAAAGTGCTGAATGCTTCCTCCTGGGAATCACTCCAAGCAAATGGCACATCTTTCTTTGTAAGCTCATGTAGAGGCGCTGCAATGGAGCTAAAATCACGAACAAATCTGCGGTAGAAACCGGCAAGTCCAAGAAAGCTCCGAATTTGTGTGACCGTCGTCGGTGTAGGCCACTCCCGAATGGCAGCAATCTTGCTGCTATCCACCTCAATGCCCTGTGGAGTAACAACATAACCAAGAAACGAGACACGTCGTGTACAAAAGATGCATTTTTCCATGTTAGCAAATAACTGGGCAGCACGCAATGCATCAAAAAAGCACTTAAATGTTCCAAATGCTCTTTCTTAGATTTGCTGTAAATAAGAATATCATCAAAATAAACAACCACAAACAATCCTATGAAGGGCCTTAGAACTTCATTCATCACTCGCATAAAAGTGCTGGGAGCATTAGTCAATCTAAACGGCATAACCAACCATTCATATAAACCAAATTTCGTTTTAAAAGCCGTTTTCCATTCATCACCCAGTTTCATTCTAATCTGGTGGTAACCACTACGCAAATCAATCTTAGTGAAAATAATGGCACCACTAAGCTCATCTAGCATATCATCAAGGCGTGGTATAGGATATCGATAACGAATAGTGATGTTATTAATAGCACGACAGTCTACACACATACGCCATGACCCATCTTTCTTGGGAACAAGTAACACAGGAACAGAGCAAGGGCTAAGAGACTCACGAATGTATCCCTTGTCAAGCAACGCCTGTACCTGGCGCTGAATCTCCTTCATCTCATCCGGATTTGTACGGTACGGTGCGCGGTTCGGAAGCTGTGCGCCGGGAATGAGGTCGATCTGGTGCTCAATGCCACGAAGTGGTGGGAGACCCGGTGGTAAGTCTTTGGGAAAGACATCAGCGTACTCCTGCAAAAGGTTAGCAACCATAGGGGGAATAGCCAAAGATGGTGCATCATCAAGTGAAATGAGGACACTAGAGCATATAAGTGCATAGCATGGCAAATGAGCACCGTGTAGATCATCAAAATCAGCACGTGTAGCAAGTAAAACAGGAGCCTTCAACTTGATTTCAGAAGGAACAGAGGGCGATGGATCAAGTTGTTTAGCAGTTATAGCAGCTCGGGCAAGATCATCTTTAACAATTTGTTCAGGTGTCATTGGATGTATAATTATCTTCTGACCCTTAAAAATGAAAGAATAATGATTCGAACGACAATGATGCAAGCTATCAGTATCATATTGCCAAGGTCGACCAAGTAACAAAGAGCATGCTTCCATGGGAATAACATCACAATCAACAAAATCAGAATAAGCACCCATGGAGAAATGAACGCGCACGGAACGTGTGATTTTTATTTTGCCACCATCATTAAGCCATTGAATGTGATATGGGTTTGGATGCTTACGAGTGGGTAACGATAACTTTTCGACCAGCATGGTACTCGCCAAATTGTTGCAACTGCCGCTGTCGATAATGATGCGAATTGACCGCTCCTGCACAACACCCTTTGTATGGAACAGAGTGTGTCGCTGATTCTTCTCGGGCAAAGCGACCTGTGTACTGAGAACACGGTGCACAACAAGACTTTCATACCTATTAGCGTCGCCCGGGTTGACATGTAACTCCGCCTTAGCTGCATGGTCAGTGGCAAGTAGTGCATGTTCAATTTCTTCAGAATCACTAGCGGAAGAGTACTCACCATCGTCACGAATGAGCAAAGTGCGCTTGTTTGGGCAGTCCCGAATCACATGGCCAAATCCTCTACAGCGATGACACTGAATATCCCTTGTACGACCTGTGGGTGGGGCAGTGCTGGCTGGTTTGGTCGTCTTCTCACGTGGAGTAGTGGTGGACGTGGATGGCGCAGGGGGAACTGGTGCTGAGGTGGATGTCGAGCTTCGTCCTGCAAAAGGGTTAGAATATGGCTTCGAGCGGCGTCCCTGCACTTCACGTTCAGCTTTGCAAGCATATTCAAATAAAGTAGTCATATCATAATATTCCTTATAATCAAGTATATCTTGGATTTCGCGGTTTAAACCACCACGAAAACGTGCCATAGCAGCGTCGTTGTCCTCTAATATCCCACAACGAATCATACCTTTTTGTAACTCCTGGAAATAGTCCTCAACAGATTGAGAACCTTGCTGAAAACGCTGCATTTTATTAAGCAAATCACGAGCATAATACGAAGGCACAAATCGATGTCGCATCGCAGCTTTCAACTGATCCCAAGTGGTTGGAATGGTAGTGGGATGTTTTATTTTAAACTCACGCCACCAAATTAAAGCAAAATCAGTAAATTCACTAATAGCAGCTTTAACCTGAGAATGTGCAGCAATATCATGGCATGAAAATTTTTGTTCAACCTCTAACTCCCAATCAAGATATGCAGCAGGATCATATTTGCCATTAAAAGGTGGAATTTTAAATTTAATCTTAGAAAATAAGTCATTAGGGGGATGACGAACCACACGACGTGCACGACCACGGCGATCTCCATCTTCCCACTCAGTGTCACCACCGTAGTCCTGCTCCATCTTTGTGGTCAACGCATCAAGGCGTGCCAGGATGGTGTCGAGTGTGGTGCGAGTCGCCGTTTGAGCAAGGTCAAGCTGGTTGAAACGCTCGGTCGTCGAAGTGACCGTTGAATCAAGCCGTCATGCATCGTCCTAATGTCATCAGCAAGTCCATCAACTTGTCCCCTTACTTCCAGCAACTGGGCATCCACCGTGTCGTGTGCTCCTGCCATAGTTAGCGCAAACACCAAAACACCAAAAGAAGAAGAAAAAAAAACAACGACAAAAAACAGGGGTGTATTGCTCACAAGGCGCTCACACTAGTGCTGTTATCAAATTCTTATCCGTTCTTACCAAGCCACAGTGGTGAACTGCAACCAACAGGTGGAACCGGTGAAAGATTGGATGAGCGATTGCCTGGAGAAACAGAAGCCTGCTCGTCGTAGAAATATGTGGGGTTGTGGGTAGGCTGCACTCAAGTCAATGATTAGCACAATCAAACAATAATGCAAAGTTGAATTATAGTGCAGAACACGAAACTATATTGCTGGCCACAAGTGCAAAGGATGGATGGAACTAGCAGAATGGCAGTACCGTAAATATTGTACTAGCGAGGCCACTAGTAGGAATCACAAGTGATTTTGTTTTTCTTTTTTGTATGATTTTTTTGATATTTTTCTCAGCACAAGAAGCAACAAAATAGGAGCTAGACGAAGTTTCACCTAAAACAGAGATCAGATGTGGTCCACAGAAAATCAGGAAGTTCTCTGAAAAGCGTGCGAGAACTTTGACGGATTTTTTTCTTTTTTTTCCTGATTTTTTTTGACAATTTTGTAGAAACCCAAACAGACCGAAGGTGAGTTTGGCCGGCCTCAGAATGGTGTCAACAAGCTCCTGTAAAAATTTCAGATTTTCTGGACACCCGAGCGAAAAGTTATGCCCGGTTTAAGGAAGGTACCTCAAGTTATGTTTTCAAACGACCGGGATGAAACAACAGTATCCTTTCTCCTTCGTTGTTTTTTGTTTCTGTTTTTTTTGACGTAACCGAAGGAGAAAAACAAGGAAACGATGTTGACTCGGTTTGTTTTTTTTTCTGTTTTTTTTCGTAACCGAAGGAGAAAAACAAGGAAACGGCCGTTGACTCGGTTTGTTTTTTTGTTTGACGTAACCGAAGGAGAAAAACAAGGAAACGACGTTGACTCGGTTTGTGGCGTGATCAAAGGGGAGATGGTGGCCGCGCTAGGGTTTGAATGGTGGAAGAACACAATGCAACCAGCAACAAATGACGCGAAAGCACACAAATTCAACAATGCAGATTATTGAAAGAAAGTGCGAGGCTCAAAAGGATGTTGGGATAAGGTCTAACCTGAATTTTTATGTGGTTTTGTGGACTGTAGGAAAAAAAAACACTCGATAAACTCACCGATCAACCTGGAAATCTGATACCAATTGATGTAGCTGAGGTGCCCGATCTTTCGGCGAGTAGAGATAATTCCGATTTGGCGGAAGATGACCTTTGCGATCCGACTACGACGAGCAAGCCCGAGGCGCCAATGCAATCGCTGAACCAACTCCCTGTGGTTACCGACCTTGCTGATGCGAGATCGGCCTGATCACGAAGATCGTTTCCTGTGCGCAATCGAAGAATGAACAAGAAAAAGATGCGAGCAATCTAATCTATTACTCGATGGTGGAGTTCTGAATACACGAAGACAGTGCAGATTTGCGCGTGTTCGAGAGTAGCTAAAGCTAACGTAAAACAAAACTCAAGAAATAAAGGAGGCGCAGCTCCTGGATAAATAGAGAGGGGCGCAACCCCTAGGGGCGGCCAACCCTAGGTCGTCCATTATGGGCCACAGTTGGGCTGGTCGTCTATTCTTCCGGGCCTTCGTTCTTTAACAGCATGATGTAGTTCAATTCTCTTGCACGGGCCCGAGTTACTGGCCCAGGTGGAAGGGGTGGCGCCTGGACTGGTGAAGATGGCGCCTGGGCTGGAGAAGGTGCTGCTGGTGTAGATGTGCTCGTGTTGGTGTTGATGTCCTCATCACTTTGTATGCACCCGAAACCCGTTTTTGGAATGGTGACGTGCGGCAACGAAATTGCTAGAAACCACCCCAAACATGAGTTTTGGACCTAAAGTAGTGGATTGGGCATGTTCGTTGCGAAAAACGAAGAAATGGTTCCGGTGACAAAAACTCATGCTTTGTATGCACCCCGACACCCGTTTTTTGAATGGGTGACATGCGGTAACGAAATTGCGCGAAACCACCCCAAACATGAGTTTTGGACCTAAAGTAGTGGATTTGGCATGTTCGTTGCGAAAAACAAAGAAATGGTCCCGGTGGCAAAAACTCATGCTTTGTATGCACCCAACACCCGTTTTTGGAATGGGTGACGTGCGACAACAAAATTGCGAGAAACCACCCCAAACATGAGTTTTGGACCTAAAGTAGTGGATTGCATGTTCATTGCAAAATACGAAGAAATGATTTCAGTGGCGAAAACTCATGCTTTGTATGCACCCCGACGCCCGTTTTTTGAATGTGTGACGTGCGGCAATGAAATTGCACGAAACAACCCCAAACATGAGTATTGGACCTAAAGTAGTGGATTGGGCATGTTCGTTGCGAAAAACGAAGAAATGGTTCCAGTGGCGAAAACTCATGATTTGTATGCACCCCGACACCCGTTTTCGGAATGTGTGACGTGCGGCAACGAAATTGCGCGAAACCACCCCAAACATGAGTTTTGGACCTAAAGTAGTGGATTGGGCATGTTCGTTGCGAAAAACGAAGAAATGGTTCCGGTGGCAAAAACTCGTGCTTTGTATGCACCCCGACACCCGTTTTCGGAATGGGTGACGTGCGGCAACGAAATTGCACGAAACAACCCCAAACATGAGTTTTGGACCTAAAGTAGTGGATTGGGCATGTTTGTTGCGAAAAACGAAGAAATGGTTCCGGTGGCAAAAACTCGTGCTTTGTATGCACCCGACACCCGTTTTCGGAATGGGTACGTGCGGCAACAAAATTGCGCGAAACCACCCCAAACATGAGTTTTGGACCTAAAGTAGTGGATTGGGCATGTTCGTTGCGAAATACGAAGAAATGGTTCCAGTGGCGAAAACTCATGCTTTGTATGCACCCGACAGCCGTTTTTGGAATGGTGACGTGCGGCAACGAAATTTTGCGAACCACCCCAAACATGAGTTTTGGACCTAAAGTAGTGGATTGGGCATGTTCGTTGCGAAATACGAAGAAATGGTTCCAGTGGCGAAAACTCGTGCTTTGTATGCACCTCGACACCCGTTTTCGGAATCGGTGACGTGCGGCAACGAAATTGCGCGAAACCACCCCAAACATGAGTTTTGGACCTAAAGTAGTGGATTGGGCATGTTCGTTGCGAAATACGAAGAAATGGTTCCGGTGGCAAAAACTCGTGCTTTGTATGCACCCCGACACCCGTTTTCGGAATGGGTGACGTGCGGCAACGAAATTGCGCGAAACAACCCAACACATGAGTTTTGGACCTAAAGTAATGGATTGGGCTTTTTCGTTGCGAAAAACGAAGAAATGGTTTCGGTGGCAAAAACTCGTGCTTTGGATGCATCCCGACACCCGTTTTCGGAATCGGTGACGTGCGGCAACGAAATTGTGCGAAACCACCCTAAACATGAGTTTTGGACCTAAAGTAGTGGATTGGGCATGTTCGTTGCGAAAAACAAAGAAATGGTTCCAGTGGCTAAAACTCATGCTTTGTATGCACCCCGACACCCGTTTTCGGAATGGGTGACGTGCGGCAACGAAATTGCGCGAAACCACCCCAAACATCAGTTTTGGACCTAAAGTAGTGGATTGGGCATGTTCGTTGCGAAAAACGAAGAAATGGTTCCGATGGGAAAAACTCGTGCTTTGTATGCACCCGACACCCGTTTTTGGAATGATGACGTGCGGCAACGAAATTGCGAGAAACCACCCCAAACATGAGTTTTGGACCTAAAGTAGTGGATTGGCATGTTCGTTGCGAAAAACGAAGAAATGGTTCCAGTGGCGAAAACTCATGCTTTGTATGCACCACGACACCCGTTTTCGGAATGGGTGACAGCGGTAACGAAATTGCGCGAAACCACCCCAAACATGAGTTTTGGACCTAAAGTAGTGGATTTGGCATGTTCGTTGCGAAAAACAAAGAAATGGTCCCGGTGGCAAAAACTCATGCTTTGTATGCACCCAACACCCGTTTTTGGAATGGGTGACGTGCGACAAAAAAATTGCGCGAAACCACCCCAAACATGAGTTTTGGACCTAATGTAGTGGATTGCGCATGTTCATTGCAAAATACGAAGAAATGATTCCACTGGCGAAAACTCATGCTTTGTATGCACCCCGACGCCCGTTTTTGGAATGTGTGACGTGCGGCAACGAAATTGCACGAAACCACCCCAAACATGAGTTTTGGACCTAAAGTAGTGGATTGGGCATGTTCGTTGCGAAAAAACGAAGAAATGGTTCCCGTGGCGAAAACTCATGATTTGTATGCACCCCGACACCCGTTTTCGGAATGTGTGATGTGCGGCAATGAAATTGCGCGAAACCACCCCAAACATGAGTTTTGGACCTAAAGTAGTGGATTGGGCATGTTCGTTGCGAAAAACGAAGAAATGGTTCCGGTGGCGAAAACTCATGATTTGTATGCACCCCGACACCCGTTTTCGGAATGTGTGATGTGCGGCAACGAAATTGCACGAAACAACCCCAAACATGAGTTTTGGACCTAAAGTAGTGGATTGGGCATGTTCGTTGCGAAAAACGAAGAAATAGTTCCGGTGGCAAAAACTCGTGCTTTGTATGCACCCGACACCCGTTTTTGGAATGGGTGACGTGCGGAAACGAAATTGCGCGAAACCACCCCAAACATGAGTTTTGGACCTAAAGTAGTGGATTGGGCATGTTCGTTGCGAAATACGAAGAAATGGTTCCAGTGGCGAAAACTCATGCTTTGTATGCACCCGACACCCGTTTTTGGAATGGTGACGTGCGGCAACGAAATTGCGCGAACCACCCCAAACATGAGTTTTGGACCTAATGTAGTGGATTGGGCATGTTCTTTGTGAAATACGAAGAAATGGTTCCAGTGGCGAAAACTCATGCTTTGTATGCACCCCGACACCCGTTTTCGGAATGGGTGACGTGCGGCAACGAAATTGCGCGAAACCACCCCAAACATGAGTTTTGGACCTAAAGTAGTGGATTGGGCATGTTCGTTGACAAAAACGAAGAAATGGTTTCGGTGGCAAAAACTCGTGCTTTGTATGCACCCCGACACCCGTTTTCGGAATGGGTGACGTGCGGCAACGAAATTGCGCGAAACCACCCAACACATGAGTTTTGGACCTAAAGTAATGGATTGGGCTTGTTCGTTGCGAAAAACGAAGAAATGGTTTCGGTGGCAAAAACTCGTGCTTTGGATGCACCCCGACACCCGTTTTCGGAATCGGTGACGTGCGGCAACGAAATTGTGCGAAACCACCCTAAACATGAGTTTTGGACCTAAAGTAGTGGATTGGGCATGTTCGTTGCGAAAAACAAAGAAATGGCTCCGGTGGCAAAAACTCGTGCTTTGTATGCACCCGACACCCGTTTTTGGAATGGGTGACGTGCGACAACGAAATTGCGCGAAACCACCCCAAACATGAGTTTTGGACCTAAAGTAGTGGGTTGGGCATGTTCGTTGTGAAAAACGAAGTAATGGTTCCAGTGGCTAAAACTCATGCTTTGTATGCACCCCGACACCCGTTTTCGGAATGGGTGACGTGCGACAACGAAATTGCGCGAAACCACCCCAAACATGAGTTTTAAACCTAAAGTAGTGGATTGGGCATGTTCATTGCGAAAAAACGAAGAAATGGATCCGGTGGCAAAAACTCGTGCTTTGTATGCACCTCGACACCCGTTTTCAGAATGGGTGACGTGCGACAACAAAATTGCGGGAAACCACCCCAAACATGAGTTTTGGACCTAAAGTAGTGGATTGGGCATGTTCGTTGTGAAAAACGAAGAAATGGTTCCAGTGGCTAAAACTCATGCTTTGTATGCACCCCGACACCCGTTTTTGGAATGGGTGACGTGCGACAACGAAATTGCGCGAAACCACCCCAAACATGAGTTTTAAACCTAAAGTAGTGGATCCGGTGGCAAAAACTCGTGCTTTGTATGCACCTCGACACCCGTTTTCAGAATGGGTGACGTGCGGCAACCAAATTGCGCGAAACCACCCCAAACATCAGTTTTGGACCTAAAGTAGTGGATTGGGCATGTTCGTTGCGAAAAACGAAGAAATGGTTCCGATGGGAAAAACTCGTGCTTTGTATGCACCCGACACCCGTTTTTGGAATGATGACGTGCGGCAACGAAATTGCGAGAAACCACCCCAAACATGAGTTTTGGACCTAAAGTAGTGGATTGGGCATGTTCGTTGCGAAAAACGAAGAAATGGTTCCGGTGGCAAAAACTCGTGCTTTGTATGCACCCGACACCCGTTTTTGGAATGGGTGACGTGCGGAAACGAAATTGCGCGAAACCACCCCAAACATGAGTTTTGGACCTAAAGTAGTGGATTGGGCATGTTCGTTGCGAAATACGAAGAAATGGTTCCAGTGGCGAAAACTCATGCTTTCTATGCACCCCGACACCCGTTTTCGGAATGGGTGACGTGCGGCAACGAAATTGCGCGAAACCACCCCAAACATGAGTTTTGGACCTAAAGTAGTGGATTGGGCATGTTCGTTGAGAAAAACGAAGAAATGGTTCCGGTGGCAAAAACTCGTGCTTTGTATGCACCCGACACCCGTTTTTGGAATGGGTGACGTGCGACAACGAAATTGCGCGAAACCACCCCAAACATGAGTTTTGGACCTAAAGTAGTGGATTGGGCATGTTCGTCGTGAAAAACAAAGAAATGGTTCCAGTGGCTAAAACTCATGCTTTGTATGCACCCCCGACACCCGTTTTCGGAATGGGTGACGTGCGGCAACGAAATTGCGCGAAACCACCCCAAACATGAGTTTTAAACCTAAAGTAGTGGATTGGGCATGTTCATTGCGGAAAACGAAGAAATGAATCCGGTGGCAAAAACTTGTGCTTTGTATGCACCTCGACACCCATTTTCAGAATGGGTGATGTGCGGCAACGAAATTGCGCGAAACCACCCCAAACATCAGTTTTGGACCTAAAGTAGTGGATTGGGCATGTTCGTTGCGAAAAACGAAGAAATGGTTCCATGGGAAAAACTCGTGCTTTGTATGCACCCGACACCCGTTTTTGGAATGAAGACGTGCGGCAACGAAATTGCGAGAAACCACCCCAAACATGAGTTTTGGACCTAAAGTAGTGGATTGGGCATGTTCGTTGCGAAAAACGAAGAAATGGTTCTGGTGGCAAAAACTCGTGCTTGGTATGCACCCGACACCCGTTTTTGGAATGGGTGACGTGCCGAAACGAAATTGCGCGAAACCACCCCAAACATTTGTTTTGGACCTAAAGTAGTGGATTGGGCATGTTCGTTGCGAAATACGAAGAAATGGTTCCAGTGGCGAAAACTCATGCTTTGTATGCACCCGACACCCGTTTTTGGAATGGTGACGTGCGGCAACGAAATTGCGCGAACCACCCCAAACATGAGTTTTGGACCTAAAGTAGTGGATTGGGCATGTTCGTTGCGAAATACGAAGAAATGGTTCCAGTGGCGAAAACTCATGCTTTGTATGCACCCCGACACCCGTTTTCGGAATGGGTGACGTGCGGCAACGAAATTGCGCGAAACCACCCCAAACATGAGTTTTAAACCTAAAGTAGTGGATTGGGCATGTTCATTGCGGAAAACGAAGAAATGAATCCGGTGGCAAAAACTTGTGCTTTGTATGCACCTCGACACCCATTTTCAGAATGGGTGACGTGCGGCAACGAAATTGCGCGAAACCACCCCAAACATCAGTTTTGGACCTAAAGTAGTGGATTGGGCATGTTCGTTGCGAAAAACGAAGAAATGGTTCCATGGGAAAAACTCGTGCTTTGTATGCACCCGACACCCGTTTTTGGAATGAAGACGTGCGACAACGAAATTGCGAGAAACCACCCCAAACATGAGTTTTGGACCTAAAGTAGTGGATTGGGCATGTTCGTTGCGAAAAACGAAGAAATGGTTCCGGTGGCAAAAACTCGTGCTTGGTATGCACCCGACACCCGTTTTTGGAATGGGTGACGTGCCGAAACGAAATTGCGCGAAACCACCCCAAACATTTGTTTTGGACCTAAAGTAGTGGATTGGGCATGTTCGTTGCGAAATACGAAGAAATGGTTCCAGTGGCGAAAACTCATGCTTTGTATGCACCCGACACCCGTTTTTGGAATGGTGACGTGCGGCAACGAAATTGCGCGAACCACCCCAAACATGAGTTTTGGACCTAAAGTAGTGGATTGGGCATGTTCGTTGCGAAATACGAAGAAATGGTTCCAGTGGCGAAAACTCATGCTTTGTATGCACCCCGACACCCGTTTTCGGAATGGGTGACGTGCGGCAACGAAATTGCGCGAAACCACCCCAAACATGAGTTTTGGACCTAAAGTAGTGGATTGAGCATGTTCGTTGAGAAAAACGAAGAAATGGTTCCGATGGCAAAAACTCGTGCTTTGTATGCACCCCGACACCCGTTTTCGGAATGGGTGACGTGCGGCAACGAAATTGCGCGAAACCACCCAACACATGAGTTTCAGACCTAAAGTAGTGGATTGGGCTTTTCGTTGCGAAAAACGAAGAAATGGTTTCGGTGGCAAAAACTCGTGCTTTGGATGCACCCCGACACCCGTTTTCGGAATCGGTGACGTGCGGCAACAAAATTGTGCGAAACCACCCTAAACATGAGTTTTGGACCTAAAGTAGTGGATTGGGCATGTTCGTTGCGAAAAACAAAGAAATGGTTCCAGTGGCTAAAACTCATGCTTTGTATGCACCCCGACACCCGTTTTCGGAATGGGTGACGTGCGGCAACGAAATTGCGCGAAACCACCCCAAACATCAGTTTTGGACCTAAAGTAGTGGATTGGGCATGTTCGTTGCGAAAAACGAAGAAATGGTTCCGATGGGAAAAACTCGTGCTTTGTATGCACCTCGACACCCGTTTTCAGAATGGGTGACGTGCGGCAACGAAATTGCGCGAAACCACCCCAAACATCAGTTTTGGACCTAAAGTAGTGGATTGGGCATGTTCGTTGCGAAAAACGAAGAAATGGTTCCGATGGGAAAAACTCGTGCTTTGTATGCAACCGACACCCGTTTTTGGAATGATGACGTGCGGCAACGAAATTGCGAGAAACCACCCCAAACATGAGTTTTGGACCTAAAGTAGTGGATTGGGCATGTTCGTTGCGAAAAACGAAGAAATGGTTCCAGTGGCGAAAACTCATGCTTTGTATGCACCCCGACACCCGTTTTCGGAATGGGTGACATGCGGTAACGAAATTGCGCGAAACCACCCCAAACATGTGTTTTGGACCTAAAGTAGTGAATTTGGCATGTTCGTTGCGAAAAACAAAGAAATGGTCCCGGTGGCAAAAACTCATGCTTTGTATGCACCCAACACCCGTTTTTTGAATGGGTGACGTGCGACAAAAAATTGTGCGAAACCACCCCAAACATGAGTTTTGGACCTAAAGTAGTGGATTGCGCATGTTCGTTGCAAAATACGAAGAAATGATTCCAGTGGCGAAAACTCATGCTTTGTATGCACCCCGACGCCCGTTTTTGGAATGTGTGACGTGCGGCAACAAAATTGCACGAAACCACCCCAAACATGAGTTTTGGACCTAAAGTAGTGGATTGGGCATGTTCGTTGCGAAAAACGAAGAAATGGTTCCCGTGGCGAAAACTCATGATTTGTATGCACCCCGACACCCGTTTTCGGAATGTGTGATGTGCGGCAACGAAATTGCGCGAAACCACCCCAAACATGAGTTTTGGACCTAAAGTAGTGGATTGGCCATGTTCGTTGCGAAAAACGAAGAAATGGTTCCGGTGGCGAAAACTCGTGCTTTGTATGCACCCCGACACCCGTTTTCGGAATGGGTGACGTGCGGCAACGAAATTGCACGAAACCACCCCAAACATGAGTTTTGGACCTAAAGTAGTGGATTGGGCATGTTCGTTGCGAAAAACGAAGAAATGGCTCCGGTGGCAAAAACTCGTGCTTTGTATGCACCCGACACCCGTTTTTGGAATGGGTGACGTGCGGAAACGAAATTGCGCGAAACCACCCCAAACATGAGTTTTGGACCTAAAGTAGTGGATTGGGCATGTTCGTTGCGAAATACGAAGAAATGGTTCCAGTGGCGAAAACTCATGCTTTGTATGCACCCGACACCCGTTTTTGGAATGGTGACGTGCGGCAACGAAATTGAGCGAACCACCCCAAACATGAGTTTTGGACCTAAAGTAGTGGATTGGGCATGTTCTTTGTGAAATACGAAGAAATGGTTCCAGTGGCGAAAACTCATGCTTTGTATGCACCCCGACACCCGTTTTCGGAATGGGTGACGTGCGACAACGAAATTGCGCGAAACCACCCCAAACATGAGTTTTGGACCTAAAGTAGTGGATTGGGCATGTTCGTTGAGAAAAACAAAGAAATGGTTCCGGTGACAAAAACTCGTGCTTTGTATGCACCCCGACACCCGTTTTCGGAATGGGTGACGTGCGGCAACGAAATTACGCGAAACCACCCAACACATGAGTTTTGGACCTAAAGTAATGGATTGGGCTTGTTCGTTGCGAAAAACGAAGAAATGGTTTCGGTGGCAAAAACTCGTGCTTTGGATGCACCCCGACACCCGTTTTCGGAATCGGTGACGTGCGGCAACGAAATTGTGCGAAACCACCCTAAACATGAGTTTTGGACCTAAAGTAGTGGATTGGGCATGTTCGTTGCGAAAAACAAAGAAATGGCTCCGGTGGCAAAAACTCGTGCTTTGTATGCACCCGACACCCGTTTTTGGAATGGGTGACGTGCGACAACGAAATTGCGCGAAACCACCCCAAACATGAGTTTTGGACCTAAAGTAGTGGATTGGGCATGTTCGTTGTGAAAAACGAAGAAATGGTTCCAGTGGCTAAAACTCATGCTTTGTATGCACCCCGACACCCGTTTCGGAATGGGTGACGTGCGACAACGAAATTGCGCGAAACCACCCCAAACATGAGTTTTAAACCTAAAGTAGTGGATTGGGCATGTTCATTGCGAAAAACGAAGAAATGGATCCGGTGGCAAAAACTCGTGCTTTGTATGCACCTAGACACCCGTTTTCAGAATGGGTGACGTGCGACAACAAAATTGCGGGAAACCACCCCAAACATGAGTTTTGCACCTAAAGTAGTGGATTGGGCATGTTCGTTGTGAAAAACGAAGAAATGGTTCCAGTGGCTAAAACTCATGCTTTGTATGCACCCCGACACCCGTTTTTGGAATGGGTGACGTGCGACAACGAAATTGCGCGAAACCACCCCAAACATGAGTTTTAAACCTAAAGTAGTGGATTGGGCATGTTCATTGCGAAAAACGAAGAAATGGATCCGGTGGCAAAAACTCGTGCTTTGTATGCACCTCGACACCCGTTTTCAGAATGGGTGACGTGCGGCAACCAAATTGCGCGAAACCACCCCAAACATCAGTTTTGGACCTAAAGTAGTGGATTGGGCATGTTCGTTGCGAAAAACGAAGAAATGGTTCCGATGGGAAAAACTCGTGCTTTGTATGCACCCGACACCCGTTTTTGGAATGATGACGTGCGGCAACGAAATTGCGAGAAACCACCCCAAACATGAGTTTTGGACCTAAAGTAGTGGATTGGGCATGTTCGTTGCGAAAAACGAAGAAATGGTTCCGGTGGCAAAAACTCGTGCTTTGTATGCACCCGACACCCGTTTTTGGAATGGGTGACGTGCGGAAACGAAATTGCGCGAAACCACCCCAAACATGAGTTTTGGACCTAAAGTAGTGGATTGGGCATGTTCGTTGCGAAATACGAAGAAATGGTTCCAGTGGCGAAAACTCATGCTTTGTATGCACCCCGACACCCGTTTTTGGAATGGTGACGTGCGACAACGAAATTACGCGAACCACCCCAAACATGAGTTTTGGACCTAAAGTAGTGGATTGGGCATGTTCGTTGCGAAATACGAAGAAATGGTTCCAGTGGCGAAAACTCATGCTTTGTATGCACCCCGACACCCGTTTTCGGAATGGGTGACGTGCGGCAACGAAATTGCGCGAAACCACCCCAAACATGAGTTTTGGACCTAAAGTAGTGGATTGGGCATGTTCGTTGAGAAAAACGAAGAAATGGTTCCGGTGGCAAAAACTCGTGCTTTGTATGCACCCCGACACCCGTTTTCGGAATGGGTGACGTGCGGCAACGAAATTGCGCGAAACCACCCAACACATGAGTTTTGGACCTAAAGTAGTGGATTGGGCTTGTTCGTTGCGAAAAATGAAGAAATGGTTTCGGTGGCAAAAACTCGTGCTTTGGATGCACCCCGACACCCGTTTTCGGAATCGGTGACGTGCGGCAACAAAATTGTGCGAAACACCCCTAAACATGAGTTTTGGACCTAAAGTAGTGGATTGGGCATGTTCGTTGCGAAAAACAAAGAAATGGTTCCCGTGGCTAAAACTCATGCTTTGTATGCACCCCGACACCCGTTTTCGGAATGGGTGACGTGCGGCAACGAAATTGCGCGAAACCACCCCAAACATCAGTTTTGGACCTAAAGTAGTGGATTGGGCATGTTCGTTGCGAAAAACGAAGAAATGGTTCCGATGGGAAAAACTCGTGCTTTGTATGCACCTCGACACCCATTTTCAGAATGGGTGACGTGCGGCAACGAAATTGCGCGAAACCACCCCAAACATCAGTTTTGGACCTAAAGTAGTGGATTGGGCATGTTCGTTGCGAAAAACGAAGAAATGGTTCCGATGGGAAAAACTCGTGCTTTGTATGCACCCGACTCCCGTTTTTGGAATGATGACGTGCGGCAACGAAATTGCGAGAAACCACCCCAAACATGAGTTTTGGACCTAAAGTAGTGGATTGGGCATGTTCGTTGCGAAAAAACGAAGAAATGGTTCCAGTGGCGAAAACTCATGCTTTGTATGCACCCCGACACCCGTTTTCGGAATGGGTGACATGCGGTAACGAAATTGCGCGAAACCACCCCAAACATGAGTTTTGGACCTAAAGTAGTGGATTTGGCATGTTCGTTGCGAAAAACAAAGAAATGGTCCCGGTGGCAAAAACTCATGCTTTGTATGCACCGAACACCCGTTTTTGGAATGGGTGACGTGCGACAACAAAATTGCGCGAAACCACCCCAAATATGAGTTTTGGACCTAAAGTAGTGGATTGCGCATGTTCATTGCAAAATACGAAGAAATGATTCCAGTGGCGAAAACTCATGCTTTGTATGCACCCCGACGCCCATTTTTGGAATGTGTGACGTGCGGCAACGAAATTGCACGAAACCACCCCAAACATGAGTTTTGGACCTAAAGTAGTGAATTGGGCATGTTCGTTGCGAAAAACGAAGAAATGGTTCCAGTGGCGAAAACTTATGATTTGTATGCACCCCGACACCCGTTTTCGGAATGTGTGATGTGCGGCAACGAAATTGCGCGAAACCACCCCAAACATGAGTTTTGGACCTAAAGTAGTGGATTGGGCATGTTCGTTGCGAAAAAACGAAGAAATGGTTCCGGTGGCAAAAACTCGTGCTTTGTATGCACCTCGACACCCGTTTTCGGAATGGGTGACGTGCGGCAACGAAATTGCACGAAACCACCCCAAACATGAGTTTTGGACCTAAAGTACTGGATTGGGCATGTTCGTTGCGAAAAACGAAGAAATGGTTCCGGTGGCAAAAACTCGTGCTTTGTATGCACCCGACACCCGTTTTTGGAATGGGTGACGTGCGGAAACGAAATTGCGCGAAACCACCCCAAACATGAGTTTTGGACCTAAAGTAGTGGATTGAGCATGTTCGTTGCGAAATACGAAGAAATGGTTCCAGTGGCGAAAACTCATGCTTTGTATGCACCCGACACCCGTTTTTGGAATGGTGACGTGCGACAACGAAATTACGCGAACCACCCCAAACATGAGTTTTGGACCTAAAGTAGTGGATTGGGCATGTTCGTTGCGAAATACGAAGAAATGGTTCCAGTGGCAAAAACTCATGCTTTGTATGCACCCCGACACCCGTTTTCGGAATGGGTGACGTGCGGCAACGAAATTGCGCGAAACCACCCCAAACATGAGTTTTGGACCTAAAGTAGTGGATTGGGCATGTTCGTTGAGAAAAACGAAGAAATGGTTCCGGTAGCAAAAACTCGTGCTTTGTATGCACCCCGACACCCGTTTTCGGAATGGGTGACGTGCGGCAACGAAATTGCGCGAAACCACCCAACACATGAGTTTTGGACCTAAAGTAGTGGATTGGGCTTGTTCGTTGCGAAAAACGAAGAAATGGTTTCGGTGGCAAAAACTCGTGCTTTGGATGCACCCCGACACCCGTTTTCAGAATCGGTGACGTGCGGCAACAAAATTGTGCGAAACCCCCCTAAACATGAGTTTTGGACCTAAAGTAGTGGATTGGGCATGTTCGTTGCGAAAAACAAAGAAATGGTTCCAGTGGCTAAAACTCATGCTTTGTATGCACCCCGACACCCGTTTTCGGAATGGATGACGTGCGGCAACGAAATTGCGCGAAACCACCCCAAACATTAGTTTTGGACCTAAAGTAGTGGATTGGGCATGTTCGTTGCGAAAAACGAAGAAATGGTTCCGATGGGAAAAACTCGTGCTTTGTATGCACCTGGACACCCGTTTTCAGAATGGGTGACGTGCAGCAACGAAATTGCGCGAAACCACCCCAAACATGAGTTTTGGACCTAAAGTAGTGGATTGGGCATGTTCGTTGCGAAAAACGAAGAAACGGTTCCGATGGGAAAAACTCGTGCTTTGTATGCACCCGACACCCGTTTTTGGATTGATGACGTGCGGCAACGAAATTGCGAGAAACCACCCCAAACATGAGTTTTGGACCTAAAGTAGTGGATTGGGCATGTTCGTTGCGAAAAACAAAGAAATGGTTCCAGTGGCGAAAACTCATGCTTTGTATGCACCGCGACACCCGTTTTCGGAATGGGTGACATGCGGTAACGAAATTGCGCGAAACCACCCCAAACATGAGTTTTGGACCTAAAGTAGTGGATTTGGCATGTTCGTTGCGAAAAACAAAGAAATGGTCCCGGTGGCAAAAACTCATGCTTTGTATGCACCGAACACACGTTTTTGGAATGGGTGACGTGCGACAACAAAATTGCGCGAAACCACCCCAAACATGAGTTTTGGACCTAAAGTAGTGGATTGCGTATGTTCATTGCAAAATACGAAGAAATGATTCCAGTGGCGAAAACTCATGCTTTGTATGCACCCCGACGCCCGTTTTTGGAATGTGTGACGTGCGGCAACGAAATTGCACGAAACCACCCCAAACATGAGTTTTGGACCTAAAGTAGTGAATTGGGCATGTTCGTTGCGAAAAACGAAGAAATGGTTCCAGTGGCGAAAACTTATGATTTGTATGCACCCCGACACCCGTTTTCGGAATGTGTGATGTGCGGCAACGAAATTGCGCGAAACCACCCCAAACATGAGTTTTGGACCTAAAGTACTGGATTGGGCATGTTCGTTGCGAAAAACGAAGAAATGGTTCCGGTGGCAAAAACTCGTGCTTTGTATGCACCCGACACCCGTTTTTGGAATGGGTGACGTGCGGAAACGAAATTGCGCGAAACCACCCCAAACATGAGTTTTGGACCTAAAGTAGTGGATTGAGCATGTTCGTTGCGAAATACGAAGAAATGGTTCCAGTGGCGAAAACTCATGCTTTGTATGCACCCGACACCTGTTTTTGGAATGGTGACGTGCGGCAACGAAATTGAGCGAACCACCCCAAACATGAGTTTTGGACCTAAAGTAGTGGATTGGGCATGTTCGTTGCGAAATACGAAGAAATGGTTCCAGTGGCGAAAACTCATGATTTATATGCACCCCGACACCCGTTTTCGGAATGGGTGACGTGCGGCAACGAAATTGCGCGAAACCACCCCAAACATGAGTTTTGGACCTAAAGTAGTGGATTGGGCATGTTCGTTGAGAAAAACGAAGAAATGGTTCCGGTGGCAAAAACTCGTGCTTTGTTTGCACCCCGACACCCGTTTTCGGAATGGGTGACGTGCGGCAACGAAATTGCGCGAAACCACCCAACACATGAGTTTTGGACCTAAAGTAATGGATTGGGCTTGTTCGTTGCGAAAAACAAAGAAATGGTTTCGATGGCAAAAAACTCGTGCTTTGGATGCACCCCGACACCCGTTTTCGGAATCGGTGACGTGCTGCAACGAAATTGTGCGAAACCACCCTAAACATGAGTTTTATACCTAAAGTAGTGGATTGGGCATGTTCGTTGCGAAAAACAAAGAAATGGCTCCAGAGGCAAAAACTCGTGCTTTGTATGCACCCGACACCCGTTTTTGGAATGGGTGACGTGCGACAACGAAATTGCGCGAAACCACCCCAAACATGAGTTTTGGACCTAAAGTAGTGGATTGGGCATGTTCGTTGTGAAAAAACGAAGAAATGGTTCCAGTGGCTAAAACTCATGCTTTGAATGCACCCCCGACACCCCTTTTCGGAATGGGTGACGTGCGGCAACGAAATTGCGCGAAACCACCCCAAACATGAGTTTTAAAACTAAAGTAGTGGATTGGGCATGTTCATTGCGAAAAACGAAGAAATGGATCCGGTGGCAAAAACTCGTGCTTTGTATGCACCTCGACACCCGTTTTCAGAATGGGTGACGTGCGGCAACGAAATTGCGCGAAACCACCCCAAACATCAGTTTTGGACCTAAAGTAGTGGATTGGGCATGTTCGTTGCGAAAAACGAAGAAATGGTTCCGATGGGTAAAACTCGTGCTTTGTATGCACCCGACACCCGTTTT